>JABAKD010000001.1:13321183-13676183 GCA_012845835.1 Undaria pinnatifida
TTTATAAAGCAACTACCAATTATTGTGGTTGTACAGGGTGTGAAATATTCGTAGGTTTTTTTTTTGTGCGAAAATTGACCTGCAGAAAGCGCGAGAGGGAGCGCGAGTTAGCAACACTCGATGATACAATCGACGAGCAGTGGGATCGCTGAACCCTGAGCGCGATAAAAATTGAAGGCAGGTACCGGGGAGAGAAGGGGGAGTGTTAAGAAATACCTTGAGGTGACACTTTTTTCATTATCAACGTTCAGTAGCGAATGTACAACTCCATGTTAGCACTTGCTGCAGTGTCACAGCAGTGGCACGTAGCCTACAGAGTTGTCTGTCGGTGTGCAGTAGCACGTAGCCTACAGAGTAGCTCGTCAGTGTAGCAATGCCATATAATACCCTTAGCGTTCTCATAGGTTGCGTCTAAAAGACGCCTCCTCCTGTGACCACGGCTTTTGTCCCGAAGCTGGAACATAGAAGCACGTGGAAACATATATAAGCATTCATCCCCCCCCCCTCCCTCCAACGCCCCCTCCTTCCCCACACCACGCACGATCGCCTAGACCCAGCACCGCGCGTATAGCAAGCCCCTACATATATTATTAATACGCGCGATCGGAGGATCACACAAAATGTTGCGAAGATCAGTGTCGACCAAATCCTTGATCTCATAGCTGGGGTGTGTTTTGATATTGTACGTCCTCTTGAAAATCCTTTCTGCCCCCCCCCCCCCGCCTTTTTTTTTTTTCTCCTCGCTTTCTCTTGCTTAAAAGCCCCACCTAATATCGGAATCCGCCAAAGTAATAAACACTTCCACGCCCTGCATATCGCCTCGTTATCGTTTTAGAGCCGTCCATGCCGCTGCTGCAATTCCCACCCACCCCCGCCCCCAACACCTCCTCCTTCCCCACCACCCGCACCATCACCTAGACCTAGCACCACGCGTAAAGCAAACCACTACATCAATGCGACCTAAAGCCCTCTCCCCCCGCCCCCCGCCCCCCCCCGGCACATTTCCCCCCCCTCCCCCCACAAGAAGGATTTATAGTTTCTACGCACATATTGACCTGCCCCACCCGTCCCCTCCCCCCCTCCCCCCCTCCCGCCCCCCTTTTGATCAAAATCAAGCCCTCACGTCCTTATAAACTCCGTCCTCCCCTCACCGGTTATTGGACTTACAGTATTCACTTGATAAACTGATGCATTTCCTTCCACAGCTGTCAGATTTTGTCCCCCACAGAAACGGGTTTTATAGTTTCCGTGCACAGACTGCCTAACATCACCCCTGTTGACCCTGATAGATCAACTGTAGTTGCAAGGGGAGTCGCCGACATATATATATACTTAATGAGGACACACAACCCGTAATACGCGCGATCGGAGTATCACACACAGCTTAGTTAGGAAGATGAGTTTCAACACAATATTCGATCTCACAGCTGAAGTGGTTTTTAATTTTTATAGATGCAAACAACTCTGACGGCCGCACTAGTAGGTATATTCTCATTCAAATATTCCGTGTGTCTCAGTCATCCGATCGGTGTGCTTTTGTATATAATAATAAATTATAAATACTCTCCAGCTGTGAGATCGAAGGTTTTATCGAAACTCATCTTTGCAAGCTGTGTGTGACACTCCGATCGCGCGTATTACTGGTTGTGTGTCCTCACGAAGGATATAGGCCGGTGACTCCACTTGGAACTACAGTTGAGCTATCAGGGTCAACAGGTTGGTGTTAGTCAGTCTGTGCGCGGAAACTATAAAACCCGTTTTTAAGGGGGACGAAATATGACAGCTGTGAAGGAAATGCATCAGTTTATCAAATTAATCCTGTAAGTCGAAACACCAGTGAGGGGAGGGCGGAGTTTTTAAGGACGTGGGGGCCCGGTTTTGATCAAGAGGGAGCAGGGGGGGGGGGGGGGGGGCAGCTCAATTTGTGCGTGGAAACCATAAATCCTTTAATGAATGGGATAAATCTGACGGTTTTGGAAATAATGCACCAGTTTATCATTGGGGGTGGGCTGGACGGGCGGGGCAGCTCAATCTGTGCGTGGAAACCATAACTCCTTTAAGGGGATACATGTGACGGTTTTATGAAGAATGCACCAGTTAATCACGTATATCCTGTAAGTCGTACAACCAGTGAGGAGACGGCGGAGTGTTCGAGGTGGTTGGGGGAGGAAGGGGGGGGAGGGAGGCGAAAGGGTTTCAGGTCGCATAGATGTTGTAGGGGTTTGCTATACGCGTGATGCTAGGTCTAGGCGATGATGCGGGTGGTGGGGAAGGAGGGGGCGTTGAGGGGGGTGGCGGGAGGGCGGTGAAGTGCAGCAGGGGCACGGATGGCTCTAGAAAGATAATGAGGTGATATCCAGAACGTGGAAGTGTTTATTACTCTGGCAGATTTCGATGTTAGGTGGGGTCTTTGAGCAAGAGGGAGCGGCGGAAAGAAAAAAAAGAAAGGGCGGTAGGGGGGGAACGGCCTTCAACAGGTTTAGGTCACATGTAATATAAAACACACCTCAGCTGCGAGATCGAAGATTTGGTCGAAATCCATATATATTTATTTGCAAGCTTGTGCGTGATACTCTGATCGCGGGTATTACGCATATATGTAGGGGCTTGCTATACGCGTGGTGCTAGGTCTAGGCGATCGTGCGGGTAGTGGGGAAGAAGGGGGCGTTGAAGGGGGGGGGGGGTGAATGAAAGCTACGTCATGGATGGCTAGAAATATATTGTGACGTGCTATCAATTGCGCAGAAGAAGCGTTTATTACTCTGGCCGATTTCGATATTGTGGATGGGGCGCTTGAACAAACGGGGGGGGGAGTTGAAGATACAGCATGGATGGCTAGAAAGATAATGAGGTGATATCAGCTGGCTGGTAGTGTTTAAGACTCTGGCAGGTTTTTGATTTCAGTTAGGGCGTTTGAACAATAGGCATCGGGCGGGGGGGACACTTCAATGTGTGCGCGGAAACAATAACTCCTTAAAGGGGACACATCTGACGGTTGTAGCAAGAAGTCATCGCTGTATAGCGCCTGCTTGGTATTGTTTATTATTCTAGAAGGTTTGATGTTAGATGTGGTATGGAGCACAGTCTTTAGGTGTCACAAATGTGGTAAACAACGTGATAAAGCTTCATAATATGATATTGTACATGGATCACAAGATATAGTATTTCAATCGATAGGTACAACCATGTAGTTACCTCTGTTTTCTGACATCGCTAATCATAACATAGAGATACATATTGCAAAATACAACAGGCGAGGTGATGTGGTCATGCAATGTCACCACCATTGAGCACGAGAGGGAGAAGTGCAAATAGTCAGTGTTTCGAAAGGATCGCTTGGTGTACCCGCACTTAATTGCGTTACTTCGTTAGTCGTATTTCGTTTAGCATAGGTTGGGAGGCGATCATGCAGACGGCAAGTACGAAATACCCTATGTAATAGGTTGGTAGTGTGGTCTACCGCAATTTTAACGTATCTGCCTGTACTTCCTTTTCACATTATTATTGGCTCAAATGTACTATTTATATAGTCTATAGTTTATGTTGTGACCGATAAAATATCATCGTGAATCCTTCTCGAGATACAGCCAGTTGAGAACACGCGAACCGTGCAAGGCAGCGATTTGTACGAAAACATTGATTACTTCGTGGGACTGCCAGGGACTGCCAGGGACTGCCAGTATAATATTTTTATTGACGCAATAAATCAAAAGATACTCAAACTGCTGAGAGCTTCTAGCAGCGTGGGTATGTACAATTCGACGAGAGTCGACGAGGGAAGAAAATTCTGAAAATAATCCTTTCCCTGACCATAAAAATCAAGGCACGCGCGATGCGTAGTGGGAATGGGGAAGGAGGGCCCACCATATGTAACCCCGGATCTGAGTTACTACTGGAAGGGAACGCGAGAGTAGTTAACTTCCTAATCATGAAGTACTGCAGCATGCTGTACATCAAATATCGGAAATGGTTGAAGGAGCAACAACAGTCTTTTTTCATTTATTTTTTCGCTCAATAATATTGTTTGCGGTCGGAAAATCCGTAACGCTAGAAATTTCCCGAGGCGGGTCGTTTACGGGAGGCGGGAAATTACTGCTGTGTGGGGCGTAAAAATCAGCCGGTACAAATTCTAGACGGATATGTTTACGGCAGTAGTACGGTACCTTCTTGCTTGCCCGACACTCACCAAGCCCCCCCCGCGACGACGCGCACACCAAAACGCACTACACACCACACCACCCAGTCTGCTGCTGCACTTCTTCGAACAGTGTTCCTGCCGTTTTCGACACCTCTTCTACCATCATGGCTCCTACCCCGACTTTGAAGCTGACGTACTTCCCTTTCGCTGGACCTGCAGAACCCGTAAGGATGGCCCTGGCGATGACTGGCCAGCCGTGGGAGGACAACAGGATCCCCTTCGCCGAGTTTCCCACTATGAAGCCTGGTAAGCTAGAGTCGTGAGTTATGTTTGCTCGATGGACCTTATATTGCTCTTAATAGTATAGAATACACGATACAGTATCATACCTGCTGCGCGCCCGATCTTTTTTCCCGACACCTTACGTCAATTTTTTGTGATTTTTTTTCAACTTCGAGCCTCCGGACAGGTGGGGGGGGGGGTACCTGACACCGTCCTCTCACCAAAACGCCATACTAAATCCTATACAAACCGAACGCACGTATACCGAGTCCTAAATACTAAAATCCATAAAAACCGAACACAGGGGACGTTCGACGGCCGAAAGCAACTGAGTTACATCGACACACGACGCGTATGAAAATACGTGGACGTGTGGTGAGCTAAAGCTTTATTTTAATTGCCCATCCGCCGGAGGATAAAAATAGAAAAAAAAAAAAGTTAGAGGGCCGTCACCCCCCCTCCCTGTATACACAGCCCTCCATAGAGTGCCAAAACGCTATACTAAATCTTAGTGAAGAACAAACACACAGAGGACGATTGACAGCCTTCCCCTCCCACTCTGCCGGATACAAGGCCTTGCACAGAGTGCTACATAATACAGCTGGAAGGAGATCATAGACAGGCCATAGCAGCTGCGTATAGTGACGGCGACTTTAGCCGTAGTTAGTGGTACCAAAAGCAGCTATAAGTTCGCTCCTAGGTGGATCAGGTGGTCCCGAAAAGCTATGGGATCGGCAGGTTTTATCGCGCGGCGCACGGACAACTGCTCGATATGTAGCAGTGTGGTAAAGCCTTTGACACCATATGGTAAAGCCTTTGACACCATATGTCCTGTCTGGTACCGGGTATCCGGTATCAACGTCGTATCTGTGGTAGCTGCTGTGGTGTACCATGCGGCACCACGAGGGTATAATCACAAGCTGTATATTGTTTCCTTGCCTCGCGTCCGAGTTGTAGCCCAATCTTTGGCACTACACCAGCAGCATTATTAATAGTAGTAGTAACGCTTCCCGCAGCTACAGCAGTCGAACACCGCGAGAACCCGTTGCTTTGTATGTGTTTACGTTGCAGCTGGGGGTACCTGGGTACCGTGTGCTGACGAGGCACCTATTCATGTGGTTAGACCCTGTTACTTCGGTGATACTGCTGTGCATCACCGGTACTATCTCGGTAGCACTTACTTGACTATCTCAGGACCAACTCAAATGACGACGCCTGATGTCATTAACACCAAGTCTGCCACCTGCGTTTTGTTTGTACCTACCTATCCTCTACACCACTGTTGTGTCGCCGCTGTCGAAAAAATACCATTAGACTAATACATACCTGGTAATACTTTTCGAGCGACGTCGGCTGTGAGTTCTCGACGAGTTGAGGGTCTATACTCATTGTCGTACGTGGAATATACATACGAAACGACGTAAGTCTAACAAAGAAGCGTAATTGCGCGCAGACGCATCAAGCGTCCCTTCAAACCACTGACCATTTGCACTTTTCTCCCTCGTAGTCAATGGTGGTGACATTGCATGACCACATCACCTCGCTTGTTGTTTTTTGCAATATGTATCTCTGTTTGATCAATAGCGACGTCAAAGCCCCACAATTGCACGGTAAAATCATGGAACACATTGAGTGCCACACCGAAAATTGTGTTGTATACCTAACATCAGATCTGCTAGAATTATATACAATCTCAGGTAGATGACACGTATAAAGTGATGCATTCCTTCTACAACCGTCAGATTTGTCCCCTTTTTAGAGAATTTATAGGTTCCGCGCACGTATTAAGATCCCCCCCCCCCAACCCCCCCCTCAACCCCCCCCCCCGCCCCGATTCCTCTTGTTCAAACGTGTTCATACGCCCTACCTAAAATCAAAATCTGCCACGGTAATAAACACTACCAGGCAGCTATCACCTCATTGTCTCTCTAGCCTTTCATGCCGTAGCTCCAATTCATTTGCACCCCCCTCCCCCACTTCCCCTCTCTTTTTCCCCCCGCTCCCTCTTGTTCAAACGTCCACCTAAAATCAAAATCTGTCACAGTAATAAACACTACCACGCAGTTGATATCACCTCATTATCTTTTTAGCCGCCCATGCTGTAGCCCAAATCACCCCCCCCGCCCAACGCCCCCTCCTTCCCCACTCCCCACCAGATCAATAGGCACTGCCAGGCAACTGATATCACCTCATTATCTTCCTAGCCATCCATGCCGTAGCTCCAATTCATTTCCCCCCTCCCCCCTTTCCCCCCCCCGCTCTCTCTTGTTCAAACGCCCCACCAACAAACGAAATCTGCCAGAGTACTAAACACCACCACGCAGTTGATATCACCTCATTCACCCTTTCTAGCCATCCATTCTGTAGCCCTAGTTCGCCCCCCCCCCAGCCCCCCTAGCGCCCCGTCTTTCCCCCCCCCCCCGCACCATCGCCTAGACCTAGCACCACGCGCATAGCAAACCCCTACATCTATGCGACATAAAGATGTTGGAAATCCTTCCCCCCCCCCCCCCCCTTCGAACTCTCCGCCTTCTCCTTACTGGTTGTACGACTTACAGCATATACATGATAAATTGATGTATTCATTCCACAACCGTCAAATTTGTTCCCAAAATGGTTGTATAGTTTCCGCGCATATATTGAGTTTCCCCGCCCGTTTTCCCCCTTCCCCCCACCCCCCCCCCCGCTCCCTCTTCTTCAAACCCAGGCCCCCACGCCCTTAATAACATCGCCCTCCCCTCTCCGGTTAATCGACTTAAATATGATACACTTGATAACCTGATACATTTCCTTCCACAGCTGTCAGATTCCGTCCCCCTCCAAAACGGGTTTATTAATAGTTTCTGCGCACAGACTGACTAACATCACCGTGTTGACCCTGGTACAAGCTACACTGTAGTTCCAAGGGGAACGCCAACCCATATCCTTATTGAGGACAGTCACCCAGTAACACGCTAACCCAGTAATACGCGGGATCGGACTATCACACAAAGCTTGCAAAGATTTGAGTTTCGACAAAATCTTTGACCTCACCGCTGGAGTGTATTTTTATTAATATAATACATGCGAGGGATGTGAGATGTATGTGTATGTTACATTGTTTGGCTCGATGTGAAGGTATGCCTCTTCGGAAGGATTGCCACACAAATTAATTAAAAAAAAAAAACAAATGTGTGGAAGAAATCATTATTTCGGCCCCTCGGGGGGGGGGGGGGGGGGGGTATAAACCGGTCGCCCCGGTGGCGTATCGGGTAATCCTCGAGCCTGATATAGGTCAGTTTCGTGAGTTCGAACCCCCACCAGTGCATACTGGCAAAAATTCTCGGAGACTTTTTCTTGCGCAAAAATTGACCTGCGGAAAGCGCGAGAGCGTGAGTTAGCAGCACTCGATCGACACCTGTGACCACGGCTTGTCCAGAAGCTGTACAGAAGATGTGTGTGAAAAAAGAAGCGAAGTTAGGTGTATGCTATCCCAGTCTCCGGGCTCCTTCCCCTGGCATGTATCTTTTGCACCAGGCACCTCCGGAAACTCCATCCAAAGTGAAAGGGATGCTAGAAGGCCGGTGGGTGGTATATACCTCAGATAGATTTCATTTTGGGTCGAGGTGCGCCATGATACCCAGCCGAACATGATCAAGTTAACAACGCTGACTCCTGATGGTAATAGCTCAGAGGTTCTGGTGAATATCTACTGACGTACGCGGTCGACACTTTCATGCCCTGTATGTTGGCCAGTTGTGCTGCTGCTGGTGCTTCGTACTGCTACTATTGTGAACTCTTCGTTCATCGTACATATATCATGGCTTTTGTCACAGACCACCAATAGACCAATGATTTGATGTCAATAGTAGTATTAGATTATCTTTTGTCGCCAAACCGCGACACGCCATTTTCTAATGAGGCAGTTACATCACGCGGAACGTCGCTGAGTACTACACAACATATGTACGCACAACAATCGTAGTATTGAGAATAATGTCGAATGGTCCAGGCCAATCGCTTGCCCAAATTACTAGGACTGGGCCCTGGTAGCTCTGGCCAATACAGTGGGTCATATGCCAGTACACTGGACCCGACCTGTGCACTGGTGGTCGCGGCCAAGCCGCGAACCCTGCCCCCCCCCCTGGCTGGTGAGGGTGGCCCGCCGGAGGCGGCACCGGAGGGCCACGATGGAAGCGCCCTGCTGGAGGCACGTTTTTACACGTTGTGGCTTCACTAGAGCAAAAAATTGCGACGTTTTTCGACCATGTTTCAAAAAATAAATGCAATTTGGTGGTAGATTGACTAAGAAAAACTTGCAACAAGAGCCAAAGCGAGCGAACCGTATGTAATGTATGATGGACAGGAGTGTGCGGGAATTCGGCACATTGCAGCACGCAGCTTGATACCGAAAAGGTGGGAAATGGGTTCAAAAGCATGTTTTACGTGTTTGTGCCAAACCGGATCGCTCGTACAAATCGCAAAACCCCGGCTTCGGAGACGTAAATATTCATGTGCACATACATCCATTAAATTTTATGATTGATCCAAATGCGATGTTTCTCAGATTCTCCGCCGAAACCAACATAAAGAAAAAAAATCCCGCGTTGGTTATGGAGTTAGTTCTAACGTTATAGGTTTCTTGAGCCTGCCCCCCTCTAGCTGTTATGTGCGCCCTCTCTGCTTTCACGCCGTGAGTGTTTACGGGTTGTTGCTGTGTAAAGAGGCGTTGTTGTAGGACGCACGTAAATAGTCAAAGTACTGGCACCCTGCAGGTGGCATCCTCTCAGCCAGTACAATAGTACTGCCAGTACACTAGTCTACCTACTGGCAGTACATACTGAACCAGGGCCCAGCCCTGGAAATTACATAATTAATTCCTTGTATCAACCACACGTCCTCCTTCAGCTTAGTATACCGGTAAGCTTTTTCTTGGGTGGTTATCGCCATCATTGTGAATCTGCATGCTATTTCTCAGCTGTTTACATTGAAATACAAAATGTTCATCGGCTTTTGCCCCATTGTTCTGATGTGAGACCGGCCCGACTGTTCACACGGCATCGAACTTGTCGATGTACTGCTTGCTGCTATACGTGTACGCATAACCTGAACCCTGCCGTGCGCAACGCTGAGGTGGTTGGCTGTCGGACAGAAAAATATCTAATGCATGGAAGTGGACAAATACTAAGGTTTTCTCCAAGAGAGTAGAACTATCTTAATGTTTTTACATAGAGGTGGTCACGTCGTTCCGGTTGAATAGGGCCAAATTTTGCAGCAGGAGCGGACAATTGCTGATGGTCACATGTTCAAGAGGAGCGGACAACTCCTAATGCTATGGAGAGAAGAGGAGCAGTCCGAACGCCTTTTTTTATGGGCGTGGACAAGTCCTTACGGTTTCGTGCTGCTGTTCGTGCGTTTTTCCGTGCTTGTCGATTTGTCACGATGCAGGCTTGCCCAACGGCCAGCTGCCTATTCTGGAAGTTGACGGCAAAGTGCTACCCCAGAGTGGCGCGCAGCTGCGCTATGTCGGTAAACTTGCCGGTAAGTACGCTCTGTGTACAGCAGTAGTAGTGGTCCCTGTATAGTGCCGGTTGAGTAGTAGTGGTCGCTCTCTATGCTGCCTGTCAATTTCTTAGCACGTGTGGGAATAACTAGTAGTGGCAGAATGCGGAGTAGTTTCGCTTGCCGCCATAGTGCTGGTCTTGCCGACTGGCACATTTAGGCACAATAGAGGGAGGGCTACTGTATGTAGTTGGACTTTATGTTTTGGGAATTTTTTTATTTGTATTTGTGTCACCATAGCTACTTGTAGGGGTAATACATGATACCATTTATCACGTTCTAACGGAGTAAAATACAAGGCGGCGACTGAATTACAGCAGTAGCAACATGATGAGCTCTATACCTCGCACAAGCATTATTTTCTCAGAGAAAAACAGTAAGACGAAGACTGATCCTACGATATCCCCGCCCCCCCCCCCCCCCCCCCCCCTAAAAAACAATCGAACGTTTTGCGGCTGTTCAATACGAGGAAAGATTCTATGAAAACCATATTTTCAGATATTTGTTTGTTCGCGAAGGAGTAACGACCGATCACGTCGGGGTGGCAAGGGGCACCGTTGTTGAGGAGATACGGCCGTGGGCTGGTTCCAAAACCGGCGATTTCGTTCAAAAAACGTTAGGGGGGCTACCGTAAAACGACTCCGAACCCGAGAACGAACAAGGGTATCTTTCGGAGTACACCGTGGTATATTTTTATGAATAGTAAGCAAGTGTAACGGCTAAACAGAACTGCAGCTGAACTGGGTGCAGTTTTTGATAAGCCCCGTGAGTTGTACTTTCGGGGGGCCAGCAGCGCAGCTAGTGCAGGATGGCGGCGCTACAACCAAACTCCGCATGTGCTAGCCTGAGAAACCGCACGGCCGGCCGCATTCGCCATCGTATGTCTGCCTGTGCCCAGGCCTGTACCCCGAGGACCCCTTGGAAGCAGCGTATGCTGACGCGGCCGTGGACGCTGTCGGCGACAACCACATGGTACTTCGCCCCACCGTGCAGGAAAAGGACGAGGCCAAAAAGGTGCGATTGGCTGAAAACTGAGCGGTCTACCACATTCAGTGACGGATATTTCGATAGACAGTACCGACCCTGTTTTCGCGAAACGGCGGTATCCGCCAAAGCTTTAGGTTTACCTTGTAGTTGAACGGCGCTCAACATTGCTGGATGCTATTCGAGATCGTTGTTTTCTTCCAAACCAAGGGTGGCTCAAGCACACAGAAGAAGAACGTTCGTCTTCGCGTATGCGTCGTCGACGAGATACTTCCGTCGACGCATCGCTCGCTCTTTACACTCTAATCCCACCTTCTATTGTCTAGAATTTTCGGCTTATAAAATAATTGGGGCAGTGCTGCTGTCGTGGGTCATTGGTATGTGGTAGTCACATGCGCGCGTGTTAAATGCTTGGGTAGTTCGTCACAGAGTCCATGTTTGACGTTGATGAACGTTAGACCGTTTAGTAGAGGACAACGTGTGCTTGGAAAAAACGTGGGGAAATAGTTTGATGTGAAAGTTTGCTTGTTTGCGCCCTCCGTCCTAAACTTTGCTCTGCGTTGTTGATGTCACCAGATGGAAATGCGCCAGGAGATGGTCAGCGACTTCCTTCCCACGTGAGTACGACGGTAGGGTGGTCAGCACGTTATTGATGCGACTGTTTCGAATTCTCGATTCGCCATTAACAATAATGGTTTGAATGCTTGGGCTACAAGATTTGTCAGGCGTTGTTCTATGGTAGCCCCTCAAACTTTTCTTCAGCGAAATCGCCGGTTTTTGAGACCAGCTCCCGGTCGTACCTCCTGAAATACGGTGCCCTACGTCATCGTTCGATAGTCCTTTACAAACAAGAAAATACATGGAGACTATTTTTTAATGGCGCCCTTCCTCGTGTCGATCAGCGATGAAACGTTCGTTAAAGAATATCGTTGGTTTTGGGGGGGCTATCGTAGAATCAGTCTCAGGTCATATGGTACAGTGTACTTCCAAGTTGAAACATGGGGTGTTGGCCTTGTCGAACAATTCAAGCGTGACTTCAAACCAAAGGACTGCAACAACGGCATGGTATCAAGAATTTGCTTTAAAGTATGCGACACTCCAATGAGAACAGCTGGCCTCGGAGGCAAACGGTCACGAGGCAGGGCGTATCCTAAGGGTACACTACTGTAATTCAGTCCAGGGTATATATCTTTTAGTAGAATTGTGTCGCCGCGGGTGTATTTTCGTGTCTGAGCAAGTAAACGTCTTGTTTTAATCACGTACTTATTGTTTCGGGGTAGGTTACCCGTCGAAGGGTTACACCGCCAGCACGATACGGCATGGTTATCTCAAGTGGTGTTTTGGCACTGTACCTCATCCTCCACATGCTTGCTCGCCGGCCTGCCAGCTGACCCCGATGTTTCGCGTAATATGTGCTGTTCACTCGGTATCGTGATCAAACAGTTGGCTCGGCAACCTGGAGAAGGCCCTCGATAAGGCCGGGGGCAGTTACTTCGCCGGCGGCAAGGTACAATACGGTCATTTTGTTCACCAAAATACAGATCTCAAGGTTGGCGATGGCTTCTTGAAATGGGGGTAATGTGAAATTGCTAACATTTCAAGGGGCGCGTGCTTTGCGCGGTGGGGTAGCCTGTGCTGGGTCTAACAAGTTTATATCGGTGGTGCTCCTCCACCGATTCACTGCCCATTACCATTGCAATATATGCTAGGCTAAAAAGTTGTTCGAGGTCTTATGGCTAGGCCATGAGATCGTTGGAGTGTCCATCATCACTCATTTGTGCACGGACGTTACAGTATACCACTTGTCGGTTCTTCCCCGCGGTATGGGATTGTCGTTTCCTTTACATATTTTATGAAATACTGCTCGACGGTGAGACGTAGGAAATGTAGAGTAACGAGTCTCAGCAAAACAATGGTGCACACTTACCGTAGCAAGCGCGTAGACTGTAACATGCGGCAACATAGAGCAAAAATTGTCGGCCGATATATGCACAGCCCGTGCCACCCGGGGACCGACCGTTCATGGTATAACTAATTCTCTTTCAGTAGAACGCGTTGTAATAGCAGTGTGACAAACTATTCTGCCTATCGTCAGTTCTGGGATTAAGTTTTCCTCAGTCCGTCAGATCGAATAGCACTGCATAAGTGGATATGCATTCTGACCACACCTGTCTTCATCTCTGATCGTATTTTGTGTACACGAAGCTTTCGATCGGCGACATCGCCGTAGACGTGTGACAGGGTATAGGTTGAACGAAAACCGTGTTAATATAAAGTCACCCCAAAACACAAGTATGACCATCGCGACGCGGTGAGCATTTCATGGTAAACATTAGTTGAATCCTTGCTTTGACCATTGACAAACACGCTGTTAATGCCTATGCTTCGCCCCTCTGTGGTGCTGTTGTGTTCTCAGCTCTCCATCGGGGATATCGCTGTGGTGGCTAGGCTGGTGTGGCTGAACGAAGGCAGTCTCGAGGGCATCCCCACCACCATCGTGGACGAACACCCTCTACTTTCCGCTTTGATCGAACGTGTCAACGCCGAGCCCAAGATCGTGGCATATCACCAGAAGAAGGAGGAAACTACCACCAGCTGATAGGATAGCATTACATATGTGTATGTTTTTTTGTCAAAATAATAGTGAGAAGCGGCCAAGAAGAGAGGAAGAAAATACCTATTGTAGATGGTGATCGTACCTACACGCTGCCTGTTTTGATAGTCTTGTGTTGGTCCTTCATGAGCCGCAAATGCCACAGCAGGCAATACAATACTACCGTAACACCATTTTCATTTGGTGGTTCGTAAAATGCCCCAGTGACACCCGGAGGTGGATAAAGGAAGTGAACAGTAAAGCGATTTATGTAGACCCGCCCATCGCTGCGACAGCACCCCGACGCCCATGGTGAACGACTACCTTCTGCTCTCCGATTCGATCAACCTTGTCAACGGTGGGCCCAAGGTCGCGGCAAACCACAAACAAAAAAGCCGAAGACGACTCAAGCAAGAGAATTTTGGGCTTGCCCCGGGGTCCACTCTCAATATCGCCGTCCACGGCAGGCAAGCCTTAGGGTTTGCCTATGGACGTAAGCTGTCGGTAGGATTTCGCGCATATTTCACGTTTGTGTCTGTCGTCGTCCCGTTTGTGTTGGCGATCGGCCGCCGCTTCGGCCAACTTGCCAGGGGTCCGTAGTGTACGTTGAAGCCGTCTCAAGGACAAATTCTCGTTCAACTCGTGAAAGGTTTATTGACGAGTCACCAGTGCAGTAGACACAGTAAATTGGCTTTTCACAATTCGGTACTTGGAGAAAAAAAGAGCGTCAAAAATTACTCAGTCCAGGGTAAGTTGTCGTTTTCATGTTTCTGAACATTGCTTGGCCGAGGGACTATTCGTGCCTCAGCGGTTGGAGCCATAGCGGGCAGCATGTGTGCCGTCGCTGGTCGAGCATATAATTCGCTGAATTTACGCTGCTTCGCACAGTTTGGCGGGAAGGAGAGGTACGACACGCGGCGTGCGTAGGAGCAACAGAGGCGTACGACGACGCTTGGTGTTGGCGTATCCTTTTATGTGTGCTTGGAAGGGTATACGAGTTCGGGGCTAACCCGCATTGTTATTGTGTTTTGTTAATCCCACGCTGAAATGGGGTCGATAGCCCGGGTCTGCTGCGGTTATAACGTGTAAGTCCACATTGACCTAACAGTCTACGGGCGAGGTTTGGAGGACATTTATAAGGTGGCCGTCATTCGTAAGGTCAAAGCAGTTGGCGGTACGCTTTTTGGGTTGACATCTTCGCGGGGGTGTTGATGGCATGATCTTTGTTTCGAAGTCAGCCTGTAAATGACGCCATTCTAAATACTGCTTGTGAAGTTGCGTGTGGTTGTCGTGAAGAGCACCAGAGACGACTAGTGCTTGCGTGTGTCTTTGGGCCGATATTTTGGTGGCAAGCTCGACTCGTTCCTGTTACCCGGGTTTGGCCGTTTACCCCAGACAAGGGGGTTTTGTTGCATCGTTTAGTCCATATTTTCGTTCCAAACATGTGTTGTTGGTCGTTGTGGATACTTGGGTGAGTGGTGGGTGATATAATGGCTTTTTTTCTACATAGACGTGGTGGTTCTGATGAAAGTGCATTTTTCACGAGCACTCAGGCGAACCTAAGAGATGAACAGAGCCGGACCGCACAAAACGGAAGCCATCCAAAATACAAGCGTCTCGATGGCAATGACAGCGTATTGTATCGAACCCATCTTTGTTGATGACAGTATACATTTGTTGTCAGCATTGTCTCCTCACATACTTGTGATATGCTTGCTGCGCGTCCGGCGGGGAGGGTAGCAGGCACCGAAAAACATTGAAAGCATTCCACTCGATGGACGCCATTCCCCGCCTAAGCTCTGATCTTGATATTTTTCAATGTATCCGAGTAACACGGTGAGCGGTTCGCATCGATCGGCACATAGATTCTAACGGAATAAGTCATTTGCTCAGATGAGGGGAATTGATTCTGTCTGAAACTTGTCACCACGATGTTGCATTGACGTATCCTCATCAACGCATAACCGCGCGAAGGAATGAGGTCATTAATGCCTGTCTCGGTATGGGGTGTACGCAACAGGCCTATATCGAAACGTGGCACCCTATAGTTACGAGATGCCCGCACAGTACGACTGGGCCCATCTGCAGTTTGTTGCTGCTACCGGCCGACGTGCATCGATTAAGTAGTACGTAATTTTTGCCGGGTGAGCCAGAATGAGTGTTTCGTGTACTCGATCTTCCATGTAAGGACCGTTCACGTCCATAAATCAGGTGGTAGTGTGGTGATTTCTGCCCGGTCTGTCCCATGTACGTTTCCCACCACCATTGATCGGCGCACGGTGTGCTCGGGCTCTATGATAAGTAATCGTGGCGCGCACGTGGCAACCAGAAGTATAATGGTCCGACACGGGCAACCACATTGCCGTGATCTCTGATCAGACTATATACGCGTGGAGCGGCTAGTGAGCCACGCGTGTCTCGTGTTTGCGCAGTGGATGCTGTGCATTCTATGATACAATACATTGCGATCCTGTCAAAACAGCAGCATGGACATTAATTATATGCAGAACTTGGCTACCGCGGCGAACTCGGGACATGATTGCGACGAAACAGGTCTCGCGCATGTCAACGCTCTCGCTCGGTTTTATACACGCCAGGCTCGTGGACGCCGGACACATACACCTCTTGAATTTTTGTTTGAGGCGCCGTGGCGGACACACAAAGAACCAACGATACACAGCACCTGGTTAGCACCACGAACTCGTGGCGTTGTTGCGACGAAAAAGGTCTCGCACATGTCTACGCGCTCGCTCCGTTTTATACACGCCAGGCTCGTGGACGCTGGACACAGAGACTACACCTCTCGAATTTTGTTTTGGTGGCGTGGCGGACACACGAAAAACAAAAGCCATAAGACGAACAAACAAACTTACAGGCGATCAAGGCTACGGCAAGGAAGATACCTCCATTTAAACTAGCGGTTTTCAGCCACTTGCACGAATGGCTTCGCACCCTCATTGGAAAAAAAAGCTCTACAGACAGTAGGTGTTTTTTGGTTCATCGTAGCATACCATTCCCTTGTGGTTTCACGTCGCATCATTAACACACATGTGCACAACCTGTTAAGATTTAAAGGGACCAGGGCGGTCACTCGCGCGAGTGACGCCGAGCCACTGCGAAAAAAGGAGCCAAAAAACTATTACCCCGCTACCGTGGCCTTGGTCTGCATTCCATTTCTCATAACAGTAGCGAAAGCGGTATTGGTTACACAGACCCCAGTGGCTGATATTTCCGTTTGTATGTCGTCAGGTCGACGGTACGTCCAGCGCCAACGGGGTATTTGATCATTATACCCCCCTTTCTGTCCCGAGATGTCACTAAAAGTCGGACGTGAGCACTCTCCCTAAACGCAGCAAGACACCCTGTTCCATAAAAGACTTTGATACCACGAACTCTGACACCGAAAAAAACAACAAACAGCACCGTAGTCACTGTCGAGATTGGCCCTGAATCGCCTAATACAAGCATTTCTTAAGAAATGTATCGTGCCCTTGGTCGCAGTATAGACGGTATTACCGAGCCGATTATCCCGGGAGGGTTGTTGTCAGGGTTCCCAACCACTATCATCCTGATGGTTTCTGCGCCGTTACAAAGCTCCACAGCTCAAACACACCAACTGCCGAACCGACGGTCGGGGGCTTAGCATGCGTGGCTAGTCTGCTACGTTTTCACCCGGCACAATCGTCGTTCGTTCGCGTCGGTTTGCAGCAACAAAATCAGACAGTAGACAGTGTTTGGTTTGGCTTCTCGTGCTATCGCTTGCCATGTTTTTGCTATCGTTGAGATAAACGGCAACCGTATTCCGGAATATGCTCTCATGACGAGAGCACGACGAGAAGGCGTGCGACGAGGACACTCTGCCGCGAAATGTATTGAGTGGACCTTATAGGCAAAAGCTTCTTGGGCTGAAGCGGGTCTTTCAGCAGAGACACTACCCTACTACTGTGAGAGAACAATGATATTTCAATATGTCCATTCGTCGTAAACGGCCCTAGGCGATGGCATTGTTTATAGGGTTCAGCGAATACGTGCATACCAAGATAAGGGTTAGTCCGATGTGTGCAGTCTTCCATCTTGTCGAGAACATGAAGGTGCCACAGGTTTGGCCACAGGTGCGCGGCAAGAATCAATCACATGCTGTTCTTGAGTCCGTGCTGTCATCACGGAGCTTACGCTCGAGTTGACACGCTGACATTGCCGTCGAAACGCTCATCATGTTGTCCATACGTGATCGGTTTTGATGCGAGTGCATTTCTCTGAAACACATAGCTCTGAACCAAACCTTCTTCCTATAGTACACAAGAGCTACTATACGTCAAGCCTTTCACACTAACCAACGCACCGTTGGAATTCTTACTATATTTCTCGCCATTACCACAATTTTGGTTGCCTGAGGTAGCCGACCATACCTGAAGCTCACGAGGAATAATCCTATTTTTCAAAAGCCACGTTTTTTGTCCCCTTTAACACGCATTCTATGGTAGGCGTGCACCTGCTTCTTTTTCAGAGGTTCCTAACTCTTTTATATAGGGTCCTTAGACCAAAATATAAACGCCGCTTTGGAAACGGCTGACAGTGCTCAACTAGACGAACAGACCCAAGACCTAAGGCTATAACGGTGTGTTGCAAACGTCAAACGAAGCTCCGAGAATGTTGGGTGGGTCATTTCATGTTTTCGCTTAGATCTGTGTCGGCCGAACAATGCCACCCCTATGTATGTTGATACGAGGCCAAATGCTCACACGAGCATTGCACTACCCGTCTTTGGCCTCCATCGGAGAACGATACGCGACGTCACACCCCTGTCTTACAATTGAGTTATCGGCAAGGGGTTTAGAGCGTCAACACGACAATGGCGCTCGCACGTACGCTATATCCTTGATGACGACACACACCCAGTCATACGCGCGATCGCAGTATCAAGACAAAAACTGCTACCTCTATCGTAGCACGCGTCTTCCACCCCAGGACAACAACGGATAAGATTTTTTCCACCTTATCACGACCGGTCGTCGTGCATGCCGTCCATGCTCCTAGCGGCGTTCAGTACTATCCCAGAGACCCCGTTAAATACCCCCCCCTTCTATTTTCCGCTAGGTTTTTACTGCATTCTTGTCAGGTACATGTTCGATATATTATTCTACTGTATTTTTGTGGTGTTCCCCGCTAGCTTCGCGTTGTAGGCCGCTATCTTGGGTTCAGCGTAAACGCGTTCGATCAAAGCGGAGAGAAGAGGATACTCGTCCACAACGGTTGTGGGGATGCCACGGAGGCTGCCTCCGTTAAGCCTAACAAGCCTTGCCGCTATAGCGATATCGCCAATCGAGAGCTGCGAGGATAACGATACAGCGCATTGGGGGGGTGAGGTAGGCATGGTCAGATGTCGTACTGGTGTTCTACGCAAGGCTACGCTCGACGCAGACTGTGGAAACACCAATTCAGAACCATGGGTGGGGGGTAGGATCGCCT
This sequence comes from Undaria pinnatifida, assembly GCA_012845835.1. NCBI lineage: Eukaryota > Phaeophyceae > Laminariales > Alariaceae > Undaria > Undaria pinnatifida. The sequence continues at coordinate 13,340,191 of JABAKD010000001.1, forward strand.
CCAAGTCAACCTGGCTACCGAGGCGATGCCTTCGATCGAGCACGGCACTAAACACAACCACGCGATCAGGATTCGAGGTCGGTGGATGCATATCGTTCAAGATACTCAACAAGAAACAGGGTGAAAAGAAACGAATGCTGGTGTATAGTTACAGAAATATATGAAACTCGGGATAATTCAGTCTCCTCTTCTGTTTAACGGTATACCTGACGAAGTCGGCCGCACAACTGGTTTACTGTCAAGGAATGGAAGAAAGGCGCCACACGGTTTTAGACGGAGAACTTGTGCACACATCGAGCTTGTCTACTGTTCAGCACATTACATCTGCGGCAACCTGCGATACCCGATCCATCACACGATGTCTACCGTAGTAGTGCGCAGGATACGCTGTCGATGCCAATAAAGAATGGTGTTGGCGAAAATATCTATGTTCGTGGCGAGATATGCAAGCCTACATCTAAGGGACGTCGCGCTGTCCATAGCGCAGGACGCTGCGTCCACAAATATTGTCCCACGATCTGCCAATATGTGTCAATGTTCTGCTGTTGGTTGGTATTTGCCTGCATCTCAAACTCTTCTGGCCGACGATAAGGGAAGGGTTTGCCGAACAAATCTGAAATCTGGTTGAATACGCCACGCATTGTACCTTGTCACCAGCGAAGTAGCGACCACCAGCTTTCTCGAGAGTATTCTCCATGTTTGCCAGCCACCTGATAGAACATAATACAGACAGACCAGCACACAGGAGGAGGGTACTTTTTTTCAACTAGAAAGCCGAAGGGCATGCATACATAGGGTGAGATAGTTTTCAATAGGACCACTCGAGAAACCACGCTGGGAGATGCTACCAAGTACTAGATTATCTCGTTTCAGGATCATATACTGCTGCTGCTACAATTTGCGCACGCAATCGAAACAATATGCACCCATATTTTAGCACAAACACGAATATGTCGTGCGCACGCGTGGTGTTTTTTAACTTATCGAGTGAATAATATTTGGTTCGGCTCTAGTGCGAAAGACGATCTTTCCGAACTTGATTCTTGCATCATACATCCTGTTTCGTCCATGACTCTGTCGTTGTGGCGCCACGAACTGTGATAATGGTGCAGTATGGACGCTGCTAGATAATTCGTATAGTGGTTCCGAGCCATCCCGCCGTAGGGGTTGCAGTTGTTTGATCAACTAATAGTGTACCTGTTCGATTGAGCTCCTCAAGTGAGGAACTACCGGTTAGTAATTAGTCAAGTAATTTCATGAGTATATTTTGTTTCAGGGCTAGGCCAAAAATGCTTAGTCGGGTTGTGCGAACGTACACCTTCGAAGTCATTGTTGCCGTGGTATATTGAGCTAACTCCTCATGTTAGGAGCCCAGGAACTTTCTGCCGCACTCCAACCGATGGCTGGCTCCTCCGTGGGTCAGGGCTTCGTATACCCGACCTTCCACGTAAGGACCATCTCCGCCCATGAAAATTGCACGATGTGGTTTACTTCCGCCCAGTTTGCCCCATATACGCTTCTCCTTACCATTGATCGGCGCACGGTGTTGCAGCCTCGACTTTCGACAAGGTCGACACACCGTATTTCGAGAGGGAGGTACACCACCATCTATATTGGGAAACCATGTTCAACTGCTAGAGGCAAACATTTAAATCGGCTATAAATTGCCCAACTCAAGAACATTTAGTACCGTGCCAGACACCTCAGTACTAGTGTAGTCCCGCGCATGACAACGTATCCAACAACGTTTCGACTCATAACATTAATTAAATATGAATTGCATGATGGAACGACCACATACGCCATCACTAGGACAGGGTGCACAAGTCTTTCTTAGACAAGAACAAATTTCGTAGTCTCAAGTTAAGTAAGTTACTACACAGCTTGTCAAGGTCTAAAACCAACAGGTTTTTCACAAAACCATGAACATCTCGCAAAATTTCGCTTTTCTTGAAGAAAGATAGAGCCGTTCATTAAACTTAGACGGAAGAAACACGTGAGAGAAAGCGTTTCCCGCTCTATTTTTGATTCCCATATCGGTGTGTTCAAACCAAAAAACTCTTGCGTCTATGTCTCAAATCTGGTCGTTGGCTCCTTTCTGGGCGTATTTATTTTTTGCAGATTACAACTGCACCTGGCGCATCCCGAGATCTGTCTGATTCCGCCGTAAAAAAAAAGCTGCTCGTCGCGCTTAAATTTTGTTCTGGCTCACCACGTCTACTATCTTGGTACTTTTTCGTTCCATTTATCCGTCCCTATATGTAACTCGAACCCAGGATTGCTAGGAAGGTTCTTCTTCTCTCTCCTGAGTACAGTACCTGTATTCATTCTTATCGCGTTAAAACTTCAGATTTTTCTCCCCTCGTCGACTTGCATCGAACTCCACCTGCCCACACTGATAGACGTTTGTAGCGCGGTTGTTTACTCTTTTATTGCTTTGTTGTTACACTCGAAAGTCTGACTCACGTGAGGTTCGAACCCAAGCACCACGAACACTAAAACAATGGTGACATTAGAGGGAAACAACTAGACCACCGGGGCCGCCGGCATTGAACAATGTATCTCGAGTGCAAACTTAGCTATGTGTGTCTTGCTTTTCTTCGGCAAATAGAAAAATAAAATCCGGAGAAAACAAAAATGTCCGGCAACTTCCTGCGCCTGGTGACATTAGTGATTTTTAGCAACAACACTTCCGAACGCCCTTGACCAGACCTTCTCATGGCATGGTGAATGTAAGTCGACCTTTATTTGGTGCTGGTACTTTTTGGATGTCGTATTCTGCATGGACCACACTCACGTGGGGAGATGGTCACCGACGAACTTCTTCCGCATTTCCATCTGGCGAATTAATAAAAAAAACGTACATCATTGTTTGGGGTGGAGGGCGGGAACAAAACACGCGTTCAGGTCAAAACCAATTATCTCATTAATGGTATTGCCCAGCACACTTTGTGCTCTACCACACACACGGGACAATGGGAATGCCGTTCATCAGCGTCAAACGTGTTTCCATTGATAATAGATTGCATGGAAGTATTCCCCGGGACTGTTTTTTCGCACATATCACGCGCTGCATTAATTTCCCTCTAGAAAACTTTCTCAGGCCATTAGTTTAGTTGAATTTTGTAAGAGAGTGCAAACGGCGAGCAATTCGTCCACGGAAGAAACTCGTGATGGAGATGAGTGTTGAGACACATTTTTCGTTGTGTGTGTCAGTGCGCCCCTGTTGCGTAGACAGAAGTCGGCCAGAAAAAAACTTCGTCGGGGGTGTCTTATTTGCGTGGAACACCACAAATATTATGGTAGAACGTTGAAGGCGGGCTGGTCGGCCCGGTGGCGTGTCACGTTATCCTCGAGGCTGGTATAGGTCAGCTTCGTGAGTTGGGATCTTCCCGAGTGCATATTCGTATATATTCGTTGGGACTTTTTCTTGCGCACAAATTGACTTGGGAAAGCGTGAGATCGTGAGTTATCAACACTCGATAAAAAATCGACGAGCAGTGGGATTGCTGAACCCTATTCGCCATAAATATCGAAGTCAAAAACCGGGGGGGAGAAGAGACGACACGTGTGACCACGGCTTGTCCAGAAGCTGGAAAGTAGATGTGTGTTGAAGTATATATATAAAAGAGAAAATAACATGAAAAATAAAAAAATAAACATATACAAGAATAATACAAGAATACAAAAATATATTAATTAGACTAATTAATTATCAATTAATAACAATAAAGAAAGAAATGAATGAATAAATTAATAAACAAACGAATGGATAAATATAGTATATAAAAAAATAACAAAAAAAATAAGTAAATTATAAATAGCAACTATACACTCTATCTTTCCACTGAAAATGCTTCATGTGTTCGATAAGCGACTTCTCGGGATGCTCATTTCGCTGCTCCTTTGTCAGCCGCTCCAGGCGAATTTGACTACTCGGTTTCAGAGGATGGTCGATCTTTCTCGGACTCTGAGACGAGAGCTGGATTTTTGCCTTCAGTCACTCTCTGTTGTTTATCACTGTGCCTTGGTCTCTTTCTTCTCTCTCTCTCTCTGTCTCTGGTTCTGTTTGTCTCTGATCTTTGATCTGTGCCTTGGTCTCTCTCTTCTCTCTCCGAGTCTCATTTTGCAGTTTCAGCGCAGTCGACCGATTTTTATTTTTTTTTCTCTTTCTCATATCTTTGACACTCAATTACTCTCTGTTATTCGTCACTGTTCTCCGTCCATCGCTGTCTCTGTTGGTTCCTTTCTCTGTTCCGGACGGGTTCTCGGAATATACATCAATCGCTCTCTGTCCCGAACGGCTATTTTACAGCAATCAATCTCTCTTTGTCCCGAACGGCTCCTCGGAACAGTGTGTTCGAATTCAACAGTGCGGTTCAAGGGTACACCAAACAAGGACGGTTTTGTTTTCTTAACAGATTTTCATACGACTATTGAACGTGACAACCAGCCTCTTCTTTACCGTACCGGTGAGTGGGTGAACATAACAAGCAATAAGACACGACACCCCCCGTAAATACGATCGACAAAACACAACACAAAAGCGCCCACACACTGCACTGTTGTCACTAATCTTGGGATCTCGTCATTTAGCGTGGCGGTAAGCCGCCGAAAAACGTTGTATATACACTATCCGTCCCAAAGACAGGCCAGAAGAAAGACAGCTGAAACTGTCCACAGGGCGATTCTAATGCCAATAGACCCTTGTTTCTACAATAATTTTTTAATTCTAGAAACTGTCAATAATTGGACTGGCCAAGATAAATTCTAAAAAAGCTGTCGAATATACTACATACAGGCAGTGGTCCCGATAATTATTGTAATCTGATTACGCAATTTTTGCTGATTAATTTAGGCAGTTGATGTACGAAGTAGTGTGTTAATGGGATTTGTCCATATATATGATTGATTTACGCGACCGCCTTTTAATTGGACTTGTCCGCGCAATTGATTTGGATGGCTTTTTATTAACTGAAATTGTCTACACGCTTGATTTGCAAAACAATCATCTAAATGGGTTTGTCTAAACAAACGATCTTGGGTGCAATGTAATAACGTAAAATGAGACAGACAAGTGATTTAAGTCGTTTCATGTATTAGTACTAGCGGGGAATAGAACAAGCCGAAAGATGGGAAAAATACAAAGTACAAGAAAATCGAATAATTTATGTGCACACATACATGAGGCTGAAATCCAAAGAGAAGAACACAAGGAGTCTAGGTGGATTCACCGAGATTCGAACTCGAGTCCCACGACTAACAATTGTTCGGGCATACCCTTCAGCCTACTATGCACAAAAACGTTTTCTGGGACAAAAGGTTTGGTTCATGTACGTTCGACTACGTACTTGACATTTATTTCGTAACAGGAGTGAGTGCTAAAAAATGCATTTTCCGAGTCTGTCACGACATGAAGCGAGAACCGCCGAGGCCGCCCCCCGCAGAGCCGGGCGGGGCAAGGCGTGTTATGTCAAGGAAACAGCGCGCCGAGTGGTGGACCTCAGCTCGAGCAATCTCGAAGACTGCTTAACACTTGGTCTGAATCGGGGCTCTCGATCGCTTATACGGCAGGGCAAACTTATATTTACGCGAGTTTATAACAACAACAGCGCGCAGCAGCAGGGGCAGTCAAACGACAAAAAAAAATGGCAAGACGTAGAATTACAACATACCAACAAATAGTAACAGCAGCAGCGCGAGACAAATCTTATGTGCGACTATAGTTAACAGCAACAGTAGTAGCCGCGCCGGCAGTACGACAAATGGCAGGCAATATCCAAACACGAACGACAGTGTGTTCACGTTGGGCCCGTACCCGGTTCCGCTACGTATAGAACAATATATTAAAGAGGGAAGAAACACAAACAATATAATAGACATAAAACTACGTAGTAACAATTTTTTATTCACGTTGAGGTTCGAGCACAACCGGAATAAAATAGAAATTCTTACGAAATATGAACAAAGTGATCACCGCAAGGCTTGAACCCGCGACTGGTGAATGTAAACAGTACCGGGTGAACTACTGACAATGGCTTGTGTTCGGGAGAAAAACTAGTGTTCTAGGTAGAACTCCCCACTTGATATTTCGGAGCGGAAACTTGGCAAATCGGGATTTTGCAGAGGCCAATCCAACACGAAACAAGAACGGCCGAGGGACGCAGAGTTGAGAGGGGCGACCAAAATGAGGCACGTCCAGGAAACAGGGCGCCGATATGTGGGCCTCACCTCAGTTTATCTCGAAGGCAGCTCACAACGTGGTCTGAATAAGGCATTTCGGTTGACCTCGTGCAAACGCCAACATATTTGTTCTTGAGTTTATTTGTCAAGACGAGTGGTTTCGAACACCACTGACTGGCTATTTAATATACTGCCCAGGCTAATGATCTTGGGAAAATTCGTTTGATCCGAGTTAGACCTACACATACATGCCAGGAATAGATATTTTTATTTTAGTTCGGGATGATCCGAAAACCGTGTTTTCTATGCTCTTTAATCGGGGTACCCTTACAATTGTGGTCGGACGTTTGTTTTTTAGCACATAATGAAATTACACCCGCAATACCAATCATCGTGCCCAATGAATCCGCTGCCGCAACAACTGTTGTACGTGCGTACCAGGTACATTACATGCGTCCGTTATTATGGCTGGGTTTTAACATAGAGACCTCTGTGGTTAGTGGATGGACAGAAAATAATGTTTTGGACACGATTTACGAGTTATTGGGTTTATTGGTACATACATGCGTCCGTTTTTATTACTGGGTTTAAACATTAGATGCTTCTTCTGTGGTTAGTGGTTAGGCAGTCTTTCCTAGTTCACACCCCGATTTTCGACCGACTACTGAACTTCCAGCGGTTTTAGTTTCGACGGTGTGTATTTGTGAATATTTCCGGAATTCGACACGGAATGGGCAGTCAGCATAGCCTCGACACTGTATTGATCGGTGGTTCTGCGTTTTTGAGCATTGATAGTCGCACTATTTTTCGTTCTGTCTCGGACATGAGATTGTAATTGAGAGCATTTCCTGACAGAATGAACTTTGCTTGATTCAACGATTATTTCAACTAGATAGACTCGTTGGAGGTAAAATGTTGATCCAACGCCAAGCGAGAGTTTGTTGGCACACGGATTAATACTTCAGCTGAAAACTCGCCCTCAGTCCACTCAGTGATTCCTATTTTTGTTACTGTGGTAAAATGCCGCTAGTTTCGGCGCTGGGTACTACTGACAACCGTTTTTTTTCTTGTTCGGGGCAGATTTGTTTTTTGTTTTGTGTTGAACATTTGAGGCGTGCCATGCACTTTGAATTTGGCGTAATAAGCATGGTTTGAATGGTTTGCGTTGGGTTAATGTGATCATGACTGTGCACGTATGCAAGGGTGGCGTTGGTTTGTGCGTGCGGACATATATTATTTCATGTCTGGTATTCGTGTGTGACGATGAAATCTTGGGAGAGGTGGTGGAACTCATATTTCCCGAACGGGAAAAAAAGTTAGTGCGTGAACGTGACTCTTCGATCGCGTACCCCAAAAAACTACAATGAATGGGCCAACCCTCTCCATGCCAGTGCGATCATTTATAGCGATGATAATGTATACATCTTCTCCCTTGTCCAATTACGATGACGACACGGGTGTCGAGAGTCATCAACCCCGTGAATCAAGCCCCATATTGCACCTGCTTATCGGTTAAGTTCATGTTGTTTCGAGCCTACCGATTTGATTTGGATACTACATCTGATTCAACAGGCGTTCAATTTCTATATAAACCTATCAATTATATTATAGTCTGATGGTGTATTGTCTAATGCCATCATAGGGATGAGTTGACCGGGAAACTAGTCAGTCTGAGATCGGCCAAGCTACGCTGGAGATAAGCGAAACATGCACCATTGATCAACTGCTGAGTCGAGGATCTGCACCAACATCCCTGTTTTTTGTTCGAGGGCAGAAATTAATTAGGCTAAAATTGGGTATGTGTCACGTTTTTCTCGAAGCAGCCCGATCACCAAAACTGTCGTTGACGACGTGTAATCATCGCCAATGACTTGCCATTCATTATTGAGGCTACGTGTAAAGTCATCGTATTTAACATAAATACTCCACAGAACACACGGGTTTTCACTATACCATTTTCTTCTCGTCTTTCTCCAGCAAGGTAGGACGCAACTCCACGTGATTGTCGCCGACAGCATCCACAGCCGCGTCAGCGTACGCTGCTTCTAGGGGGTCCGCGGGGTACAAGCCTGTGTAGTGTATAGGGTCAACCAGAAAGGAAATGGAAGGCTGGTATTTTTCGTTGTATATGACATAACGAGGTTAGCTGAGCGATAGTGCTACGGCGGCAGGCGTTGCACAATTTTAGAGCTGAACAATGAAACATGTCGCCGATGGACTTCTTAAGCGAGGAACTACTACTACTACTACTACTACTACAGTTTAAGTGAACGGAGAAGAGTCCTTTGAATGTTTTTGCATCACATGTTGTGTGGGCCATTTATCGTTGCGCTGCCTCTATTTTCGCATGATGAGCAGAGTGTTGATACTTTGATTTCCTGTGATTGCCTGCGGCAGAGCCTACAGCCGCATCATCAGCAATTTAATGCTGCAGTTTTTACGGTATTCCTAGGGTAGAGGCCCAAAAGACACAGGGGGAGATAACTAAAGGAGAGAACGAAGGGAAAACTTTTGTTTATTGTGAAGTACGTAAATGATTACACGGGATGATGATTCGAACCCTAGATCATTGCGCTCCCCTTCAAGGGACAAAACGCTTGATACGTGTTTTTTATTTAGGACAAGGTGTCGACGTACCCAATTGTAAAAAATATAACTAGGGAATGAAAACAACACAACTGAAGAGGAACGCTGGTCGGGGATGGAACCCAGGTCCTCAGATGTACAACTTATCCCCGATATTTACCATGGTGGTAGATGTCGCATACATTGTGACGTTCAGACTGGTGCACCTGCAAATACAGCAGAGCATTTACCGGCGAGCTTTCCGGCATAACGAAGCTGGGCGCCGCTTTGGGGAAGCGCTCTGCCGTCAACTTCCAGGATGGGTAGTTGCCCGTTAGGCAGGCCTGCGTCGCGAAGCAACCACCAAACAAACAGGGTGGGGTACGGAGGGTGTCACGAAACATTAGAAGAGGAACTTTCCCCCACTTCATACTTAGACTAATCACTCATATTGTACAATCTCAACAGCCGGCGGGCTTAGCGCGCTTATTTTTGCTTATTGGGCTGCGCCAAGCGAAGCTTGTTGGAGCAATGGAGGTGTGAAAGGCATGCTGTCGCTGTGGTGCCTGTTTGCGCTTCTGCTGTTTGGGTCGTTTACCGGTCAACTGAACCGCGGGCTGCGCGTTGGTGTGCTCTTGTAACTGTAGACAGATTCGAAGACCAAGCAGCATCCTTTCAAGCGGGACTCACGTGTTGAAAATTGTAGCATTAGTTGTGGACTAGTGCATTTTTGTTCAAATACGTACGACGTACGACCCTGTCTTTTTAAATTCCCCCTCGTGTTCACAAAGAGGAACGTGAATGAATACTGCCCACGAAAACAAAAAACAATCGAAAGGGCAGCTTTTCATAGATGCGCGCATCCCCCACGGAGAGGCCACGTGCCCCAACGCTAAACTTCCAGCGAGACAATGCCAGAAAGAAGGGTCTGGGCGAAGAAGTCATCGAAGCGGACCAGAGGCAAGCTCCAAAAATATCTATATCTATATAAATATATATATATATATATTCGTGGGTCGCATTAGCCCAGATTTTTCAGCAATACGCTACCTACTTTTTAGACCACGCCATAATAAGACCTCACCGAGGGTGCTTTCTTTTCGTGGGTGCTTTAATCGCCAGTATTTTAATCTTCAGGATGCAGCAGTAGGGGCCGGTATCGGTTTTTGGGTGGGTCGGGCGATGGGTGAAAAGAATGGGTGGCTGACTCGTTTTTTTACTCCGCCGGAGATGCACATACATACCAAATTGCAGTGTATTTTCAAGGTATAATATCGAGTACGGACCGCACGCCTCTGTTTGACGATGAACGTGCTGCTGCACTCCAGTAGCACCGGTGTTTGGTAAGTCAGCGGGTTTATCGGGTGGTGGGTGCGTGGTTCGGTGGGTGGGTGGCGGTCGTTTCGTACGTGGGTGAATGCTTTTGTGCCTGTGAAGGTGAAGCGGTTATTTTCTTTATTGCAGCAGTACTGTGTTCACTCGGCCAAACCAGCCTGTTCTGGCAACGGTTCAAGTACGAACCAACGCATCCGTTTGCTGCTGTACTGCTGTAGCATATGGTGGGTGGGTTGGTTGGTGGGTGGATAGATTTTTTTGGGTGGGTCGGTGGGTGTGTCGTAGGATGCGTTGGTGGTGTTGTTTCGACAAAATGGGAAGGGGAGTCGTATTGATGCGGTTGTGTTGCGGCGGATGGACATGACGTCACATGAAATCCCGTGGCGTTGAATAGGTCTGTAAAGCCCTGAAGACAGCGTGCCGTTCACGGTCTCAGTCTAAAAAACACACAAAATCAAACGAGGGAAAAAGGATACTGAACTTGATCCGACACGAGCGTGAGTGACTGCGAACCGAGCTTGAGTCCAGCGATCGTTACTGCGAGGTATTGTTGGAGGTGTCATCCGGAGATCTGTTATATGGTACGAGCGCTTGAAAGAGGACTGCGTGAGACGAGACTGGTGTTTGCCGGCAGCTGTTGCAACAAGCAGACGGGAGGAATCAGCCTGAAGGTACACACGGAGGGGAAACGAACTAGAAGCGGTAAGAGAGTTGGGACAAGGGATTGGAGACTTGGATACGTGCGTCTGAAATAGCTATTCATCCGTTCGTTACATGGGGCTTCAGCTGGGATACCAGCAAACCCTGGGTTCGCTGGGCAACAGCAGTCTGGGCTCACTGGCCAACAGCAGCCAGGGTTCACTGGTCAACAACAGCCAGGGCTCGCTGGCCAACAGCAGTCAGGGTTCACTGGTCAACAGCAGCCAGGGTTCAGAGAGTTTCTCTCACCGATCAGAAATTGAAGCACTGCAAACTAAGACGTCACAGGTTTGGGTTCATGCAACGTTGTGGCATGCAACGAGCTCGAGCCGGCGACTTCCGATTGCGGTGCTGGTGGATACTGACGCGGGTGGAGGAAACTACGTGTCACTGCAGTTCATCAAATCCATTGAAGAACGTGATGGTTGGGGAAAGTCGCTGATAAATCCGACGGAAGAGGGCCTGCTCCGCGCAGCGAACCCAAAAAACAGCGCCGTACCCCCGATGGAAGTGGCAGGCTCGTGCTTGCTACCACCGGTCTTTGCACCGGTCGACCCAATCTTCCGTGTGAAGTTCAGGGTGGTGAAAGGACTTCCGTATGCGATGGTGCTTGGGACCGTGTTCATGACGGACGTTCGAAGTATCATCAGTTTTGATGGTGAGGAGGGTTTCCGGCCGACACCATCCTAATCGTGGGTACCATTCGCCCCGAAGGAGGTCGGAGAGGCCGCAGTAGGAGCGGTTTATGCCGAATGGGACCACTATTGCGCTGTGAAACCATCGACAGACGAGCAAAATCCGGACAAATTGGAGGAACCGAAAATTCCGGCGGGGATTATGGAGAAAGAAAGCTCTGTACGGGAGGACGAAGGCACTTTCCACAGGAAAAAGTGGTTCCAGTATCCAGGTAGACGCTTTTGGCGAAGGCCCTCAACCTCAAGTACAGCAGCTCGTAGTGGTAGAGCCAACTAACCGCTATAATCTTAAACTAGGAGTGAATCTAGGAGTACCAAGGGGTGGTTCCCGGGTATACAGCTCCAATGCAGGTTGTCGATTGTTACCCAGGATAACGTGAAGATCCAGGGGGGGCTGGTGATTGCAACGGTTTACGTTGTTAACAATTACGATCGGGAACGCATGAAGTCACTCATGAACTCGGTACGGAGAAACCGAAAAGCCCGAAACAGGACGAGGTGATCAAAAAGAAAGACAAAGGGAGACCACCGGAGCAATGCAACAAAGGAGGTGAAGTCGCAGAGATTCCGAGCAAGGCCCCCAGGGTGGACCTGGGGGAGGCCAACTTCGGACAGCTCAGTCCGAGCGAGAAGGACACACTGATGGGCATTTTCAACGAGTACATCGACGTGTTCGTGGTCAATCCCAAGAGCGTACCAGCATGCAATGGAGTGCCTATGCGACTGGAGCTCAAAGATCCCAACGTCGAGCCATACGTGGCGCCCATTCGACACTACAGCCTAGAACAGCGCGAGATGATTCAGACTGAGGTGGTGAAGCTCCTGAAGAATGGATCCATTCGGGAATCATTATGGACGAGATGGAGGGTCGAAGTATTTCTCCAGCATCGATTTAGCTTTAGGATTCTTACAGATTCGAGATCTATGAGGACGATCGACACCTGACGGCGTTGTAAGACGCTGACGGGAAGCTGTACGAGTACGTTCGCGGCAGCTTCGGGTTGAAGACAGTGTCATCGGCGTTTGCCAACTACGTTGGAGGGCGACTGTTACCAGTCAAAGATAGGGGAATCAAGAACTGGTTGGACGACATCGCCATCCCGTCGAAAATTCTTGAAGATCAAGGGAGACTGCTGCGAGAAACGATAGAGTGTCTACGGCAAGAAAGTTTAACCGTGTATCTTAAGAAATCGCATTTCTGTCAGTCGGTCATGGAGTTCGTCGGCATGATCGTGGATAGACTTGGTACCAGGCCGGCCCCGAGCAAGATTGATGCAATCACGCAGCTGTCAAGGCCGAACACGGTGGAGGACGTGCGAGTGTTGCTGGGCATGACAGGGTACTTACGGCAATTCGTACCCCAGCATAGCACAGTGGTGGCGCCCACTTGCGACTTGCTGAGAGATTCAAAGTTCAGAACCAAGAGAGCGAAGAAAAAGAAAGTTCCGCGGGCAGAAGAGCAGAACAAGGCTTTCAATGCGCTCATCGAGGCTTTGACGTCACCTCCAATTCTAGCCCTGCCGGTGTGGACAAAGCCGTTCTCGCTGTCCACAGATGCCAGTGAGATAGGAGCAGGAGCGGTGCTAACGCAATGGATCGAAGGAGTGGAAAAGGTGATCTCGTACGGCAGCAAAAGGTGGTCGAGAGGAGACTCCAAAAGGTCAGCAACAGACCGTGAATGCATGGCGGTCATGTGGGCAGTGAACAAATTCCAACCCTATCTTTGGGGGCGACCGTTCACGCTCATCACGGACTGTTCGGCGTTGACTTGGCTCTTCAAAAGCCGATCTCTCACGCCGAAGCACCACCGCCGGGCTCTGAGATTGATGGAGCATGACATAACCTTGACGTGGAGGCCGGCGACACAACATCAGCTCCCAGACGCCGTGTCACGGTTACCGAAGAAGAGCAACGTGATCGAATATTTCGACGACTCTTTTCCTGGAGACGAGTCGTTGCCAAACGTTTCCAAAGGGCCATAGGGGCCAGTGCTCCACGGCGTACACCTCCAAACCTTAGGAGTAGAAGATATGGACGGATCTAGTACTCAAGTCTTACCGTGCTTAGAGCCGTCGCACTCATATCCGTAGACCCATCCGAGGCAGATACTCAACAGGCCAAGCTTGTCATCGCACCGGAGCTTCTAGTGATGGTCATGCTTGACTGTGGGGGGGGAGGCAGTATCTTTGCGTCAGAGGGATTGCTGACGGTCAGAGGAGCAGTAGACCAGTACTGGAGAGCACTGGAATGCATCAGAGGAAACGGACTGGACAACGGTGCGAAGCTACTTAGGGTGACAACAGGGTAACAGGAATGCCTAACCATATTGAGAGAGGTGAGACCAGACGTGGTGGTCGGTGCCGCCTGCAGCAGGTTGGAAGGGATACGAGGGAAGGAGGGAGTATCCGGAGCGAGTAGCGTAGCCCAACCTGCCATCGTCTCAGAAGCGCGAGTTTTTATACTTGAATGTTTGGGCAACCTTCTGCGAACTACGGAACGGAACGATGAGATTCTCCCCACTTTGAAACGAGAGTCATACATCGTGGACAAAGCGGAGATACTGGCGAACCAAGTAGGGATTCCGTGGAGTAGGAAACGGATGTTCGTGGTAGGAATCAAGGGAGGGCTTGCCACGAACGGGAAGTTAGCCGTTTGGAAGCGGAGGTTGGAGGAGGTAAAGCAACCAGTTCAGGAATTGGGAGAATTTTTGGGGCGAAGAGGCGCATACTTCCTGAAGAGAGGTAACGGAGAGCGAGCGATTTATTTTTCCAACGAACCCATCATCTCTTTGAATCGTGCTTACATCATGGGGGAAGAGCCAACCGAAGGATTCATCGCACACCCAGCGGATGCGCCACACCTTGAGGACGCTGAAGAGTTGCACTTCAACGACTACGCCAACATCACCACAGGGTAGGAACACTACGTGATCCCGCGGACGGCCAGCGAAAGCGCAGCGGCAAACATCATCGCAGATTTCACGTCTCCTCCAATGCTACGAGCAGTATTCGTTGAAATAGCTTTTCAAGGCTTACTGGGAAAACCGGTACCAGAGGTCGCGGAACTGGGTGGATTGGCCTGCTTGGTGTTGAGGATTACCTCGCAGCATCAAACGCCTTTGCGGTGACAAAAGCGGTCGCGAGATCGCAGGCAAAGGCCACTCCGCAGGAACCGTAGGTTGTCTGGGAGGCAGAACCGCCGTTACCTGAGGAGGAGGAGATGGAGAAGACACCGGCGCAGACGATCACTACTACTGAACTACCAGTGGAAGTTGTTCGCACACGCAAACGCAGGGGACAGAGAGAGCCCGTCCCAAGACCGAAACGGCAACGTGATCCGTTAGAAGAATCACCAAAGGACACCAGCAGCCGTTCAAGCGGATGAGGGAAAGAGACCAAGGGACCCCAGCGGTCATAGCCATCCATGCTGAAAAGGGTGACAGTCATTCTCCAGGATTTGCCACAGCTGACGCAAAGGCAGTGCGAAGATACGGTACTTGGCAGGATTCGGGACGTACGCCAGGAAGCGGGAAACCGAGGATCAGGAGGTGGCGAATATGTGATGGATGATAACGGCCTCTTGTGGTTAGCACCTCTGGGAAAGATCCCACGACTTGCAGTTCCCCAATCTCTCGTTCCAGGGACTACGGCGCCGGCGCACAGCACCTATGGGCATCCGGGGACGGCGAGAACTACAGCCTTGATTAGTCATCGGTACTGCTGGCCCACCCTCATCAAGGGCGTTAGAGATTACGTCCTCTCGTGTGGGTGCAGACGTTGCAAGCGGCCAGCGAGTAAACGGGTTGCCATGCTACCGTCGAGGTTTCTGCGACACGGGGAAGTACTCGAAGTCGACATCCAGGACATGGGGGTGATGCTACCGTCAAGGTTTCTGCGACACGGGGAAGTACTCGAAGTCGACATCCAGGACATTGGGGTGAAGTCGGACGCAGGCAACAAAGTTCTACTGGTGGCAGTCGACAAAGCCAGCAAGTTCTCGTTCGCCTTTCCACTCCCCACGAAAGAAGCAATCGTAGTAGCGAGGAAACTACTAGAAGTGATGCTTACTTTTGGGCTACCGCTGTATGTTTGCAGTGATACGGGATTCGAGTTCACGGCGGAGGTGATGCAACACTTATGCAAGTGGTTGAACGTGAAAATCGCATATTGGCCTGCCGATCAACCACGTGCACAGGGGACGGTAGAGAAAATGGTAGGGTGGCTACACGAAGCACTAGGAAAACTGTGCAAGACTTGGCCTCGCAGATGAGACGAGTATGTACAACCGGCACTGTGGATCCATCGTACCACGCCGAACCTGCGCTTACCGGGGAAGCAACTTCCTTCCGTCTTTTCTTCGGTCGTGATGCACGCACGCAACTTGATGCTACGCACCCCGAGATAGATGGTGGTGATTTCAGAGGCGGGATGCACAGTTACGTGGCCGACAAGCGTCAAGCGTACAAGGAGGTACGGGATGTACGGATGGCTCTATCGAAAAGACATGAAGGCAGACAGAAAAGTCGTGAGAGTCGGAATGCTGAAATCGGTCGGACCTCGGTGGGAACCCGTGTTGTCGGAAATAAGGTGCTGGTGAAGGAGGCGGAGTTTGTGATGGCACGGGAGGGGATACATCATAAACTAGCCCACGAGCACTAGACCGGACCTTGGGAGGTGACTGAAGTTGTCTTACGAGGACTCAGCTACATCGTCACGATGAATGGGCGAGAGATTCGCGGACGACGGGCGTCAGCATCGAATATCAAGATGTTCCACTCACGTGCAGACGACCTCCGTCACGACATCGAAAACGAATTTGCTCACCTGGCATGGGGAATTGACTTCGGACTGGCGGAGCCGTCGATTGTAGCGTCGCCTATGTATACCCTAATAGACAGAACGGCTGTGATGGGTCAGGGCAACGCTTGTAGGTGGCGACACAAGGGACTATTTGTGGATGGCACAGAGTCGCAGTGGCTGTCCGAAGAGGAGGCACGAGACAATTTCACCATTTACAGCTAGACGTTTTCCATGCGCTGTGGGGAACGTATCACGAAGCGGAGTGCCAGGCAAGACCAACTTCGACGCTAACGCGCAAGGAAAGAGATGGGATCGACCGCGAACTAGCGTTGAAACAACACCCCGTGGGGACCGTGATCCGGAGGGAATTCGCGGATGCTGAAGGAAACAAGAAGCGTCACCTTTCAAAGGTCCTCGACTACAAGTCACCGTACTGGCGGGTTCGGTACGCAGACGGAGATTAGGAGGAGCTCAACGAACGTGAAATTCTGAAAGGTAGGAGAACCGGACGTTCGCAATCCGGTTCCTCGTAAACGCGGAACGTGAACTGGAGTGCGATGGAGAATGGGAGAAGACGTCGGCCGACGATCGACTAGCGAGCGAGATCAAGGCCTCGGCCTACCCGGGTTAATGGGAAAAGCCGGGAAATGGTGGATTAGAGGCTTTCAGCTGGTGTGCTTGATGAGAACGTCTAGCAAGTCCAGCAGTACCAATCTGGGGCCTAATGCGAAAAAGCGCGAGGCCCAGCGTCCCTACCCCCTGGGAGACGCCTATCCATGAAAATGGTAGACGCCACTCATTCGATCCATAGGGTAATCGAAACACGACTAAGTGTGGGAAAAGGCCCTCTGTTAAGGTATTATTAATAGTCCGTTTGACCGCTTGCAAAAGGTTAACCAATAGCTTACCCAAACTAAGCCTTATAACACTTTCCCCCCCTGGAACGGCGGGATAGCAGGTCGGCCGGATATACGGCGGACCTTTGTCAATATCCAAGCCGTTTCATTTCCTGAGTATACCGGGGCAGAGTATTCTTCAAGTTCAACATGGGGAAAATGTGAAACTTTTATTATTGTGGATGGTGGGGATCAAACCCACGACCCAAAAATCCATGGTCCTGCCGACGACGCCATTTGTTAAGGTATTAGAAGGGTATTATTCTGTTTGACCACTTAACCAACATCTTACCCAAAATAAGCCTTATAACATTAACACCTCACTCTTACTCCAGTGTATCCGCAGCCCGGTTAGCACGGTATTCTTAGGAAGCCGTGCTGGGGGGGTGTTGCGGCGGATTGACATGACGTCACATGAAATCCCGTGGTGGAATGCTGCCTAGGTCTGTATAACTCCGATCAGTCTAGAAGGCGTACCGTTCACGGTCTCAGTCTAAAAAACGAACAAAACCAAACGACGGAAAAAGGAACCTGAACTTGATCTGACACGAGCGTGAGTGACTGCGAACCGAGCTTGAGTACAGCAATCGTTACCGTGAGGTATTATTGGAGGTTTCATCCGGAGATCTATTATATGGTACGAGCGCTTGGAGGAGGACTGCGTGAGACGAGACCGGTGTTTGCAGGCAGCTGTTGCAACAAGCAGACGTGAGGAATCAGCCTGAAGGTACACACGGAGGGGAAACGAACTAGAAGCCGTAAGAGAGTTGGGACAAGGGATTGGAGACTTGGATACATGTGTCTGAAATAGCTTTTTACCTGTTCGATACAGTCGTTGTGTTGTGTGTTGCTTCCTTGCTCGTTGCTGATTCTGTGCGGTGGTTTTCTGCCGTTTCGAGAATCAACTTGGGATGATTGCTCCAACCTAAATATGTAGTCTAAACCCCCAACGGCGCACAATTTTGTTTCTCGACACCTACGTACCAAAACGTTCTTTTTTCGCCCTTCCCTTCCAGAGGGGGGAGGGGGGTACGAAGACCCCACCTCCCCCCCATTACGTCACATAACTTATTATGCACACAACCCCCCATTCTAAATCCTATATATTAAAGGGGCATGGGGGGTACTATAGAGCAAACACGCAGCCACCTGGTCGCGCAGCCGCAGCCTGTGTACCAGCTACGCACAGCGCAGATCAACGGAGATAAAGGGAGAGAGCAAGAGAGGGTGGTCACAATGAGCATAGCGTCCACGGTGAAGGGACCCCTGCTTCAACCCTCCTTCGACAAGACAGCTTGGCTACAAAGCGTCTGCGGAAAGCCAGACGATGGCGAGGACTTCATCCGCTGCTGCGGGGCCAACTTCGATAACGGTTCAGGAATGGACGAGGGTCAGGCCATTGAGCATGAGGGTTCGGCACAGCACAGAGAGTGAGTGGAGAGGCATGAGGGCTGTAATGTGATGTTGGAGCGTATCGTGTACCTCGCAGCAGCAGCAGCGGCAAGCACTGGAAAGCAAAACTCTGGTTTATCATACGTGAAAGTGCTCTCCATCGAGCAGTGTGTGTGTCGTGCTGCCTCCTCCTCAATAACTGACAACATCAGCAGTAGCAAAAGCCTAGCCTTGGCAGCAGCAGCAGCAGAGCACCAATACCAGAAGCAGTAGCCGCATTAGCACAATCGACAAAGAAAACGCGCGCGAAATGCGGACCAACCAAGTTACCCCGCGTCCTTGTTGGTCCCTGCACGCCTTTCGCATGCGAGCAGAGCACGTTTGCCTATAGGAAAAATCGCCGCGAAGACCAGCAGCGGCAACTGGGTGTGCAAGAAGTGCAAGCGCGATTTGGCACGCAATATAGAGCAACTGAGCGTGATCCACGTTGAGACTCACGAGCAGTCGCTTCAACACAAGTGAGGACTTGTAAGGATGCTCGTAGCAGTTGTTGCATTCGCTAGCACAAGCAGTTTCGATAACGAATTGAAAAACGTCAACTGGGAGTACGACCGATTGAATGATTGAAACTCAACTTTGCAAGCTGCGTAGTACATTACATCCATGTTTTCTGTATGATATGGTGTTTGTGAGTTATACCTGTTGTTAATACACTGCTTCATTTTTTTTACGGGAGGTCGTTCGGGCGTGTTCAGCAGTTTGGGAACTGCCACGCTGGACGTATTTTAGTCGCCCAGTGTGTGAGGCTGCAGGCCTTGTCAATGTGTGCATGCGCAAAGCAGGAGCAAATTCGTATTTTCTTTCCACGGCTGATCAATTAGTTGCTATTGCTCATGTCGCAAGTTGCATGTCGACCAACATGTGTCGACAGGGGTGCTGGTGCCGCGGCGGCGGTGGGGAGCAGGTGCACATTGCTGTTATTTTTCGAACCGAAGAGCGCCACGGACGGCGCGAAGGAGTCGCCGGTGTTGATGGACAGTAGGACGGCGGGAGCGCAAGCGGTGATGCTGACGTGGTGGCGACGGGAGGTGTGAGCAGGGTTGAGGGTGGTGCGGGCGAGCGCAGTGGCACCGACGTGGTTGTGACGGGAGTTGTGAGCAAGGGTAAGGGTGGTGCGGGCGTGGTTGCGACGGGAGTTGTGAAGGGGCTTGAGGATTAAGAGGGCGCGGCAACTGATGTGAATGGTGTTTTCTCCGACGCTGCAGACGGGAGTGGTCCCGCCGATAGGGCGCTTGTCCACGCTCCCATCTACTGCGCGGGATTACGTCCGGCTGTCCGGGAGCCTGCTCTCCAACACTACTCATCAACTCTCCATAGTATTGGCAACCAGGGGGTGTCGTAGGAGGCTCGGATAAACCTGAATCGCGTGTCTATTCACGCGGTGCCAACTGCCTTTCGCGGCATTTTGAGCCCGGGCTGTGCGGGAACGGTGGAATAACCAGGAGTCACGTGCGCGCCGTGTTTGGACATCAAGGGCCCGAAGGCTTACAGGGTTTTGTGCCCAAGCGCGGCGCTTGCCCACCTTTGATTATTTCTGACTACATTGACCACCTTGCATTGGCGCAAGGATTTACATATCTAAACAACCTAAAGTACAGTTTGACATCCCTTGCTCTTGCAGTGTTGGCTTGCTTGCCAAGCCTCTTTGTTAATGCAAGACTGTGCAGTAAAACATCCACAGGGGCACAGACAAGAAACGAACCACCACGCCAGGAAACAAAGCAAGAAAAAAAAACTTGAACAAAAATGCTTTTCGGGCCTCGTGGGGGGGGGGGGGGGGGTAGGTGTGCGGGATACCTTTCCTTGTGTGCCCTCGAAATCCCTCTATTGATGAATACGATGATATGATGGTCACTGAACCTGCCGAACCAGTGCGGCGGGACTGGGGGTTTCTGCGATGGCCCACTCCCGTCGCGCGCGCCTCGCCCTATGATAGGGCTAGGAGGTCCGGGGGGGGCGGTGGGGGGCAAGGCGTACTCATTTGTTGCTTGCGTCAGTCATTTGACCTTTGACCACGCATCCCTTTCGAGACGGAGCACCGTTCCTATTCCTATTAGAGACACCTCCAACATGTTGTCGTTCATTACGCTTCTTCCATGTATTACATAGAAATTGCTTGTTTGTCCTGTCCCCGTCTGGTTTGCCTTCTGCGGCCACCATTTATCTCCTAGGGTATCGAGCGTTTTCTCGATACTCCCTAGTATACCAATCTCTTCCATGTCACATACATACGTCAAATGTCCTCATCTCCTACTATAACGCATCCCGTTCCTCCTTGTATATTTCACATTCTCCCACCATGTGGGTCCTACTCTATTGCTGTGCCACAAGGGCACATACTTGTAGCCACGTCTTCCTCCTCCTGACTACTGGTATGTCTCTTTCTTCTTTCTGGTAGGTCCAGGTCCCGCACAGGTCGGGTGGGGGGGGCAGATTCGCCGAAGAGGGCTGGGTGGAGATCACTCGGTCACTACGACTATTGTGGTTGGAACACGCAGGGATGAAAACCATGTACCTTATGTATTCTATAGAACGGCACTGTACTTTATGAAATTAACAGAAACTGTCCGCTCCAAATATTATTATAAAAAAAAGCAGACAAACGAAAGCGGTGTACAGCAGCTATTTTGCGCCACCGTGCGGTACAAGGCAGAATACGCCAAGATATTTGACCCCGATCCGCGACGCTGATTGATCAATTCAACCTCGTACCGGTTTTTACACCAACTCCTCGCGGTACATCGTACCACGGCTTTTCAGCTCGGCCGTCACCGCTTTCTGATGTGACCCATACCGCTTTTTGTCGGATAATATGCTTGCGGGAGGACTTGCCCGAGGCTCTCATGTCCCACACCCTTTCAAATTCCGACCGAATCTCAACCATGGGAGCCACGTCATGTAGCATGCATAGAACTGCTCGCTTTCATATTTCGGATACATTTTGCAATCATTTCAACACCTCTTCGGCATACAGCACAAACCACTGCTCAACCATAGACAGCTCGCACACCCCACGTACACGTATGTATGTATGCATGGCGGAGACAGGGGTGGGAGAAAGGGACAAAGGGGGAGTGACAGACCGGATACCATCGCATGATCCTCTTGGCCCACGCATACATCACCTCGCGTCCGCCTTGCGCGTTCGTACACCGCATTCTGTTGAAATCCTCGCGACCGATGGCACCACCATCGACCCTGACGATGAACACACACCACTCTCCCGCACGCCTTGCGTATTTGTACACCGCATTTTGATTAAATCCACGCACAGAGAGGCCGCCACCACTTACACTTAGTAGCTAAGAACTTGGGCTCACTTGAGATGCCCGCAAAATAACCTACCAGGTGTAAAACACTACCCATACATACCCATACACCAAAACTTAAAAATATGCGCATTTGAAAGTAAGAAGAATAAGAACCGAGCCTTGGGCAATAATAATTGATATCCTTAAGTGATGGCGACATCTATCTGTAGTCGTACACTGCTTGTTGTGTTCGAACCAACGGGGTTTCAGACTGTTGAAATGTGGACCTTGAAAGAATCGGGAGCATATAAAATGTGGTCTTGTACATGGCCTTCTAGATGTAATACAAAAAAAGAAAATACACTCCTCCAGCTGTGATATCGAATATTTTGCCGAAACTCATCTTTGCAAGATGTGTGTGGTACTCCGATCGCGCGTATTACGGGTTGTGTGTCCTCATTAAGGATATAGGTCGGCGACTCCCCTTGCAACTACAGCGTGTGGCTATCAGGGTCAACAGGATGGTGTTAGTCAGTCTGTGCGCGGAAACTATAAAACCCGCTTCTGAGGGGCACAAACTCTGTCAGCTGTAGAAAGAAATGCATCCGTTTATCAAGTAAATCCTGTCAGTCGAGTAACCGGTGAGGGGAGGACGGAATTCTGAAGGACGTGGGGGCCTGGTTTTGATCAAGAGGGAGCGGGGGCGGGGGCGGGGGCGGGGGGGACGTGACGGGCGGGGCAGCTCAATTTGTGCGTGGACACTATAAATCTTCCAAGGGATAAGTCTGACGGTTTTTGAAAGAATTCACCAGTTTATCACGGGGGCGGGGGGGATGTAGTATTATTGTTGCAGTCTATATGACGTGGCGCCCATGGTGGAGATTCGGTCGGGATTGAAAGGGTTCACGGGGCGTGAAGAGCCTGGAACGTCGGTCAGCATGGTAAATTTTCCGACAGAAAGCGGTATGGGTAACGTCATGAAGGGGTGACGGCCGAGTTGAAAAGCCGCGGCACGATGTACCGCAAGGAGTTGGTGTCAGATACCGATACGAGGCCGAGTTGACCGTAAGCGTCGCAGATCGGGGTCATAAACCTAGGTGTATTCTGCTGTACCGCACGGTGGCGGAATGGTGGCGGTATACCGCTTTTTGTCGTCTGCCCTTTTTGATCAAATCAGCCTTGTACCGTTTTTTTTCAAAAACCGGTACGAGGCTCAGTTAACCAATCAGCGCCGCGGATCGGGGTCAAAAACTTAGGCGAATTCTGCTGTACCGATTGAAGGCGCGGAATGGTAGCGGTGTACCGATTTTAGTTGTCTGCCCTTTAGAAAAAGAAGCCTCGCCGCGTTACAGGTTGAAGCGTCTAAGTACAGCCGTTGTACTTGGTAGCTCCTCTGGCTTTCCAAGCAGAGCCTCGTGGTGTACTGAGCTCTAGTCACGTGCCTAAACTACGTTGTTTAGGCCGCCGGATTGTGGGATCGGGTTGCATCAGGCAATGGATCGGACGGCGTGTGTTCGCCTATCTGTGCGCGGTTGAACATACACGAATGTTGCTTATTTAATCTGGACAATGATACGTATGGTAACTTGTCTAACACCAAGTTAACGTACTGTTGAGACCCTGCTGTACGGGTGTGTGACGTGGACCCTCAATGCGGACCACTTCGCCAAGCTCCGATCAGCCCACCACGAAGTCCTTTTGCGAGTCATTGGCTTCCAGCGCCGATTACGCACCGACCACACCACCCTCTCGTACGCGAAGGCCCTCAGGATGACACGATGCGAGAGCATCGAAACGACCATCCGTAAACGGCGGCTCTTCTTTGCCGGGGCCCTGGTGCGACAACACAAGGGGCGACTGCCCCGTCGGTTGATGTTCGGGACGATCGCTGGTGGGGAGAACCCGAAACCAGGCGGACAACTTAAGACTTGGCCTAGAGCCATAGCTGAGGACCTTAGGGTGTTCAAAGCCAACGAGGGATCAACGGAACACTCCCCCTTAGTTTTTGGAGTTGGGACCGCGCTGTGGCCCACTGCAGCAAAAAAGGTGGGCAAGTGGTACCGGGGGGTCCTCGAAGCAGCTGAACGGTTCATGGGCAGGTGGCACGAGGATGAGGCAAAGCTGAGTAGACAGCGCCGCGCATCCGCCGTGGGTGGTGTCGAAGGGAACGGGGGGAGGGGGGGCAGCAGGAGGGGTAGAAGGAACACCGCCCAAGGGTATGGGGGCAGGGGGGGGGACAGGAGGAGTAGAAGGGAAACCGCGGTAGATGAAAGTAGGAAGGAGACCGCAGACAGGGTAGCAAGGTACCAGGCCGACTAGTAGGTGGAACCTTTCTATCTATGCCACTCGTACCGCCAACTGCTGCGGCTGCTCGGAATGTGATGTCTTGGTACTTTGATTTTTCCGTGAATTTATTTATTTTATTTTATTTTATTTTTTTTCTTTCCCCTTCTTATCCTTATGAAGGGAGTCTTGCATGGTGGGTAGGTGACGAGCCTGTTTTATTTGGCCCTCCCAGTCTTCCTTCTTCTACTTGTTTCTTTTTTCCGGGGTATTTTTTCTCTTTCCCTTTCTTTCCCCCTTGCATGTCCATTTTGGCTCATGCTCGGGGTATGTTTCTATCTCCCGTGCTTTGGCTCCCCTTTTTATTTATTTATTTATTTATTTTGTCTTGGTTTCTTTCGTTGTTTCTCTCTTTTACAAGGTATTTTGGTTTAATGAGAAGAACACAAAGGGGGGAGGGGGGGAAACAGGAGGAGTAGAAGGAAAGCCGTCCAAGGGAATGGGGGCAGGGGGGGCAACAGGAGGAATAGAAGGGAGACCGCGGTGGACGAAGGCAGGAAGGAGATGGCAGACAGGGTAGCAAGGTACCAGGCCGACTAGTAGGTACATAGCACTTTTCGTCTTTCTCTGGGGTATTTTTTTCCCCTTTGTTCCCTCCTTGCGTGTCCAGGTTTTTGGCTCGTGTTCGGATTATCTTATTTTGGTTTTACTTTACTTTATTTTATTTCATTTTATTATGTTTCTTTTCCGAGCTTTGGCTCTCCTTTGCGGTTGGGTTGTTTCTTCGATTTCCCCTTCATTTTGTTTGTTTCATTTTTGTTTTATTTTTATCTTTGTTTTTATTTGTTTTCTTATTTTGTTTTTTGTTTTTTGTTTTTGTTTTTGTTTTTGTTTTTGTTTATTTCGTATTTCTCTCTTCCAATGTATTTCTGTTGCTGACGTATGTATGTTGTGCCTGTCGTACCCAGTACTAGGGCATGACATTGCGTTGTCGAATGCATTACGATGCATTATCTCTGTGTCGTGGCTTGTGACCACAGAGCTGATCTTTCTAGGGTGAAGAATCAGTACGGACACTGGGTGTGCTGGATGTCGACGAGTAGAAGAACGGTTTAATGTGAAGAACACACACACACACACTGTCGTCCCGTTATTTGTTGCGTATATACGAAGTATGAGTTAGTGCTAATAATAATCGTCGATGATAAATGATTCAGAAAACTGGAGAAATGCCCCCTTCCTCTCAACCGGTCCAAAATGAAAACAATGGAATGTGGGTCCAGGATTCTGTTTATCACCTGTAGTACTATTAATACCTACTACACTCGTACTACCCTTGTTTGCTAAATATTTTTTGTTTTCTGTGTTTGTTCTTTATTTTATTTTCCTCCCATTTCCAAACAGTCTCGGGTGCTGGCACATGCATCTCGTTTTGCCCGCGACTTGTTCTCAATGAATGCATTGCATGGCCAGATGACGACGAAGCATTCGCCCCGCGTACTATATCTGTCTCGTAGATAGTGTCCACGACCCACAGGCTATAAAGGGGGGTCACTTTTTGGCCTTTTTTTGCGGCGAGTGGATCGGGTTCATTCGCGCGAGTAACACTTCTGTTCCTTTTGCGGCCTGATAGACTAAGCTTTCGTGCTGTATTTATTTGGCGACATAAATCCGCAATTGAATGGTCAGCTACGCCGTGTACGGAAAATATTCCCGAAATATTGTTTGTGCGTGAAATATAGGGAGTCACTCGTGCGAGTGGCTCATACCCGCCATAGATAGTGAAAGTGGGTGCGGCCCGCCAAACCGGAGCCTGGGTCCCACATATAGGTACCTCGTCTCTGTAGGAGTCATCGGCACGGACACTAGTTGTGCTGGATGCTGATGTGTGGAAGGATCAGTTCGATGTGAATATCACACATATTGACATGATGTGCTGAACTATCTGTAGCAGGACGTAAAATAGGCGTCCGGCTCGTGGTGCCATGATGCGCTGCGCGCATCAGGAACCGTACGCCGGGCGCGGCCCCTCGCAGGGTCCTCGGAGGCCATTTCGTTAAACCTCATATAGTCTAGATACCTAATTTTCGTAATATACCTGGTATTAGAAGCCGTACGCCGGGCACGGCCCCTCGCAGGGTCCCCGGAGGCCGTTTTGTTAAACCTTATATATACCTGGTATTTATTTTTCACACTTCTACTTTCCAGCTTCTGGACAAGCCATGGTCACAGATGTCGTCCCTTCTTCCCCCCGGTTCTCGCCTTTAATTTTTGCCGCGCAGGGTTCGGCAATCCTGCTGCTCGTCGAATTTTAATCGATTGTTGCTAGCTCCCGCTCGCGCGCTTTCCGCAAGTCAATTTGCACACAAGAAAAACTCCTTACGAATTTGGACGAGTATGCACTCAGGGGGGCTCGAACTCACGAGACTGACCTATACCAGGTTGGAGGATATCCTGCTACGCCACCGGCGCGACCGGCCATATGTTTACGTAGTATGCGTCAATGTACTCAAAATGTGCGTCTAACCCGCTCGAAACAACAAAAAAAAACTCTAAATGTTTCGAAAAGCACTCGACTCCATTTATTTGTAGTTTCGCCTGCGGCCGCCAGCGCATCACGTCGACCAACTTTTTTACGCCCTGTATCTGTACGCCTAGTCGATAGTATATATGTACACTGCGACGTTTCGCAGGATAAAAAGTGCTCCTACACTGCTATTATTGCTACAGACTACTTGTACAAGATATCTAAAAGTGAGACGTGTGGTGGGTTGGTGTGAAATCCACCACCACGACCAGGTATCCACCATAACCAATTATTCAACGATGGCGTGTTTAGTATTACGCGTCACTCTTCTTAACAAAGAGGCCACACAAGCAAGTAGTACCACAACATCGACAGCATATCAGGCTGATACGTCTGGTGGTACGTTGGACGTAAGAGGCTGATGTACTGCTGTTGTGTTTCATACACGCACCGCTACTGACGCTGCTGTTGTTGTTGTTGCTGTCGTTGTTGTGCTCTGTTCGATATTTTTGTCGTGCTGTCCTGTTTCACTCATATCTCTACTGATGATATTATTTTGACTCTTCATATTTTTTCGGGTCCTATCTCGACTAGACTAGTCTAGACTATGTACTTATTATAAAATTTGAAAATCGTCAGATGTGAGTAAGACCGGTTGAATGATTGAAACTGAACTTTGCAAGCTGCGTGGTACATCTATGTTCCACCAATAGTTTAATATACAATGTACGCTTTGTGTATCTTCTTTTTTCTCCGCCGTCCTTTTCTTTTCTTTTTTCTTTTTGTTTGCTCCTAAATTTCCTTCCCCACCGGCGTTATGTCGGTATCTTCTTCCTCTTCTTCGTGGTGGTTTTGTCCGTGAAACAACAGTTATCTTTCTGCGGGGGGGGAATATTTCCCTCGAACATACGGCATGCACGTTTACCGCGATCACTGTGCGCTTCTACTGCTGTGTCTACTATTCACACACGCCCCAGCAGGAACATGAACAGGGGAAAACAAGGGAGGAGACAAGGACGAGGCAGCGTGCTTAGCTGAAACGTTCGAGCTCGGTTCAGTCGGAAAGAGTACGCGGAAAACAATACCTGGCGACTTGAAACACCTGTGCACAAAAGAGACAAGCGCAGGGTAAAGAACCGTTGTTCCTCACGCCTCTTGATCCCAAGGAAGTGTTGTCTGAGCTGCTCGGGGTTTATGGCGTTTCGCTGTTTCACGCATAACAATCGGCAGTTTATTGTTAAAAAGGATACATAGCCGCGATCAACTTATTCCACAAAATGTTCGCAGGATGGGCGTGACCGTTGTCGCATTGCATGATAACCGCTGTGGGAGAGGGGATAGACCGAGCGCACGGCATGCCTAATTTTAAAGCACCGGTGAAATTACCGCTGTCGTGGTCACTGTTATCACAAGACCAACGGGTATTCGCGTGCATGGAAGATGGTTGGCGTGTCATGAGCTTGAAACTAGCGGCGTGTCATCTTTTTTTTCAATGCAGAGCGTCAGAGCTGTGGGCATACGCGGGTGGCAAAGCTCACCAAGAATTTTGTTCGACGCAACAGTGCCTAAAGTTTTCCCGCGGAGGAGACCAGGTCAAGTTCGGGAACAGATCGACCGCCACGGCAGTCCAGATAATATTTTTCGCATCGAAGTGCCATCGAAAAAGAGCAGGTTGCACGATTGCGCTCATCATGTAGTTGTCGAACGAGAGGTAGATAGGGGGCGTGTCATTGGGTGCGTTTGAAGTTATGCTGGATTTGCTCGGCGTGCATCCCCAGCTGCCAGGGGCGGCGCCGCTGACAGGTCGGGCCACGTCGGGTGGTTGGAAAGTTTTCGCTCGGACGAAAGCGGCGACTGCGTTGCGGTTGATGGTAGGATGCAGCGGTATAGACCCCAATGCCCATGTAGTTTGCGCTGTACTCGAGAAGAATCGAGGGGGGGGACCCAGTTAGTGGCGCAAGCTATTTCGGGGTTCGAAAGTCAGCGCGAAGGAAGATGGGAGTCTAGTGCGTTTACGACACACGCTAGGGAAGCCGGGAAGGGGCTGAAGTGGTGCCTGCAGCCCTCGCACAAACACAATCAGTAGATTTTCAAGTATAGGTAGTTCAGGCCGCCTTGCGGTGTGAGAGGTATAGACTAGGCCCAGCGCAAAAACGTTCGGAGCTATCAGAGTCGGGGTTGGCCTGATTCATGAGACTTTGGAGGGGTTTCATATGACATCGGTGGGGAGTTTGAGATGCCGCGGTCACGCGGCCGGGGGCCGCTCGTCGTGACATACTTGTATTTTGTTGATATTTTGCACAACAACAGGGAAGGTATCTAGACGTGACCAAGTAATCCAAAATTGTTGAGCCACAGCAAAATCAAACTTGACGTTAGAAGGTGGTGTTTGTGGAGGCGTTGAAAGGATTCTGATACATGACCCCGCTTCCTTTGGATCAAAACAAGGCCCCCACGTCCTTCGAAATTCCGCCCTCCCCTCACCGGTTATTCTACTTACAGTATTTACTTGATAAACTGATGCATTTCCTTCCACAGCCTCAGAATTTGTTCCCCTCAGAAACGGGTTTTATAGTTTCCGCGCACAGACTGCCTAAAATCACCCTGTTGGCCCTGATAGCTACACTGTAGTTGCAAGCGGAGTCGCCGACCTATATCTTCAAATGAGGACACACAACCCGTAATACCCGCGATCGTAAAATCACACACAACTTGCAAAGATGAGTTTCGACAAAATATTCGATCTCACAGCAGCTGGAGTGTATTTCAATTATATAATTATAATATAGACTTTAGTCTATATCGGACCAACTTTCGTCGATCGTTTCGATAGACGAACGCGGCCACGGAATATATGTCGTGCTTGCCAGAGACGGTCGCCTTGGGCGCAGGGGAGCGAGAGCGCGTAGAACCGTAGGATCGAAAGGAGTCGATTAGCGTGCCCGTTAGAATTGATCGACTTCCCACTCGTATGCCCTGTCGCTCAAGAGGGGGGGAAAGCACGTTGCAGCAAGTCGGTGAAATTGTTGCGGGCGCTGTGAGAGGTAGTTAGCCACGCAGTAAAAGGGGTCGGGGCTACCAGAGTCCGGGTTGGCCTGATTAGTAAAACTTGGGAGGGGTTTATACGACGTACGTGGGGAGTTTGAGATGACACCGTCACGCGGCCGGGGACCGCTCGTGGCATGCTTGTATACAATCAATAGACTATGTAGACTTTATAACTTTCGCTCAACGACATGGAAGAGGTCTACACGTGACAAGTTAATGCAGAGATCTTGAGACATAGCAAACAGGGGAAAACCTCTCTATTTTCTTTGTTTCGTATCGGCCGATTTGGCCTCTCTCAACCGTACTGCTGTTATCTTGTCATGCCCTTTCTAAAGTCTGGGTACCCACTACTACTAGTTGCAGTAGAAACAAAGCAGACAGCCAACGTCGGGGGGCACAACCATGGCTTGGGTTTCGAATCACTTCACTGCAGGAGTACATAGAAGCATTGCCGGATGATCTATCGCCTGCGCACAGCTTCTGACGACGGTGGTGCCTATACCGTCATCACCATAGCACCCCATGCAAAGAAAAGCTCAATTATAAATCAAGCTAAAACACAGCCACAAATCGGATGACCCTACTCATGGAGCAGTACCGAAACTGGGTTCCGAGCTCCGCATGCAACTACAAAGAGGATCAGCAGCATTGCGTCCTTGTCTGTGCTCTACTTACCGTTTCTTCGACGCGATGTCGATACCGACATCATCGCCGGCACACGTAGCCCCAACAGGTGACAAAATGAAACACAAATGAAATGCAACAAAAATATAGTCTATAATCTATAGACGACTATAGGATGAAAAAAGTAGCGAATGATAAACAATTTGTTTAATAATACCAAACAAAGAAAGAAGAGAAATTAAATGGGAAAGGGTAATGCCTGTTCAGCAAAAACCCGCACCGCTGTACGTAGTGCACCACCCTACGTGGTACCGCCGTTCAAGTATAGTACCGCGCGGCATCGGCTGATACTGCACTCCCGAACAGGAGAAATCAGACAGTCCAAAGATCAAACACCAAGTATACGATATGCCGATCGCCCGGCTCAGCCTGATGGTCCGGCTGGCCGACGTAACTGAGACCCTGCTGTTTATTTTGTTTTTCGTTCACTCGTTCATACTTTCCAGCTTCTGGACAAACACGCCGTCGTTACAGTTAGTTGTCGTCCCTTCTGCCCCCATTGGCTTTCGAACCCTTTAGTCCGATGAGTGGTCTCTTGTTTTATTTTCATCTACTTTTCCACTTTTGGACAAGACGGTCACAGGCGTCTTGACCTTCTACCCCCCGGTTCCTGCCTCCAATTTTCGCCAATTTCAATGATAAGGTTCAGGAATGCCGCGTCTCATCGTTATTTGTCGACTGTTACCAACTCACGCTCCAGGTTCCACAAGTCAGTTTGCGCAAAAGAAAAGGTCTCGAGTTTGCACTCGTAAGGACTCAAACTCACGAAACTCACCTACTATACCAGGTTCGAGGATAACTTGATACGCGACCATGGCGAAAGGTACCGTACAAGTCTGTGACTTGGGCCCTCAACGCCACCCCTCTCTACGTGGAATTCCGAAGGGCACATCTCGAAGTCCCCCGGCCAGTCCTTGGCTTGCAGCGTCGTGCCGACAACCCCAACCTCTCATCCGCTAAGTTTCTCAAGAACAAGAAATGCGGGATAATCGCAACGAGCATCCATCCGGAGACGGTCGTTCTTTCTCGCCGGTGAAACAGTAGTGCAGCGAAATTTGAGGGATTATCCGCCTTATCTATGGTGTTTTTGTCGATAGCCGGTGGAACGTACCCGGAACCAGGTGGGGGTCGCCGAACAAATCAGTAGAGTTCACCACGTCTTGGAGAAAATGGCCAATAAACATGCTGCGTACTAGACAAAGGGGGTTTCACCCTTCGTTGGTTGGTTGGGTTTCATTTGGCTAGGTACATAATTTAAATAGTATGTCAACAATTATTTTGGAAGCGGTGAGGTTGGTTGCCTCAAACGAATGGCTGTGAACCCTGAGAAACTAGCCTCGCCGTTTTTCGATCAAACGAAGGTTCCACGTTAGTCTCCCCAATGCAGTGTTACGAGTTTAAACCGAAATGTTGTTCCATGCGGCAAAGAGACCGGGCAAACGGTATCGTGGGGTTCACGGGGAAAAGTCCGACGGAGATCATGGTGAAGTGGCACGTGACGGAGAAAAACAAGAGTTCGGAACTTGGCGCAACCCAGAGGCTGGACGCCCAAAGGAAAAAATAGAGGGAGGGAAACCACGGTTGAATACAACAAGGGGGCGGCAGACAGGGTAGCAAGGAAGCAGGCCGACTAGTACTAAGCGTGTGTAGTTATAATTTGTCTACGTGCCCTCAACCTACGGGCGACTGCCCTTACTTAGAGGCGCTCATCTTTGTTTTTCGTCGTTGACATGCGTCAAATACCGCCTACTACCCGCGCTGCCAGGCGCTTTCTTCTGCATGCAGAAGAAGTTGATTTCCGATACTTTTGGTTTGTATTGTACAAAGTAAAAGTCCGACCTTTTAGAAAACTCCAGAAGAACCAGGTCTACTACACGGTGCCTGTCACTCACTGTAATCAGGTCGTTTTCGGTTAAGGATTATTGTTTTTTTTCCATCAGGCAAACTCAAGTTCAACAGAGATTTTTTGTGAGGTACACAACGGCGTTTGGCATTGTTTATTCTATGAAATTGTCAACACAAAGTAATGACTTGTTCGATTATGGCTTGAAAGCCGTTTTCTTATGCTATAGTCTATAGGAAACGGAATGCCTAATTTCCTACAAGAAAGAAGGGACGTTCGGAATCACTTATGACTCTCCCATATTTTATTATAAAAATTAAAATACACTCCAGCTGTGAGATCGAAGATTTCGTCGAAACTCATCTTTGCAAGCTGTGTGTGATACTCCGATCGCGCGCATTACGAGTTGTGTGTCCTCATTAAGGATATAGGTCGGCGACTCCCCTTACAGCTACAGTGTAGCTATCAGGGTCAACAGGATGATTTTAGTCAGTCTGTGCGCGGAAACTATAAAACCCGTTTCTGAGGGGGACAAAATCTGACAGCTGTGAAGGCAAAGGGGGGGCCTGGTTTTGATCAAAAGCGAGCGGGTTTGGAGGGGGGCGGGGGGGGGGGGGGGGGGGGGGGGAAAGGGGCAATTTGTGCATGTAAGCTATAAATCCTTTCGAGGGGATAAATCTGACGGTTTTGGCACCAGTATATTATTGGGGGCGGGGGGGGGGGGGGGGGGGGGGGGGGGGGCAGCTCGATATGTGCCCGGAAACTATACATTATTTCGAGGGGATAAATGTGACATTTTTGGAAATAATACATCAGTTTATCGTGTATATTCTGGGGTAAGTCGTACAATCAGTGAGTAAAGAGAGGGTGGAGTGTTCGAGGGGGTGGGGTTGGGATGGGTTGGGGGGGGAGGGTGGGGGGTGGGGGCATTTTATAACAATATTTCAAGGACGTCGGCCGTGAGTTCACTGTTCGTCCGTGGCTCCCTTAAGGGCCCAGATTAACCGAGGAACCTGCGAAATCGAATTTCGAATTTTTGTGTTAGAACTGAACTTTGTGTGCATATAGTCGAATTGGTAAAAAAATGAATCACCGAACAAGAATTCTCAGAATTATTCGAAAAATCAAATCCAACAAAGAAGTACAAACATGCTTTGTTTGGTAGAATTTAGTCAAAAATCGAAATTTATTTGGGGAGTTTGTGCACCTGACTAGGCATGGCATGTTTTATGTATCCGAAACATATGCCACGCGAATCGGTGCCATGTCGTCGGCTTATTGAGAGGCGAGAAGCCACCATATTGCGAGAGGTAAGACCAGCGAAGCAGCCGCAGCGGGGCCTCCGAAGCCGCCTAGCACAGCCTAGACTGTCTGCGACGCCTCGAAAACAATGGAGACCGCAGCAGACCCATTTTTCCCTCGCCCTGAATCTCGAAAAATGCCAAATATTAATACCACAACACGACTTCTCTCAGACGATCGACCGCTATATCCCCGCCGCTGCCGCCCGTGTGGGGCGGCGGGGCAGTGCCAGCCCATCCACGGGACGCCTAGAGCCATATATGATAGTCTCCTAGTCGCTGCGGCGAAAACACTCTGCCGCTAGCCGCGGCGCTCCGAGGAGGACGCGAGCCATCGCTTGCCTCGTTCGTTGCCCACGCACCGGTGTTCGTTGAACCTTTTGCAATTTTCTCATTTTTTTTAATTCTAGAGAACGCACTGCGACGTTCCTGGATACGAAGCAGACAGAGTTGAGGTGTTCGTGTATTTTTCATTAAAAAAAACAAAAAACGAATTGCGATTCTCCGTGCCCCTCGTTAATCTGGGCCGGAAAACACTTTTTTCACTTTGTTCGAAAATATTAATTTTTGACCGAGGACTAAGTATCAAAATAATTGCAACTTGTACAAATCGAAATATATACATTACTAGAATATTATCAATGATGGTTCCGATTTGTACCACTTTTTGAACACTCAGTCCTCGGTCAAAAATTAAAAAAGATCGCAAAATATTTAGAGAAGGTTAAGGTTGCGTTGTCCTTGCAAACTCAGAGAGAGAGCCACGCACGAGCAACATGGGGATGTCACAGGTGAATCCGAACTTCATCTTCTTTCCCATAGGAAATTAGCGATTTAGTTTCGTATACTCGTAGGAAAAAAATATTTTCCTGGCCGTAGTTAATTGTCATTCTAATTGGTTGACAATATTTTAGAATATAAGATGCCCAACGTCGGTGTGCACTTAACAAAATATACAGCTGGTGCATTAGAGGATCCTTAAAGGAGGAAAGCAATCCCCCCAATGTGAAAAAAGGAGCTTATCACAGCGCCAGGCACTGTTGTTGTTGTAGTAGCATTCGAGGGTAACCACCAGACCATCTAGGTGACCGGAAGCTACATCGCCAAATCACCTTGCTATATTTTCAATGTATGTGTATTTCTGTCTGGTAATATTTGACCTTATCAGAGCTCGTCTCTCGATGAGGCATCACCAGCACGAACGAACATAAGAAGAGGTGCTGGATGTCGATCGATGGCGTGGGCGGGTGGAACGACCAGGTTAATGTAAACAACACACGCTCATTGTGTTCGATCAATCACACACCGGTTGTTCTCGGTCGTGTAGGTTCGCGGAAATATCAGTTTGATGCGAAGAGCACACACAGCCAGCACAGAAAGTGGGAAAACACTGGAGTTATTTGTCCTGTGAACTACTGTGAACACAAACGGCGATCACTAGTATTGAGCGCGAGAAAACAATAAACTTTTACGGTCCTGCTAGCATATACAATTAGTGGTATGTATAATTGGTGGTTTATGATACATCGGATTCAGCATGGTATTTTGCTGCGAACCGTGCACTCCTGGGGTGGTGGTGGCGGTTGTTGTTGTTGTTGTTGTTGTTGTTGTTGTTGTTGTTGTTGTTGTTGTTGTTGTTGTTGTTGTTGTTGTTGTTGTTGTTGTTGTTGTTGTTGTTGTTGTTGTTGCTGTTGCTGTTGTTGTTGTTGTTGTTTTTGTTGTTGTTGTTGTTGTTGTTGTTGTTGTTGTTGTTGTTGTTGTTGTTGTTGTTGTTGTTGTTGTTGTTGTTGTCGTTGTTGTTGTCGTTGTGGTTGTTGTTGTTGTTGTTGTTGTTGTTGTTGTTGTTGTTGTTGTTGTTGTTGTTGTTGTTGTTGTTGTTGTTGTTGTTGTTGTTGTTGTTGTTGTTGTTGTTGCTGTTGCTGTTGTTGTTGTTGTTGATGTTGTTGCTGTCGTCGTTGTTGCTGTTTGCACGCACTAGCTCGCATCATGAAGTCCGTGGTCACAAGACAGGCTCCAGTCACTCTGCAATAAAGGAATGCACAAGGGCAAAAAATCACAAACCAAAGGTGGTACACGCATGTACAGCATATTACGCAGTTAATGCCTCCGCCAGAATCATACACAAAAACTAAGTAAATATATCTATTATAATAAAAACACTTCACGCACTGCATATCACCTCATTATCTTTCTAGATCCATCCATGCCGCTGCTCCCCCCCCCCCCCCACTCGCCTCGAACGCCCCCTTCTTCCCCACCACCCGCAGCATCGCCTAGACCTAGCACCACACGTATAACAAACCCCTCACCTAAAACCCTTCCCTACCCCCCTACCCCCCGACCCCCCTTCCCCCCCCCCCCCTCCCCCGCCCCCATCCCCCACCTCCCCAACACCCCCACCCCATCCCACCCCCACCCCCTCGAACACTCCGCCCACGCTCTACTCACTGATTGTACGACTTGCCCCAGGATATACATGATATACTGATGCATTCTTTCCAAAACCGTCACATTTATCTCCTCAAAAGAATGTATTGCTTTCACGCACAGATTGAGCTGCCCCACCCCCCCCCCCCCCCCGCCCCCATAATGAACTGGTGCATCATTTATTTTTTTTTTCCCACAACCGTCAGATGTATCCCCTTCCAGGATTTATAGCTTCCACGCACAAACTGCCCGCCCGTGCGATCCCCCCCCCTGATTCCCCCCCCCTCCAACCCCGCTCGCTTTTGATCAAAACCAGGCCCCCACGTTCTTCAAAACTCCGCCCCTCCCGCACCGGTTATTCGACTTACAGGATTCACTTGATAAACGGATACATTTCCCTCCACACAGCTGTCAGATTTTATCCCCCTCAGAAACGGGTTTTACAGTTTCCGCGCACAGACTGACTAACATCATCACCCTGTTGACCCTGATAGCTACACTATGGTTGTAAGTGGAGTCGCCGACCTATATCCTTAATGAGGACACACAACCCGTTATATGCGCGATCGAAATATCACACACAGCTTACAAAGATGAGTTTCGACAAAATCTTCGATCTCACAGCTGGAGTGTATCTTCATTTTTTATATTACAGTTATAATAGCATTGTAGTTGAAAAATAATATACCTGGTACAAGGGCGCCCCAAAGAAAAAAACCCGACACCTACGTACCAAAACTTTTTTTTCGCCCCTCCAGAAGGGGGAGGGTACGACCCGCCCCCCCCCCATTACGCCACATAATTCCTATGCAAACAACCCCCATTCTAAATCCTATATAATTAAAGGGGCGGGGGGGGTACTATAGAGCAGACACGCAGCCCCCTGGTCGCGCAGCAGCAGCTTGGGTACCAGCTACGCACAGCGCAGAGCAACGGAGAAAAAGGCAGAGAGCAAGAGAGAGAGTGGTCACAATGAGCACAGCCTCCACGGTGAAGGGACCCCTGCTACAACCCTCCTACGACATAACAGCTTGGCTACAAAGCCTCTGCGGAAAGGCAGACGATGGCGAGGACTTCATCTGCTGCTTCGGGGCCAACTTCGGTGACGGTTCAGAAATGGATGAGAGCCAGGCCATTGAGCATGAGTGTTCGGCACAGCACAGAGAGTGAGTGGAGAGGCATGAGGGCTGTAATGTGATGTTGGAGGGTATCGTGTACCTCGCAGCAGCAGCAGCAGCGGAAAGCTCGGAAAGACAAAACTCTGGTTTATCATATATATATATGTAAAAGTGCTCACCATCGAGCAGTGTGTGTGTCGTGCTGCCTCCTCCCTAACAACTGACAACATTATTAGCAGTAGCAGAAGCCTAGCCTAGGCAGCAGCAGCAGCAGCAGAGCAGCAATACCAGAAGCTGTAGCCGCAGGATCAAAATCGCAAAAAAAAACGCGCATAAAATGCGAACCAACTAAGTTACTCCGCGTCCTTGTTGGTCCCTGCACGCCTTTCTCATGCGAGCAGAGCACTTTTGCCTATCGGAAAAATCACCGTGAAGACTAGCAGCGGCAACTGGATGTGCAAGAAGTGCAAGCGCGATTTAGGACGCAATATAGAGCAACAGAGCCGGACCCACGTGGAGACTCACGAGCAGTCGCTTCAACACAAGTGAGGACTTGTGAGGACAGCAGTTGTTGTATTCGCTAGCGCAAGCAGTTTCGATAAAAAATTGCAAAACGTCAGCTGTGAGTACGACTGATTGAATGGTTGAAACTCAACTTTGCAAGCTGCGTGGTCCATTAGATATATGTGTCATTTATGATATGGTGTTCGTGAAATATACCTGGTTGTTGATACACTGCTTCCCAATTTTTACTGGAGGTCGTTCGCGCGTGTTCAGCAGATTGGGAACTGCCACGCTGAACGTATTTTAGTCGCGCAGTGTATGAGGCTGCAGGCCTTGTCGATGTGTGTACGTGAAACGCAGGAGCAAATTCGTATTTTCTTTCAACGGTTGATCAATTGCTGTTGCTCATGTCGCAAGTTGCATGTCGACCAACGTGTGTCGACAGGGGTGCTGGTGCCGCGGCGGCGGTGGGGAGCGGGCGCACATTGCTGAACTTTTTCAAACGGAAGAGCGCCACAGACGGCGCGAAGGAGTCGCCGGTGATGATGGACAGTAGCAGCGGCGGGGGCGCAAGCGGTGACGCTGACGTGGTGGCGACAGGAGTTGTGAGCTGAGGTGCGGGTCGTGTGAGCGCGGGCAGTGACGCCGACGTGGCTGTGACGGAGGTTGTGAGCAAGGGTGAGGGTGGTGCGGGCGCGGGCAGTTTCGCTGACGTGGTTGCGACGGGAGTTGTGAAGGGGCTTGAGGATTGTGAGGGCGCGGGCATTGATATGCATGGTGTTTTCTCCGACGCTGCGACGGGAGTGGTTCTACCGATAGGGCGCTTGTCCACGGTCCACTCCACTGCGCGGGATTACGTCCGGCTGTCCGGGAGCCTGTTCTCCAACACTACCCATCAACTCTCCATGACATTGGTAACCAGGGGGTGTCGTGGGAGGCTCGGATAAACCTGAATCGCGTGTCTCTTCGCGCGGTGCCAACTGCCTCCCGCGGCATCTTGAGCCCAGGCTGTGCGGAAACAACCAAGAGGCACGTGCGCGCCGTGTTTGGACATCAAGGGCACGAAGGCTTACAGGGTTTCGTGCCCAAGCGCGGCGCTTGCCCACCATTATTTATTTCTGACTACATTGACCACCTTGCATTAACACAAGCATTTACATAGCTAAACAACCTAAAGTACATTTTGACATCCCTTGCTCTCTTGCAATGTTGGCTTGCTTGCCAATCCTCTTTGTTAACGCAAGAGTATGCAGTAACCATCCACAAGGGCACGGCCAAGAAACAAAACACCAAGCAAGGAAACAAAGTATAAAATAAAATCTTGAAAAATATTTTTTTGGGGGGCTCGGGGGGGGGGGGGGGGGGTAGGTTGCGCCCTCGCCTGGTATCAAATACAATAGATAGTGAAAATAATGGTAATGCTATAGTATTAGTAAAGCAATCCCAACGGTCCAACTTGTTCATTTTGACTTTTCTAGTGAGTATGTCGTCTGAGGCTCCGCTCAGAATGCTCCGAAGAAGGCACCGTGTGCGTACGTTTTTGAATGCCACCGCCACCCGTTTCGGCCGGCTTAGTGAGCTCCTATTACTTTGTTTATATGGCGTTATCTCAAAGAACGAGACGAGTTTCGAATGCTACTCAACGTTCATCTTGGCCGACATTCTCGTTATTATATGGATGATTGATACAGAGTTGGAATATCAACAGATATCAGTCCGCTCGATCGACCTGAAAATAACTGGGCCTAATTACAATGTCTGGCAGACGACATCATCATCAGGGTATTCCCAAGCCATCGAGAGGCCCACGGACAGCTACCCTATTTTTGCTATGTCGAACAAAGACGGTTCTATGGCCGAGGGCGGCGAAGAAGAATGGGAACTAGTACCGACGGGTCGTCGACGCCGCGTATTGATTCATATTATTGAGACGGCCCGGCAGGGGCGAGGGAGAGAAGAGCTAGCTACGCCATGCAGCAGCAGTGGACGCCAAGGAAATCAGCAACAACAGTGGGAAACCGGGGAGGCGGGGGGACGGGGGGAGCCGTACTGATTCATCAGTCGATGGATGCGAAAACGAGATGGTAGGTTGTACGCCATGGCGCCATGCTGTCTAATCAATGGAACGTGTGATGCTGTCTAATCAATGGAACGTGT
Organism: Undaria pinnatifida; assembly: GCA_012845835.1. Classification (NCBI taxonomy): domain Eukaryota; class Phaeophyceae; order Laminariales; family Alariaceae; genus Undaria; species Undaria pinnatifida. The sequence continues at coordinate 13,379,958 of JABAKD010000001.1, forward strand.
GCTCTATTATAGCCATGAACCCTGCAGTGAGTGGTGATTTCCAAGCTTGTGTCCTGTAGGGTACGCGCAAACCGTACTCGGGGTATTCACCCCGGGTATTACCCTACAAAGAACTTCTGTAAGTTTTTGTCGGGCATTGGTACCCGCACATGAAAGTTCTGCATAAATCTGTACGACATTCATACTTGGTACCCGCAACTTCTGGAAGTTCTGTGCGCCCGTGGCCACAATACCCGGGGTACGGGAACAGCATGTTTTGTACCAGCTCGGAACCTCTGTGAGTTATGTACGCCTGTGCCACAATACCCGGAACTTCTGGAAGTTCTGTAAGATCCTCATACCCTTATCCCGAAATTCTGTGACTCCTGTAGGACTGTGGCACAATACCCGGGGTACGGGTATACCTTCGTTACAATACCCGGGGAGCTCTGTATTCATTCAGGTCTAATCCGACAAGTGTAATATGCATTAATTGGGATGGATGCTGTCATGTTTTGTCAGTCACACAAACCGAACACCGAACACAGGAAGCAGTACGTATCATATACATTTAGAGCACCCTACCTGTTGTTGATGTTTACTTCGTTCGTAAGGGCACGTAATAAAGTACTGTATTACCCAAGGCCACTATTATTATTGTTGAATCGAAACTATCACGTTTTTGTGAATCGAAGTGAACTCAATTCGGTTTTCTGAAAGAACGCTTTTTTCCCTCCAATCGGGAAGCCACGTATTGGGCATTGCCAATGTTTTTTTTTCCGATCGGAAGAATGCAGATACTGCTATCTATGTTATAATCGAAAGTCTTGAACTATTCTCCGCGTTTTCGGCGGCTTTGCTTCTTCTTTGTCGTGGCACTTGGCTTATCGATCGAGTGAAAAAATTAGGCTTGCGACCGCCATTACGGTTTTAGGCGCCACAGCCGGGGTACGCTCTAGGGTATGATTTGTGCTACAGAACAACAGCAGTACACGTATGTGCTATTTCCTATGAGTGCATCAGTGTATGTATGCAGTATGCCAATCGCAGTAATTGGAAATGCGTTGGCAATTGTGTCTTTTTGTAACAGTCAACTTGTTGCTTCTTCGCCTCTTTTGGGGCGGGTATTTACCCGGGAACTACCCGTGTCCGGAGTTTCTGTGAGTTCTGTACAACCCTACCCGTACCCGGAACGTCTGTGAGTTCTGTGTGGCATTCATTCCCGTACCCGAACTTTCTATTTTCGTTCTGTCTGTAGGGTACACACAAAAGCATACACGGTGTATTCACACCCGGTATTACCCTACAAAGAACTTATGTACCTTCTACAGGACACACGTAACCGTACCCGGAACTTCAAGAAGTTCTGTACGCCCGTACCACAATACCCGGAAGTTCTGGAAGTTTTGTAGGACTTTCATACCCGTACCTGGAACTTCTGGAAGTTCTGTAACACTTTCATTCCCGTACCCGAAACCTCTGTGAGTTCTGTAAAACCCTTCACACAATACCCGGGGTACGGGTACATCATGGTTTGTACCCGCCCGGAACTTCTGTGAGTTATGTATGCCTGTGCCACAATACCCGGGACTTCAGGAAGGTCTGTAACACTTCCATAACCGTACCCGAAACTTCTGGAAGTTCTGTAAGACCTCCACACCCTTACCTGGAATCCATAAACCCTACAGAACTTAAGCGTGGTACTTTTGCTTTTTTTCATTTCGTTTAGTTCAAAATAATCGACTATCTGTATGCCCAGCGTAGGGTGACTCACGGAGAGGTTGCTTTCGGTACCCGACGAGCGACCATCAGGCGGAGGAGACGATAATATAGAATATATATATCAAAGTATCGGAGTCCCGGAGGTCACTCTGAACATACATGCACACCCAAAGATAACAAATAGTGAACTAAGTACTAGCACACTGAGCCAAAGGGGGCTCAACACGAACATATCGAATATTGGGACCTCCAATCATATCAATTGTTCTACTCTACCATCTCCGTAGATAATATGCAGTTATACACATCATACACCAGACTTGTACGTACGCGGGCATAAACCAACACAACAGGTGGGGAGCGCGAAAAAAGAGGCCGCGATGATACTTTATTATAGAAATTAAATACACTCCACCAACTGTGAGATCGAATATTTTAACGAAACTCATCTTTTTGCAAGCTGTGTGTGATCCCCCGATCGCGCGTATTACGGGTTGTTGTGTGGGTCGGCGACTCCCCTTGCAACTGCAGTGTAGTAGCTCTCAGGGTCAACCGGGTGATGTTAGTCAGTCTGTGCGCGGAAACTATAAAACCCGTTTCTGAGGGGAACCAAATCTGACAGCTGTGGAAGGAAATGCATCCGTTTATCAAGTAAATCCTGTAAGTCGAATAACCGGTGAGGGGCGTTGGAGTTATGAAGGACGTGGGAGCCTGGTTTTGATCAGAAGGGGGCGGGGGTGGGGGGGGGGGGGGGAAGTATATAGACTATACGATTGTTGTCCTTCTTTCTTTCATACTTTTTTTTTTTTCTTGTTGTTGTCTTTGTTCCCATATTTCGTTTTCCTGCCGGCTTTGAGTCGATATGTCTTCTTCCTCTTCTTCGCACGTGGTATGTAGTCCGTACCACACAGCAGTTACAGTATCTGTTCTTCATCACATATAGTCTAATGTTGTTCCACTCGCAACCTTTGTTATTGTGATCTTGCATGACATTCTTCACATCAACTCCTTCCTGTCTACTTGTTTTTTCTTTTTTGTATTTTACAAGGGCTCCCATGTTTTTTTGTGTCTCGATACCAGGTACGCTGCTAGCATTTCACATTACCCCTTGATCGATTGCGATTGTTTTTTGCACTCCAGTCTATGACTGCATGGTTTGTATCTCTCTAGTATCACGAACCAGCAAGGACACTGGGTATACTGATGATGTCGTTGGGCAGGAAGAACGGTTTAATGCGCGAAGGAAACACATACATGCACACTACTACTACTACTGCTGTCACCCCTGAACTCGTAGAGGTAAGCAATAATGGCCCATTAAAGAGAGTCGCCGACCTAGCGTTTGTATCCAAATTCGATAACCAGGAACTGGTCCATGAGGCGAACATGGTCGCGACTCGGCGTGTGGACCTCACCGACGAAACCCTACTGTGTGTGTTTCTTTCAATTTTGTTCTCCTCCACCCCACTCTCCACTGTATCTACTCAAGCAGGCCTACTGCAATAGAAAGCGCAGGATACTCTTGTACGGCGTACGGGGTAAGGCACGTTAGGGTTAGCGTTAGGCAATTGGAACTACTACTAAAACTGCTACTGCTAGTATTACTACTACTCATACTGCTACTACTACTTCTACCACTTCTGTTAATACTACAACTACAACAACTACTACTACTACTACTCAAACGGCCCACCGTGGAGAGAGGCGTCTACCACTGCATAACAAGCTTACTCGACTTCATCGCTGGGAAATCCGCGTAGGAGATCCTGTTGTCCTCCCAAGGCTGGCCTGTCATCGCCAAGGCCATTCGCACAGGCTCTGCCCGTCCCGCGATCGGGAAGTACGTCAGCTTCAAAGTTGGGGCAGAAGGCATGCTGATGGTAGCGTAGGAAGACAGGGGTTAATGCTCGTAGAGTTGAGGTAGTAGGACCAGAGCAGGGTGTACGTGTGCATAGCTGGGCGGTACGGGTGGTGCATTGTACACACCCGTGTCACGCATTTCCGAAAGGTCATCGAAGGCTAATTCCAAGTTGATGGTATCCCGTATCCAACAAAAGACGCGTACGTACCGTATGCTACACAAGATAACACACTCACGAAAGACAACACCCCCCCCCCACAGAAAAACACAATAACACACCCCGGTGGTGCATGTTTTGGCTCTCCAACCGGGAGGTCAATTATCACCGGGGCTACATTAGGCAACACACCCCCGAGGATGCACCGCCTGTATTTACGGGGGCTCTTCTACTATCACCCCGGTGATGAAGCATTTGTTCTATACTTCCGTTCTCAACGCACTGCTGTTCTGCTGTGAGAGGGATACCACCCGATATGGAGACCAACAACATGAACCCGGAGGGAGAGAATGCCGTTGCCCCTTCTTGCGCTCCTTCGACAACTCCTTCGGCAGCCGGTGCGAAAGCTGCTGTCTCAGCTGCTGAGCCAGCTGCTGAGCCAGCAGCACCGCAGGGTTGACCGACAACCTCGTTTTTTCATCGCGAGGGAGCTTCTACCGGTACGCGTGTTGCTGCTGCTGCTTCCATTGCTGTTGCAGCTGGCACAGCAAGCAGGTAGGCAACCGCACTGCCTCAGCAGCCTGTTGCTGTGGCGCTCACGGTGGCACGCACAAGCGCCCTGTAAGGCTCAAGACGCAGCATCAACCAAGAACAGGTGGACGCTGCAGGGACGCGACCCAGCAATCCCGTCGATGGCTGCGAACGATTGACAAACCCCTTCAAGTGTGCGGGAGTGATATCCCACCCCCTGGTTTACCACCCCTGGGCGACCTGCAGCGTTATCACGCCCCCTGGTTTTTCAACCCCCTTTAGGGGACCGGGCGGCCCGCGGCGTTATCAAACCCCCTAATTTGTCACCCCCTTCATGGGCGGGGCGGCCTGCCTGCTATCACCCGGCCTAAGTAAGATTACACACACCCCACAGGATATCACCCCCGGTGTTACCTTTTCCAAAAGCAAAAATGTTATCCCCGGGGTGTGTTATCGTGTGTAGCATACGGTACGCAGTTTTGAAGGGATCCATCTGAAAATTAAGGACTCACAAAAAGTGCGCCGCGTTCTGCCCAAAACGACCCGCAAGAGTGCATGCCCCCCTATCTACAATTATTTAGTTTCCGATGGAGCTTTGAGTCGACACGAGTCAATTTAGCTACTATTATTATTAGTACAAGGGCTCCGCATGGGTGCCAGCATATGCCGGCAGCCATGCTTCGGATAGGGCATGGGTGCGCTTCGAATTTTTCGATTCAATATTTGGTAGAGTAAAAAAAGTCACCACAAACAATCATAGTCTGCGCGTACAGTATGTAAGGTAATGCCAAGAGTTCGATATGGACTAACAATCATAACAATGTCCTACTATAAATAATGCTACCGTCTTTTGATTGCATCCAATTCCGAGCTCTATTCATCATATTTCGATCGGATAAATCCGAGCACACGCCGATTGACCCTTTAGTCTCGCGACGAAACGTGTCGAGTGCGTTTCTTATTGTATTTTTACTCAATCAAGCATCCGGGGCCAGTAAGGTGACTGACCATGTCCGTGTTAAAAATGAGGTGGTGCCTGACCGATGACGGTGCTTAAAGGCTAACAACACAGAGTCGTGTTGAGACGAGCTCGAGCCTGACTGATGATGGTTTAGACGATGGTGGATCACTTCAAAATGGGCTCTCGTTGGGCCAACAAAACTTATGTTACTATGAAATATGTCCAAGTTCAGATGCAGATGTGAAGAGTAAACTCGATGTTGTTGTTGTTTTGTTGTTGTTGTTGTTGTTGTTGTTGTTGTTGTTGTTGTTGTTGTTGTTGTTGTTGTTGTTGTTGTTGTCGTTGTTGTTGTTGTTGTTGTTGTTGTTATTGTTGTTGTTATTCTCACATTAACTCGCATAATCAAGTCCGTGGTCACAGGACAGGCTCCAGTCACTCTGGAGCTGAGGAATACCCTAGGGAAAAACACAAACAACCCAAGGTGGTGTACGCATATATCACAGCTGACGCAATTCATGCCTCCACCAGAAACATATAAAAGTGAAATCGGGAGTCAGTCTACGATGTGCCAGGTATATACCTGGTCCATACGTCTCATTACTTGCGCCTGGAAACACCGACTATACCGCTTGCCACCCAAGAAAGACTACCACGAATATATTACACGTAGTATCTGTCACTACGCATACGCACGACAGACGCAAGTCAATGTGCAAGCACTCGTGTCTCTTCTTTTTTTCTCTAACCAATTCTCTCATATGGTGGTATCCACTACACCTAGGTCAATCTTACGCACGTGATGTAGTAAACACTTTGATCTTACGCACATGACCTAGTCAACGCTTTGATCTTACGCGCACATGACCCGTCAACGCGTTATTACTTGGCGGAACGTAGTACCGTGTATGTGTCCTCTTCCATACTAAGGAAAAGAACTTCTATCACATGGTTCGACAGCTTACCCAGTAATCTGCATACACTAACTTGACTATGCAATGAACATCTACCTTTAATCGATGGATTCCTTGTGAGTCCTACTATTTAACACTTCTCCTTAGATGAAATCACCATACCAAAAATGTTAGGCCATAATATATGCTGATTTGAACCGTAGGTTGCGAAAATACCGTGTCAGAGTGTGTCATCTTTCTCTGCTCAGCTTTACTCTACTTTCTTTGTCTAATGCGTTATTTGCAGAAACAGGATCGTGTCGGAGTGTATCCTCCTATTTCTGCTCAGCCTGCGTATGCTATGTATTATATCTTCCGAATGTCATTTCACCGCCCCCCCCCGTTGGTCGGTAGGTTCTCTCTAACGAGGTTGTGCAAGTCAGCCCTCACAACACGCGTCGCTTTGGACGTTATAGAGCCAATGGTGTCTTCGGCCAGATGGGCAATCGCCTCCGTCGCTTCTGACGAGGTCTTAATTATTTCTGCTCTGACATCATCTATTGCTGCTGATTGTACTAGCGTAAGTTCCACTAGACACGATTCATGATCTCTTTCGAGTCTAGTTTTTGCACGACCAAGGCTGCCTTCGCATTCGTCTTCCTGCTTCCACGCTCCCCGTTCACGGTCGACCCTCTGGCCTGCACGTTGCTATCGAGACGTTTTCTAGCTGAGACCATCTGATCTAAGCTTGGGGTTGAAGCTTTGCTCCATGCGCAGGTGAGAAACTCAAAGAAAAGCTGGGCTTCCTCCAAGTCGTCGTATTCCTCTCTTTCTATTGCATTCCATACAAACGTTCCATATGACTTATTGGATTAATCTTCGACGCCTTCCTTGATGGTCCAGTTGGCGAGCTCCGCCGCTGCCTGTTCTCTGTAGTTTTCTTCCAAGGAAGGAAACCTGTCGTACAAGCGTGTTCGCCGTTCTTGTCCCGTTGCTATGCTGTCGTCGGAAATATCCCCGGTGTGAACCTCCTCGCGTTCCTGGTTGTCGGACATCTGGTGTAGATGTTGATATAGTAATGTGTGATGATGACGTGTGGCTTCGTCCGAATGGCTCCTCCTGATCTCGATCCATCTTGCTGTCGAATTCCTGTATTTGTAAAAAATACGCACGTTGTCGTCTAACTTGGTCTCCGTGCAGGTTGATCTTGAATTGTTTCCTTGTCTCTTTGTCGTTCCTTGACGTGCACTCGTTGTCGTCTTTGTTGTGGAATCTCTTCCTTCGGGTCGATCTTGGGTTGCTCGTCTCCTCCTTAGTCCCCATTTCTGTGGTGTATGCCTCGATAAGGTTCAGTAGGTGCCGATACGTGTTCTTTGTAAGGAACTTAGTCCCTACGTCTGCCAGTTATTTCTGTGTTGCCACATGGTGGATATTGATCTTGCCGTCCTTGACCAGCTTCTTCAAGTAAAAGAAGCGCAGAGCGATGTGTTTCGTGCGAGAGCTGTAGGTGCTGTTTCCTGCTATATTTACGGCTCCGGTGTTGTCGCCAAAGAGCGGTACACTTTCAAACAGCTTTCCAAATCCCAGCTCGGCCATCATGTTGGATAGATACGCCGCCTTCTTGCTTGCGTGTTCCGTTGAGATGAGTTCCGCCTACAGAGTCGACTGCGCCGTCACATTCTGGAGCGCAGTCGTGAAGCTCAGTGTTCCTACAGCAAGCATTAACAAGTAGCCGGGGGTTGAGTTGCCATTGTCAGGGTTGTTTCCCAGCTCGCATCGCAATACCCCTGTCATTTCGAAACACCCTGTCCTGCACGTGATTGCCAGGCCCATATCTCACTTTAGGTAGCGGAGAAGGTGCTTTGCTGCCGTCATGTGTAGTTTGGATAGTTTGCTCATGGCTCGGGCCAGATAGTTGACGGCGTAGATTATATCGTAGCGCGTGCATTGGCTCAGGAATATCAGAGACCCCGTGATGGCATGGTAAAGGTGGATGCCCGTAGAGTCTAGCAGCATCGTGTCTGGTTGCTTGAGGGATAACTTCCGCGCCTGCCCCCGTCGTGTGAACGGGATTGCATTCTGCCATGCCAAATTGCGCTAGGACTGACTTGGCGTGATGTTGGACGTACTCACTCCATTGTCAGATTGCTAACAAGAATCCGTCGAAAAGATGGATCGGAGAATTTTGGGGGTTTCGTATATGTGTGGGATGGATCTCCACAACGGGATTTTGTGTTGTGGGTTTTTATGTGCACGAATAATATCACTCCATTTTCTACTTTTTTTTTGCCTCTCCCTTGTGTCTTCTGTGTCTCTTCTACGGCTACCACGCCAAGGGCTACCACGCCCCATCTATATTGCAAGGGCTATCACGCCTTCACCACTGCACGGCTACCACGCCTGTGTATTTACATCCCGGCTATCACGCCACAGCACCGAGTTCCATTTCCGGGTTATCACACCTGAGCTATCACGCTTCACCACACGCGTACCGGGTAAATCGGGTTATCACACCCGCCTTAGTTAGTAGTTTGTAGTTTATCGATCACCGGCTATTAGGCCACCTTTCTCCTCCACCTACACCACCACCGGGGCGCCACACGTACCAACCTACTCCACACGCTAGCGTCAACGATCTTCAACGAACGAGTGGGTTGTGCGTTGCTAAACGCCAATGAGGAGAACCGACACAAGACCTTCGTCGGGGGAAAGGTTGAGCACCCCTCCCGGCGGAGTAGGCAACGGGGGAGAGGGACGCGAGTCCTCCTCCGCCAATGCACAACACCATGAAGGAGACGGACGCGAGTCCTTCCCCGCCAATGAACAACATCATGACACAACAGCTGCGGCAGCTCCATCAGACCCAGGCTACGGTAGGGGGGTCCCCTTTTGGGCCTTTTATTTCAGTGGCTAGGGGTCACTCGCGCGAGTAACCCCTTTGTTCCCATGCAATCTTACGTTTTCTTTACGTTTTACGTTGACGAAATCAATCCGCAATGCAAAGGTGATCTGAGCTGCGGCAAACCAAGTTCCTAAACCATCTTCATCCGTAGGGTACAGAGCTACTCGTGCGTGTAGCTCAAACACACCAGTGAAAATGGGGGTACCCCCCCTACCGTAGCCTTGGTCATCAGCAACTTCATCGAACATGATCGCGGACCTAACCAACGCCCTTCGCCAAGTACTGCAGATGACCAACGAGAGAGGGCCAACCGCCCCAACAGCAGGCACGTACGAGTCTAGACCCATAGAAATCCGTCAAAAAAATGAAATGCTTGCTTGGTCTGGAAAGTTTGAGAGCGGGCAAAGTGTTGGATCAGCTTTCCGTGTTTTCCGAGGTTCTGTTCTTTCCTGGGTCTCGGCTGAAGGGTTGATGGACGTATTGAGGGGAGAATCGATACCAGTGGGGGTTCCGGATGTAGACCTGTCACGACTCAGGAGTTACTTTGGGATGGAGAGAGTAGATAAGTCGCTCAAGCTATGGTCACAACTTATTGCAAAAATCACAGCCCAACCAGTCCAAGAAATGATTTTTGCTGCCGGGTCACCCCAAGAAGCGTGGAGGGTGTTTGAGTCTCACTACGCTGTCAAGAGTGAACATGAGAGGGAGATAGTAGAGGATGAATGGAACGAACTGAGGCAGAAGGAGGGAGAGAGCATCATGTCATTTTACGGTAGGGCAAAGGCCATTAGGATGAAGCTGGAATCATACGGAGATAAGCGACCAGACGCATCTATGTGCAAACATATTGCCCGTAGAATGCTACCATCTTTTAAGCTCTGTAGTGACCACGTGCTTCTCCTTCCCGATCTTTCGAGTCGTACCATGGAAGATTTGCTCAGGAGAGCTGCTCACGAGCTGGAGCGCAATGGGAGATCAGGAGAAGAGAGAGAGGAGACAAGGCATGCCCTCACCGCAGCCGGCGTAGGTCGGGGCGACCGGGGTGGGAGGAATGCTGGTGATCGGGGGTATGGGGAGCGCGAACGAACGTACACCTACTGCGCGCTCCACGGCGAGGGGCAAGGCCACAACACCCCCGAATGCATCGTCATGCGTCGAGAATTCGACAGATACTACGGTGATTTCCACGAATACCTGCAGTCGCGGGGACTCGGGCCGTACGCCGGACGCGGAGGAGGGCGCGGGGCGGAAGGTAAATATCGACAGCAACCGTACTCAAACGACTCGGGTGCGCGTTGGAGTCGGGGCCACCCGCCGGAGCAGCAGAGAACGCCGCCGCCAGGACACGGACCCGGGCCTGGGGGGTATGCGAACACCTACCATCAACCGTACCCCAACGACTCAGGTGCGCGTTGGAGTCGGGGCCACCCGCCGGAGCAGCAGAGAACGCCGCCGCCAGGACACGGACCCGGGCCTGGCGGCAATGCTAACACCTTCCACGGACCCGGGCCTGGCGGATATGCTAACACCTTCCGCGGAGGACGTGGTCACGACCGCCATCATCATTTCGGCGGGCGCGGCCGAGGCAGGGGCGAGGGCTTCGGACAGGTGCCACCATCTAATTACACGTCTAATTCGCCGCCGAATTTTGCGCCTAATTTACCGCCTGGAAAATCCCCCAACGCACCGAGGTACGCATTTGCGGCTGATTATCCCTACGAAAACGAATACATGGAATACTCGGGGTGGGGGGAACCAGCGGGGCACTGGTCATCACCACCACCGACAGCGGAGTTGGGGACTCCCGAGCAGCAGCAACAGCACCAACAACACCAAGAACAGCAAGAGGGCACGCCTCCTGCCACGTCTACCTCTGCTACTGCAACTCTCTCTTCTCCGGCTCCCGGCGCAGCTCAAGCCAGCGGAGCTCCTCTGCAGCTTTTCATCGCACGTAGTGTGCAAATAGACAAGTCTGAGTCTGGTGATTCTGTTGCTGTAGATCGTGATGGTGTGGTGCGTGGTAGCGTTGTAGGACGTGTTGAGCCAGCGTTGATTACACGTGTTGCTAGCGCCCTTCGGTGTACCCCGGGGCAACCTAGGCCGTATGGTAGCGAGGAATGGGATGCGGACTCGGGAGCTAGTGCGATGATGTCCAACAATAAAGAGGGCATGTACAACATTCGCTACCCTACAGACCAATACATACAGATTGGAGATTCAGGGTTGATTAGAGTCGAGGCAATCGGGGACGTCAATTTAGTGTTTCACCAACTGGACGAACACGGAAACCCGGAGGACATTGTGGCGTGTGTGCAAGATGTGATATATACTCCGTGGCTTGGCTTTAACCTTTTCTCGATTTGGAAGGTGGCTCATAAAAACTCCTGTTCTGTAAACCCCACTGGTACACAAGCGGGAAGGCTCCGCTTCATTCGGGGATCGGCGAACGACTCCCTCTACGCCACCCGACTACCCCCTTCTCCGTTGCCAGTGGATGTAGCGAATCAGAGTGCCCCCGAGTCTTCCGCTTGCAACCCACAGATGCCAGTTGGCGCAGTTGGTTCAGTTGGTGCTTCGCGTGAGAGTGCATTCGTGTCTGCTGCCTGCATATCCCCCACGGTTCCTCTTAGTGAAAACAACCTCGTACAACCTTCGAGCGTTGTGATGGCTTCTCCCATGGAGTTGGAGCTTGAGCTTGAAACTGCTTTATCCCACCCCACTCCGTGTGATTCAAGTACGGCATGGATTTATCGACCCCAGAGCATTTCTGACGAGAAGACCGAGGCGTATGCCGTAGAATGGGACATTTTCGACCGTATGATGCAGGATAGAGAAAGTGAAGAGTGTGCACTTGCGATCCACCATGGGAATCGCCGTGCAGTACTCCCCCCCCGGAGCGCAGCAATACAATGGGGTAGTGGAGAATGCAATCCAGCGTTGCAACAAAATTGCCATGGCATCTCGCCGCGCCGCGGAGCGACGCTTGGGGCCGGGGGGGTTCTCGTGTGTTCGCGGCCTGGATGCTCGCGGGGACAAGCTCTGGGCGGAATCGGCGAAGGATGCCGCGCAGAAGCTCAACCAGGCTGCTTCCCCTTCAAATCCCGGTCGCGCGTCGCCGCAGGAGCTGTTCATCGGCAAGAAGGGTGCTTTCTTGGTGGTGCCGTTTTTTCAGTACGGTTTCATGTACCGGGAGAGGAGGTCGAAGCTGGACGACAAGGCCGTGCCGTGCTACTTTCTAAACGCGGGCGACAACCATGCCGACTGCTGTGTGAAGGTACTCAGGGATGACACAGGGCGCGTGTGCTACTCTAGCAACGTTACATGGGCGCCGCTGCCACAGGCGGGGGGGGGGGGGTTCAGTACTGCCCCTTCCGCGCCAGCACCGCCCACGCCGCCGGGGGTGTCATTCGAGATTGTCTCGACGCCGCCCTCCGCTGCCGGTCCGCCGCCCGCGCACTCACCCAGCGCTCACACCTCGCCGCCACCCGGACCGACTGCTATGCCGCCCCCCGCTGCCGGTCCGCCGCCCGCGCACTCACCCAGCGCTCACACCTCGCCGCCACCCGGACCGACTGCTATGCCGCCCGCCGCTGCCGGTCCGCCGCCCGCGCACTCACCCAGCGCTCACACCTCGCCGCCACCCGGACCGACTACTATGCCGCCCGCCGCTGCCGGTCCGCCGCCCGCGCACTCACCCAGCGCTCACACCTCGCCGCCGCCCGGACCGTCTGCTATTTCGTCCGCTGTTGCCGGTCCGCCCCCTGCGCACTCGCCCAGCGCTCTCACACCGCCTGCCGCATGTTCGCCGATGCCGGAGTGGTCTCCCTCTTCCATCGAGGACGCCGGCTCGACGACATCGTCATCGCCATCACCGGCGGCGACACCGGCCCCGCGGACGTACAGAAGGAGGCAGCCGCCGCCGGTCGCCGCAGGATATTCTTCGCCGCTCACCCCACATGCAACGAGGATGCTGGGCGAGAGGGGCGACGAGCGCGTGCCGGGAAGGACCAGGTCGGAGGGCCGTCAGCTTTCGGGCGTGCCGGAAGAAGCGGTATCTACGCCGCTGCCGGAGGCGACGTCGTTCGACCACGGGGTAGGACTCCTATCTCATGCGGGGGAGGATGTGCTGCTGTCGCTGCTGGCCAACCGGCGGGCCCTGAACGCGAAACGGATGCTCCTGCAGGGGCACGGGTCTGGTGAGCTGGGGGGCGGAGGCAAGCAGCATGCGGGGTCGGGGGACGTGGAGGAGAGCAAAGGTGCGCCGCCATACGACACCACGGGCGGGGGGGGGAGCGGGGGTAACTATTGGTCGCTTGAGCCGTCGGGACGGGGAGTGCCGCTCGGCCTTGTGTCGCGACTCGCCACGCGGGAGGATGTCGACGCAGCTCTTCGCCAGATGCGCCCCTCTCACCTGCGGCCCGACATGCCCCTCTGCCACGCCAAGGACCTCCGCGTACCAAAGACGTTCAGGGAGGCACGTGACGGTGAGCATGGCGCACAGTTCATGGACGCGGCTAAGCGTGAAGTGTTCGGTTTGCTTGAAGCAGGCACGTTTGAAATTGTTGACGAGTAGCAACGAATAGCCAACGTGATCAGTAGCAAGCTCATTTTTGATTGGAAGGTTGATCAATTTGGTTGGCCTACGAAAGCGAAGGCGAGACTTGTAGCTAGGGGTGACATGCAGAGAGAGTACATTGACTTTGGAGAATTGTACGCGCCTACTGTTGCATCGTCCAGTGTCCGTTTGTTGGCTGCGTTGGCGTGTGAACATGACCTAGAGTTGTGCCATTTCGATATAGACCAGGCTTTTGTGAGGGCAGATCTTGCCGAGGATGTCTATATGCGATTGCCAGAAGGGTGTGGTTCATTGACAGGGAAGGTTGTGAAGCTGAGCAAGAGTCTTTATGGTTTGAGACAGGCGTCTAGACAGTGGTATGCATTACTGAGGAAATGTCTTTTGGATTTGGGGTTTGTGCAATGCTTGGCCGATTCGTGTGTTTTTCGTTTGGTTGAAATGGGGGAAGTAGTGATGCACCTAGTGGTGCATGTTGATGATATTTTTGCCGTGGGAAAGAAGGAAAGGTGTGATCAGTTCGGGAAGGATCGCGGACGTCTTGTTCCAGTTAAGTCATTGGGCGAGCTCAAGTGGTACTCGGGGTGCTATTACGAGAGAGACAGGGAGGCAGGGAGGTTGACTATTTCGCAACAGACGTACACGGAAGAATTGGGAGAGAAGTATGGTGTGGAATGGGGCAACGCAATTCCGATTCCTACAACTTGGAGGCTTTGGGATTTTGATGTTGACGAGCCAAATGTTCTGTTTCCTTTCCGAGAGTTGATCGGTGCGCTTTTGTGGAATGCGTTGTTGACCAGGCCGGATATCGCGAATTCAGTGAGGGCAGTAGCAAGGTATTGCAGTGCGCCGAAGCTGATCCACTGGAAAGCGGCACGTAGTATACTAGGATATGCAATGAGGACGAGTTCTTTTGGGATTTCCTTTCAGAAGGGGACGTTGACGGGGATTAGTTTGATTTCGTTCGCAGATGCCGACTATGCTTCGCGCAGTACGGACAGGAGAAGCGTGTCCGGGGGGGTAGTGATGTGTGCGGGGGGACCTGTTTCGTGGTACTCCAAGACGCAGAAGTGTGTGACTCTCTCGACTACTCAGGTGGAGTATGTTGCTATGTCGGACATGGGGAAGGAGATTTTATTTTTGAGGCAGGTTTGGTGTTTTATGTTGCCGAAGGCAAGGATGCCGTGTATTGCCATGTTTGAGGATAACGAGGGTGCCATCCAAATCGCAAAGCACCCGATTTCGAACTCGAACTCGAAGCACATTGACGTGAGGCATCACTTTTTGAGGGAACTGGTAGAAAGGAAGGAGGTCGAAATTATCCACGTAGCGTCGCAGTACCAGCATGCTGACTTCCTCACCAAGGCGTTACCTGAGAGGGAGTTTGAGTTTCACCGGGGGATAGTGATGAATTTGACGTGATTTCTCTATCGGATAGTATTTGATTTTCTGACTTTCTATTTCTTACTTGTTTCTTTGTTTTGTTTTCTGATGTATCTTTATGAGGGTTAAAGGACTTGCATTCAAATTGATCGATGGAAAATACTGAATAGTGTTTGAGTTTTAATGGTCATGGATGTGATGAGAACGGATCTGAGTGTTTTTGCATATGCAACATTTTTTTTGGACATGAGTAAGGAAAAACTCTGCAGTATTTTAGTATCTGGGAATGTACGTTTTAAAAGGGTAATCTGGATAAATCACGACAATGTTGCGAGTAGGGGGGCTGTTGGACGTACTCACTCCATTGTCAGATTGCTAACAAGAATCCGTCGAAAAGATGGATCGGAGAATTTTGGGGGTTTCGTATATGTGTGGGATGGATCTCCACAACGGGATTTTGTGTTGTGGGTTTTTATGTGCACGAATAATATCACTCCATTTTCGACTCTATTTTTGCCTCTCCCTTGTGTCTTCTGTGTCTCTTCTACGGCTACCACGCCAAGGGCTACCACGCCCCATCTATATTGCAAGGGCTATCACGCCTTCACCACTGCACGGCTACCACGCCTGTGTATTTACATCCCGGCTATCACGCCACAGCACCGAGTTCCATTTCCGGGTTATCACACCTGAGCTATCACGCTTCACCACACACGTACCGGGTAAATCGGGTTATCACACCCGCCTTAGTTAGTAGTTTGTAGTTTATCGATCACCGGCTATTAGGCCACCTTTCTCCTCCACCTACACCACCACCGGGGCGCCACACGTACCAACCTACTCCACACGTGATGCTCTTGGCAAATGGTCAGAGTCTTAGCCTCCCTGTCTCTCGTGATTCGCATGCCTGGCACTATCGAGACGTTTCTCATGTCGGTCATGGCGAATCGGTCCATCAACTGGGTTTTAAGGTCCTTCAGTAGCGGCGTGTTTCCTCCAAGCAGAAGGAGGTCGTCTACGTACATGGCCAGAACGCTGAGGTTCTCGTCTGAGCCGAAGATGTAGACAAATGGATCAGACGCAGTCGCTGTGAACCCGATATCCCTCAGTGAATCGTCGATGGTGTTGAACCAGTTGCGAGGGCCTCGACGAAGTCTGTACAGGCTCTTCTTGAGTTTCATCACCTTGGGACGCCCAGGTGTAGCGTCGAGGGCTTTTTAGCCCGGGGGAATACCCACATACACCTCCTCCTGTACCTCGACGTTCAGAAACGCCGTCTGTACACCAAGCTGGAGTACTTCCCAGTCTTCACTCGCAGCTATGGCGAGTGCCATGCAGATGCTCTGGATGTGACATACAGGTAAATATATGCTGCCACAATCGATTCCCGACACTTGTCCCCAGCCCTGAGCCACAACTCGGTCTTTCAGCTTGTGATCGGCTTTAACCTTGGAGACCCATTTAGTCCCGATCACCGTGTGCTCCGGTGGTACTGAGTCTGGAGATACCAGGTTGAAGACTGCGTGTTTCTGGAGGCTGTCCATCTCCTCGTTTGTGGCTTCTTTCCACTTGTGTCGATTCCATCGCCTTCTTGAATTTATTCGGGATTGTAATGACTTCCCCATCCGAACTGTGCCAAGAGACGGGGTTTCCAGTATCTAGGGCGTAGTCAAGGCATACTTCCATCCTGTGCTCTTGTGCCCCCTTTGCCCTGTGTTCTGTCTCACCTAGCAATGCGTATTCCATCGTGTTTTCTTTCTTGTGCGCTACCTCTGCGTCACTTACCATCGCGCTAGTGAGCAATCCCAAGTTACGCAGTTCTCGCTGCTGGTGAAGGTATTGTCCTTTGCGTGACACCGGGGTTACGCCACAATTTACGCGTGTGCCCAACATGTTGCGCCTCCGAGTACGTGGTCTGTCGGCCATGCTCCTGTTCGAGTCTCCTCGAGTGTCTAGTCACTGACGGTGGCTTCAGCGGCCGGCTCCTCCTCGCCATCTGATGTTGAGTGGTTCATATTCCTACTTGTGAGCTTCGACACTTTCTTCAGGAGGCTGTCTATCTCTTCGCTGTACGTGGTACAGATGTCTTGCGTTTTTTCTGCCAGCGAGCTGTCTTCGTGAGTACTGACGGCGTCGCCAATGGTTTTACCCCCTGAGGAATCAACCGGTGTCGATGCTGGGATTTCGATGAAGGTGGCGTTGCGTCTCTCTGTCACTCGCGTCGTCTTCTTTCTATATATATGGTCTGCTTTGCTGTTCAAGCTGTACCCAGAGAGTACCTCTTCGCAGGTCTTGTCCTCGAGTTTGGGCAGCAGCAGCAGCAATAGGTAGCAGCAGCAGCAGTAGCAGCAGCAGTGCTAATAAACGACTATGTCTCCCAGGTGCGACCAAGCCTGCATATTCTACCAGATGCTTGTTGCCGTCCGAATCGGTGATTTTTCTCGAAGTCGTACCGGTCGCCGTTCCTGGTAGAACGTGTCGTCCTGCGGTCAGTATCTTGTGGGGTCTCTCGAGTGGCTTGTAGTTAGGCGGCTTGTCCTTCAGACCCGGGTGAAGTTCATCATCAAAGTAGTGCCCGGATGTTCCACTATCCATCAGTGTGGTCAAGGTTTTCGGAGCAAGTCTGGATGTGTCGGCACTTGTCTCCCGTTTCTCGGTTGGTTGCGCAGTTTCCTGAAACTCTGCTGATGGGGTCCACCCAGACGTCACGAAAGCATACCCGAAGTCGTCTTCTTCTTCCGTCGCCGTCGACTCAGTCGCTGTGTGAGCACTTCTTACTTCTGCCCGTGGTTGGTTCTCCGTATTGTGCTTCCCTTTCTGAGCGTTGCACTCGGCATCGCTGTGTGTCGTGGAGTTGCGTAGCGAGCACCATTTTGGTGTAGCAGATCGCTCCTCCTTGCTGTTCGTGCAGTCTCGCTTGATGTGTCCGAATTTTCGGCAGGCGCATCATCGTACCTTCCGTGATCCTTTGGTGGTTGTCATTGCCAATCCTTTTTCCGGCTAACTTGTTTACATGTCCTGGTCTTGAGAGTCGGTCGATGTACAAGTTTCTCATCATTGATTGAATCTCGTTAAGGCCAAAATTTGGTCTGTAAAAGCTCGTCATCTTTACGAACTCGTAGTCGTCGGTCAGGCCTTACAATAAAATGTCTTCAAACCCCTCTTCCGAGGTTTTCTCTCCCATTTCATCCAGCCTCCCTCGAACCTCCACTAGCTTGACGGTATAGTCATCAGGATCTTGCTCTTTTTCCATCCGGAAGCTAACAAGCTTCTCGTAGCAGGCCCGCCGTGCTTCCTTGCTGTTGCTGTTGTACTTGGTGTACAAAGCGTCCCACGCCTTTCGTTCGTGTCCCAGACCCCCTGCCGAAGTCCTGTCTTCATATTGTCGAACTAGTGTAGCTGCAGGGCCGCTAGTGACTACGTAAAGTACGGAGAAGAGGGGCTCGCACGCTCGCTTCCAGCGTTGAATTTCCACCAGATTCGTCTGAGTGTCCGGAGTGTCACCGTCGGAGATTGCTGGTGCCGGTTCAACCGATCCGTTCAAACATCAAAAACGCGTCTTTGTTTGACATAGACAAGACTACGCGGGTCTTTAAGCTCCGTTCGCGATAGTTCTCCGGTTTGGTCCCATCAAATCTGGGAATATCCCTTATGGTTAATGTCACCACGTCACCGGGCTCCTCCATGACTGCTTTGAATGCGTTGCTTGTGCTGGCCTGTGCCGTCGTGTTTATTCTCGCACTCAGCTTGATCCTGTCCGTGGAACGCTTAGGGTGTGCCGACCCGCTCGCCGGCATTTCCTTTTTCGTCTTTCAGCTCCATCTTGTACGCAGATCGCCTGAAGCGTGCCGGTCTGTCCACCGGGCTTCTATTTCTCGTTCAGCTCGACCCTGTACGCAGATCCCCTGAGGCGTGCCGGTCCGTCCGCCGGGCTTCTTTTTCTCGTCTAGCTCGATCTTGTACGCAGGTCGCCTGAAGCTTGCCGGCCTGTCCGCCGGGCTTCCTTTTTCTTCGTGCACGTTCTTGCAGTGCCGTTCGACTCGGCTCACGTTTGGTTCCAACTTTCTTGCGTAGTGTCCCAGCAATATCACCCGTCTTGTGCTTGACCGCAGGGGGCGTTGATGCGCTTTGTGTTACACGCTACCAAGGCTCATAACCTGTTAGAAATGTGGTGGTGCCTGACCGATGACGGTCTTTCGAGACTAGCACGGAGTCGCGGCGAGACGAGCTCGAACCTGACTGATGATGGTTTAGACGAGGGTGGATCACTTCAAAATGGGCTCTCGTTGGGTCAACAAAACTTATGTCACTATGTACTGTCCAAGTTCAGATGCAGATGTGAAGAGTGAACTCGATGTGCAAGCACTCGTGTGTCTTCTTTTTTACTCTAACAAATTATGTCGTATGGTGGTATCTACTACATGCGACACCTACGTCCCTTACGCACGTGAGGTAGTAAACACTTCGATCTTACGCACGTGACCTAGTCAACGCTTTAATCTTGGGGTGACGTGGTACCATATATGTGTCCTCTTCCATAATAAAGAAACGAACTTCTATCACATGGTTCGACAGCTTACCCAGTACTCTGCATACACTCGTTTGACCATGTAATGAACATCTACCTTTAACAGATGGATTCCTTGTGAATCCTACTATTTAACAGTCCGCTGCGTCTGATTAGACAAGTTGTACATGAGCCAGTTGCATAATACAACAGCAACTAGTCCAGATCGAGTCGATCGGTGCAACTTACTTGGGTATCATATTGTTACAGCAGCAGCAATACACTTCACTTCTTTTTTTTCCCATCCCATTTATGATGATGCTCGCATTACTCTCGCCCTCCCAATGCAGTAGGATAACTTAGATCCGGGGTCATGTAGCGGGCTCCTCTACCCCCTCCTCACTACGGTATCTGCCCTAATTTTTATCGCGATAATAACTCAGTGTTTTCTTCCCTCGTCGATTCGCGTCTTTTTGTACCTGCCCACGCTGCTATTAAAGGCGATTTGAGCAGTTAGTTCATACTTTCTTTCCCATATATTTATGCAAATAAATAGAGTCAACAAAGCTCACACAACGGTGGTTTTTTAACTCAAGCACCAACGCTAGCTTTATTGGTAGTAGTATTCGAGTGTAACCACACTAGACCACCGGGGCGACCGGCTCTATATCACTCACTGCCCCAGTAGCGTATCAGATTATATCCTCGAGCATGGCATTGGTCAGCGTCGTGAGTTCGAATCCCCCCGAATGCGCACTCGTACAATTTTTCGTTTTGTGCCCTAATTGCTATTCTGAAAGCGTGAGAGCGATAGTTAGCACCACTCGATGAAAAATCAACGATCAGTGGGTGCTGAACCCTATGGGCAAAAACTATGAAGGCAATAAACGGGAGGGGGAAGGAAAGGATGACACCTGTGACCACGGCTTGTATGTCCAGAAGCTGGAAATTAGAAGTGTGCCAAAAAAAAAAAAGATCTCTAGAAGAGGTGATGAATCAGCAACCAGCAGCACTGAGGATCACGTCAAGTACAGAGCAACACAAACTTATTTGTCATTATGCACCAACACAAGACCGCATGCACTCGACCGGCAAACGATCACAGCAACTGAGTCAGGGACCACCGCAACAACGAAGCACGGCATCCTACCGTCTACTTACCACCACCTTTGAGTGGCGCATCTCTACAAGAAGATAAAGTGTATAATACAACCCTCGAGGCCCCGGGAACTCAGCCACTCGCAATGCTGCTGTGTGGCTTCTCCTGGCGCAGTAATCGTTTTTAGGTGTTTTACGAAGGCCCTTCAGCTATATTCTGCTGTGCTTCCCTGACCTTTTCGGCTTCGAGGAAAAAAGAAACAGAAGTTGCAGAAAGTACCAGGTCCCCGTAGATGCTCGAAATTTAGGAAATACTGATGAAAAAGGAATTCATCTTCGCTACCTGCTGCTCAAACATCAGGTGTGATCTCGTATACAACTTGCATGCTGAAGACCTGTACGAATGTATGTTAGCTCAACGACCCTTTAGTCATGCAGGAGCCGAGAGCTAGAAATCGCTCCCTTTGGACCTTCCTCGCACGCCTGCAGTATGTGGCCTAGCCGTAAGTTTTGGACAAACCGCCGTGAAGGTTAGAGCATCGGCCAGGCGACATATAACTCAGGCGTGCTAGGGGTACAGAAGATGTTTCCTAGCTCCTGACACGGGGAACTCAACATATCACCCGAAGCATGAATTCGAGGACATTCGTTCGCGCAAGCCGATCAACGTTTTTATGCGCTTGGTTTTACTAACATGCTATATATACGAGTACGTAGTGCATTCTGGTTACCAAATAAGATAATGCCAAGTCCTACAAGGGAGGTAGTTGTGGTCTGCTTTATATGTGTCCTTTACTAGTAACATGTCCTGGTACAAACTAATTCAAGGTCGTCCCTGAATAAAAGGATGAACACTCAACAATGATGCCATCTGAGCTATAGACAGCCACAAGAGGCTTAAGCCTTTTCGATACCGCCGCTGTTTACTCCACTAACAAGGCCTGGCTGGCTATTTGTGTGATAAGCACATGAATAGAAGACATCCATTTGGCATGACCATTTAGAACTGCTGAACATGCAATGTGTTTATGTTCGCGGTGTGTTATCATACACTGATCGTGTAGTTGGCCGTAAGATAGAACAATCGATATGTGCAACCGTGTAGTACCACCACCATAACAATTATATTATGGTGTCCTGTGTGAGAAGCTAGCGAAATGTTGCCGTTTCCACGTACTAAGATGCCATTACAACCAGCTCATTACGACTGACTACAAATGCGCGCCCGCAATTACTCAACAGGCGTATGCTCTTGACGCTGCACTATGTTAAAATAAAGGTGGAGGACACAGAGCGCCTTCTGCAGGTCTGCCAATTGAGCAGATCCTCGGAGAGTACTCACTTTCGTTCCTTCGTAGAGATGTAGCTTTATTCGTTTCGACCAGAGCCCGGGATAGCTTCTGAGATCGGAGGCGCGTGCCTCCGATCTAATTCCTAACTTCCCCGAATATAAACCGCCAACCTTCTCATACAAAACCCATCCAAATGATCTCAAATTCGGATACCTACAGGCCTTTCGAGGCCGCATCTTAACACTAGCCCACCGTGATGAGTCGCATATGCAGAAATACGGGAGATTCGGGGAAACTCCGGTTCTGCGAACTAGACCATGAGTCGAAGATGCGGCTCCTCAAACCCCACTCCCACACCTCTAACCGTCTGGCTATGGAGCCAGGAACACGCGAAGAAGAGCAGTAGAAAGAAAAGCAGACCCTACAGCAAGGCAATAGTCACCCATCAAAAACCTGCCGCATGCCGCCGGTGTGGCGGGGGGGGCAGAGAAGGCTCTAGAACCTGCCGCATGCCGCCGGTGTGGCGGGGGGGGGCAGGAAAGGCTCTACGGTAAACCAACCACAGAGAAGGTACTATGGCGAGGCGAGCCCTCGTCGATATGGAGGGGAACACAGGCGCTAACACAAGGGAGAAGTCATGCGAAAAACCTCCCGCGGATATCGGCAAGGCGGGGGGTTAGACGAGGAAACGACGAATACCCGGGATGAAAGGTGTCAACACCTACAGCCCCGATAGGGGAGGAAGTGTTTAGACGAAAAAAAAACAAAGCAGAACAAATACAACACATAAAACATAAAAGAAGACACACAGACCCGTACACTGGTCGCCCCCCGGCTCTGGGCTGAGGAGGGCGTCGGCAGGGCGAAATTGAACAATGACAAAAAGGCGACAGCCCTGCGCCTCAGATAGCGGCGTTTTACCCGAACCCTGACCCGGCACTGAGCAGGGGGTTCGGCAGGACAGAAGAAGGAAAAAAATGGAAAGAACCGCCCCAAACCTCGATGAAGACCCTCAGGACACTACGAACGACCCAAAGACGAAGACGCAAAACTCATAACTCAAAAAAATGAAGAACTATCGAGCAGCGGTGGTGGCTTGGAAGTCAACTGGCGACGGCCGCGCCTCGAGATTCGTCTACGTTACGTTGGATTCCCCGAGGAAACGCACTGGCGATGTGAACTTGCAAGCACCAAGAGCCTCGTACGGCTCCCGTTGAAGTCGTGTAGCGCGCTGGGGGAAGAGGGAGTTTGATCGGTCCCGGGTCGTCCAGAAAGCGGACCAGGTATACCTTGTCCTTGGTAGTGCTCGCGCTGATTTTTCCTAGCCACCATAAACCATCGTCTCCCTTGTACCAAAAGTGGGGTAGGGAGTACTGTGTCGTGGTAGCGACGGAGCCAATCGGTGCGGGGAACACAGGCGTAGCCCGGCGCTAGGAAACGTTCCCCGTTTTTGCGGGAGAGCTCACACTGTGCCGCTCCGATCCGCATTCGGCGGTAAAGGCGGTTGGTTTGGCGGTGCTGGTCCGGGGTTCCGGCCCAATAACGCAAGATGTGGGAGCGTGAGAGGTGAAGGTCCATTTCCCGCTCCCAGGACGGTTCGGAGAGTCCCGCCCAATGCGTCTTCTATAGCACCGCGATGACGCCACCTCGCCCCCGTACCGACTGATGACCAGTGATCTGCTCCACCTCCAGCCGTTGAAGGGGAGTCGAAACGTCGTCTTGAGTGACGTGGTACGGCGGGGACTTCTTAGAAAATTTGTTGAGCACATACTGTGTCAGCCCCGCCGGTAGGTATGTGGGCCATGCTCCATAAAGCCCTTTGGAATCTCGGTTCCGGAGGGCAGCGCTCCGGTCACTTCACGGCCCCATCGCATAAACCCTATACTGGCCAGAGAAGTGGACGCGACCCTTATCCAGTACCTCGCGACTGGGCTGATTCAGCACTCGACCTCACCGTACTCGAGCCCGCTGATGGTCATCCCGAAGAAATCTGGCGGTGTGAGGATCACGGTGAACTACAAGAAGCTTAACCAAATTAGCAAGCTCAGCCAACTGCCGATTCCGCGCGTGGACCAGGTTCTGGACTCCTTGGGCTCAGGTCGGGTGTTTTCCCTGTTCGACTTGGTTTCCTCGTTCCACCAGATAAGGGAACATAAGGACACAGTTCCCCTTACAGCGTTCTGCACACCCACGGGCCTTTATGAGTGGCTCGTTATGCCTCAGGGCAGCAGCGCCTCGCCTGGGTGGTTCGTCAAGGCTATCAATGAGGTGATAAAGGGCTTGACACAGGTGGCAGCTTACCTCGACGATGTCATCGTGATCGACTACGACCCGGTAACGCATGTTCGGACGATTCGCTCTCTCTTCGAACGCCTTCGAAAGCGCAATCTGAAGCTTTCCCTCTCGCAGGCGCGTCTGGGCGCTACCGATGCGAACTTTCTAGGCCACTCCATTTCGCCAGCAGGCCTACGCCCAAATTCGGAAAAAAAATCGGCATTGACCAATATGCCGATGCCCACGTCCTGCCGTCGACGCCACATGTTAAATTAAAGGTGGGGGACACAGAGTGCCTTCTGCAGGTCGGCCAATTGAGCAGGTCCTCGGAGAGTACTCACTTTCTTTCCTTCGTAGAGATGTAGCTTTATTCGTTTCGACCAGAGCCCGGGATAGCTTCTGAGATCGGAGGCGCGTGCCTCCGATCTAATTCCTAACTTCCCCGAATATAAACCGCCAACCTTCTCATACGAAACCCATCCAAATGATCTCAAATTCGGATACCTACAGGCCTTTCGAGGCCGTATCTTAACAACTACCCGTCTAGCCAGAAAGACCACGAAAAGAAAGCCGAGTCGACCTGTCCAAAGGAATAAGCAGTCCAAGATCGACTACGCTAAAGAACACGCCTTATGCATCAAACGTGAAATCGAGCAAATGAATCTGCATCCCTCGTTTCAAAAGGAAAAAAAAACTGCCTGGAACAGCTTACTTCGTTGAATAATATGGAGTCTATACTCCCCGATGGATGTATGTAAGTAATGATATGCCCACCCAAATAATTGCGTATTATGTACGCTTCCTTATCCCACCCCCTGTGTTCTTCGGGCTAGGTTGGGGTTTGGGTTTTTTGTCTGGCTGGAACCTGGTCCAACAGGTATATCTGTATACTACGTGGTAGTATATATAATAGGGGTGGATGACAATTGCACAACCCCAGAGGCGCAAATATTTTTTTGTCTCTGCTTCTCATGGGATGTGCTTCTACAGCAGCAGCAGAAGAAATGTTATTTCGTTTCGGGGGTAGCCACCAGCCCTGCTAAATACGCACAGTACAGAGGAACCAGCTTTCAAACCAGAAGGAAAAAATCATGCAAAACGTGCTCGCTTTGATCAACTCTTCTACTGTCCGATGGTTTTGGAATCGACGCGTACTGCAAGTACGAAGTATACGATAGAGGTGCACACCTTTTTTTTTCTGAGGTTCCCCATTTTGTGAGCTTAAGGCCTCTTCCAAAAACTGATTTGGAGAAAACATAGAACTGCCACCAGATGAAAAATCCCGTGCCTTATGTACACAACGAGAACCATAAAAAAATGTCTATTTTTTCCGAAGATTTTCGGTTATTATGGAGCCCCGTTATACAGAAACAATTACAGACGTACAGAGCGCTACCTCTATTGCACCACGCGTCAATCGCTCAGCGCTGCGCGTCAGTGAACAAGTCTTGAATACATTTTGTTAGTGGTTGTTCCTCGTTAGGGGAGTATCCATGCGTATCTATGCGTCCTGCACTTGTCAGGACAGCCCAAGAACCAACATTCTCTATTGACAGCGCTCGAGT
Organism: Undaria pinnatifida; assembly: GCA_012845835.1. Classification (NCBI taxonomy): domain Eukaryota; class Phaeophyceae; order Laminariales; family Alariaceae; genus Undaria; species Undaria pinnatifida. Next base: position 13,405,653 of record JABAKD010000001.1, read on the forward strand.
CTAAATTTTCATGGTTCAGGCCGGGACGGGTTTTATTGTCGGGTCACAGCGGGATGGGAATGCAATGTGCCGGGCTATTTTGGCCGGGTTTTCGCGACTACGTTTTTTGCCGGTACCGCCTTCGCGGTATCCGGGACGATCTAAATATATATTATGCTGGTACATTTTCGTTGGAAACGCAACATGCCAGGACCGCCTTCGGCGATACCCGGTACAGCAAAATGTGCGGTACTTTTTCGCCGGGAACGCAATATGCCGGGAATTGATGCGAATAAAGTAAAGCAGCTATTAATATTAATAGCTAGCCTAACCGGTAGAACGGTTGGCTTCGCCAGGTCATCAGAGGGGGACGGTTGCACCCGCACCAGGGACAGACACCTCGGCCGACGCGGCGGCCCCCGCACTACTTTCAGCACTGGGGTTCCCATCCGAAGCGCCTATTGTTCTGCTGGACCGCACACGCTAGGAGGTAGGTGTGGGCAGGTGGCTGGTGTTGGTCTGCACGGCTGCCGTCCACCCAATAAAAAATGGTTCTGCCTAAAAGGAACCCGCCCCGAACCAAAAACAAAAAACAAATGGACCTCACAGCACCGAAAAAAAAAACCTTCTGGGACCCGAAGGGTGCGCCATCTAGCGTTGGGTTGCGAAAGCAGCTGAGTTAAATCGACACACGACGCGTATGAAAATACGTGGAAGTGTGGTGAGCTAAAGCTTTATTTTTCCCCATCCGCCGGAGGATATAAAAAAAAAAAAAAAAATCTGCAGAATGAAAAAAAAAACACTCGAAAGAAAACAAAAAAATGTCTGGAAGAAACGAACCTCGCGCTTAGATCTTATAGAGTTACTTATCATCTCCCAGACCACTCGGCCAGTGAAGAAGTTCACGAAATCCCGGCAATCCATTTTACCGGTACTTTTTCGCCGGGATTTCAATATGCCGGTACTTTTTGGGCAGTATCCGGTACTCTAAAATGAACCGGTACTTTTTTGTCGGGATTGCGATATGCCGGTACCCTTTGGGCGGTATCCGGGACTCGAAAATCACGTGGGTTCATCCGGGCCCTAGTGCCATTTGTCGGGATATTATTTTAAACTTTTACCGGGACTGCGTTATTTGCCAGTAAGTACCGCCTTCGGCGGTATCCGGGACCACCTAAATATGCCGGGATATGCCGGTATCCCGAATCCCGCCTGCTAGGGTGGGATTCTGACGTCGGGATTTTTCCCGACCTGAACCCGATAAATTTTAGTTTTTTTTTTTCAGTTAAACTAGACTGATAATAATGATACCGAATATAAATAAAATTTTATCGTTTTTCCCCATGACTGCTCGGCAGATGGGTTTTCGACGAACCATACCCTTGTCCTCTCGCCTTTCTCCAGCACAGCAGTGGGGTGCGATCGGCTGTGGTTGTCGCCGGCAGCGTCTACCGCAGATTCAGCATATATATATACGCCGCTTCCGCGGGTTACGGTTAGTTTCATGGTTGTGAAACACACCACACCTACGTGGGGTTATATAAAAAACCCGATAAGGTTGCTGGCCCCGACATGGTTGGGCGGCTTCATGTACTGCTGCTGTGTTGCTATTACAGAGGACGACAGTAAATAGGACCGAATATTGTTGGTAAAAATATATAAATATAAAGTTTTTTGTCTGCACGGTAGGTCTTATTTACTAGGGTAGGGTCCCCCGTAATAGTCGCTGGCTGGCTGGCTGTCGTGCTCTCACAGGCTTGTTATTCATTTTTCTCGTGCCGTCCTGTTTCACACTGTTCAATGGTCTCCCTCTTCGTTTCCAATGTTCGTCATTATATTTCACTCTTTATTACCTGGTATAATGTTTGTTTGATTGTTGATGGGAATGGTCTGGTGGTCCTGGCTTGCGCCTTTCGTTTTTGCCCCTTCTTCTGTTTGCAGTTCGGCGCATGACCAAATCGCCTTTATATGTTCGCAAGGTGTATCTCTGTTATGCATGTAGGTTCTGACCACATGACTCTTCCCTCTCCTTTTTTTTTTTTTTCGCACATAAATCTACTTTCCAGCTTCTGGACAAGCCGTGATGGTCACAGGTGTCGTCCCCTCTTCCCCCCGGTTCTTGCCTTCAGTTTTTATCGCGCATAGGGTCCAGCAATCCCACTATTCGTCGATTTTTCATCGAGTGTTGCCAACTCACGCCCTCGCGTTTTCCGCACGTCAAGATGTGAACAAGAAAAAGTACCCACGAATTTAAACGAGTATGCACTCGGGGAGATTCGAACTCACGAAATTGACCCATACCAGGCTCGAGGATAACATGATACGCCACCGGGGCGACCGAGTTTACTCTCTAGGAGGCATCGGCACGGAAACTGGCTGTGCTGAACTGTGAAAGTAGATGGGTGGAAATATCAGGTAACCGTGGATGAGTCACACACTGCAGTTGGCGTTTTTTATCCGCGCTTATCCCTTATTTGGTAATCTTGGCACTGCGCTTCCTTCTCTTTCTCCTTCCGTGGATGTAACTCAGATCCATGACCAACGATCAGGCTCCTCCCCTCCCCATCCCGGCTGCGGTACGTGCCTTCATATTGTCGCGAGAAGACTTCTGCCCTGTTTTCCTTCGCCGGCCCGCACCAAATCTGTGCGATGTTATGCGCTCTCAGCAGTTGATTCCTTTTTCGTTTTTTTAAATATTATTACGACTCCGACCCATGCGAGTTTTTAATTCCAGAGCCAACTCTACAAATAGTAGCATTCGAGGGTGGCCACTAGACCACCGGAGACCGGTCATTGTTGTGGGACCAACTCACCTTGCAGCGGTACTTAAAATGTGTTGTCTAGGCATCTATGTCGTATGAGTAGTCTGCAGGACCAACGCCCGAATGGGTAGGGTGGACCGTAACTGGACCAAGTCCGGCGGAAGGCCATCTCCCATGGCCAGGGGTTTTGTTAGTGGGTGAGCTTGCGCAAGTCCCACACTACCCGGAAAGATGACATTCCGGGTGGCTATCTCCACCCAAACTGACCCTCAGGGGAAAGGCCGGGTCGACATACACTCGCATCCGTATACAACGGCAGCTTGCGCTGCCGGGGTTGTAACGAAGACCACTGATTGGGACAGCTTACGCTATACCTACAATGGGACCCGAAGGGTGCGCCAGCTAGCGTTGGGTTGCGAAAGCAGCTGAGTTAAATCGACACACGACGCGTATGAAAATACGTGGAAGTGTGGTGAGCTAAAGCTTTATTTTTCCTCATCCGCCGGATGATCAAAAAAAAAGAAAAAAAAAAGAAGTAGTCTGTAACCACATCAGAACCTGGCTCTTTACGAGGCATCACAAGCACTACTTACTACATGAAGAAGTTGCGTGGATGAGATTGAGAGGAACGATCGGGATATTATGAAGAATATACGAACTGTTGTGTTTGTTATGGATGTACTTTCGTGCGAATATATTAGTCTGGTCGTTTATCCCGGTGGTCTAGTTGTTGTTGTTGTTTTCCTACATTAACTCTTTTCAAAAATCTAGAGTCCGTGGTCACACAAATGTGCTGGAGCCCTATTAATAGGAAGATCCGAAAAACTAAATGAAATCAAAATTCTTCCGGAAAATATGCATATGTACCATTTTGATTTTTTTGCCTAGTCCGTCCCTTTTTCTCCGCCGGCGCAGAGTTTTTTTGTGTGCTTTCTTCTGCAATGCGATCAGACTACCCGTCGGTATATTATCAGCCGTGTGCCGGGCTCATGGGACGTCCGTGGCGCGAGCTATGGCCGCGGAAAGCCGCCGAGACTGGCTCTATTTTGCGGGGTATGAGACACTTCTGTCCTCGGCCAACCACACACTAGACGTATTTAAGCCTCGAGGTTAGGTCTTAAGTACTTCCAACTGGAAGAGCTAGGCCATTCGATATTTCGACCTTAAACGCATAAAAAAAACACCATATGTCTAAAACTCGAAATAGTGGTCTCTTTCAGTACGCATAAAAAGAAAAGCCGAGGAAAGATCAAACTACTTGACAATAGACTATGATATTTCTGCACTACTCCAGACGCAGATGGCAAGACGAGGATTTATGTCATGAGTCAGCACATGAGTGGGTGGAAACTTCGAGAAAGACCCTCCCCTGCCCATGCTGGCGAGCTTGAACAAACGGCCAAAACAAATAACTGGTGCCTGGCAAAAACATTGAGTGCTTCGTACTCCATACTCGCTTCATATGAAGGATACCTCGCAGGCGTCTGCCGCCTTCGGTGTGCCTCAGTGTGGCAGTCAGTACAGCAGCACAGCAGGACTGGCCCTCAACCCGGTTCAATTTCCACCCTCGAAATGTAGGCATCCGTCTGATGTTTCCTCGAGCTTTTGTCGTCTGAAATGCTGTTGTTTGCTGGAAAATACTCGGAAAATTGCTTCAAATATGCACTTGGGCCAAAATGTGCCCAAGTGCATATTTTGGGAAAATCCATATCTCACCGTGGTCTGCCGTGGTCGTTAGGTCGATAAAATAGACCTATTTTGTAGACATTTAAGACATGATAGGGCTTAATTTGAAGCCTAAAATATAGGCATATCGTCAGGCTTAAATACGTCTACTACACACACGGTGGAACTTTAGTCCTCGCACGTACATCGGGGTGGCATCAAAATGTATTTGCGAGAGTATTTTCCCGCACTGCTAGACGCGGGCGCGGTGTATATGTACCCGCTGCAACGACGTGAACTATGTCATTATTACTGTGAGTTCTCCCTCACAATTGACACGGTGGTTACCATACAGCAGTAGCGAAACCTGTATAAAGATATATAAAGTAGCAACACAACCCAAGCAAAAGTAACGATGTGCACACAACAGACCATATCGGCAACAAACATCGGTATGAACTGTCTACGATCACAGCAGCAGCAAGCAACCGCAGAGAGCGGCAATAATATATAGATCATAAAAAATCAAATTTTATTGAGAACGGGATTTTTTTCTGGATGGACCGAGGAGAATATATACACAAGACGTTTACTCTCATCAAAAGAACATACACAGCGGTTTTACAATAGAGCACCACCAGCAAGCAGCACGTAGTCCATAGACTCCAAGTTTACTGTGAGTTCTCCCTCACAATTGACCCCGGTGGATACCATACAGCAGTAGTAGCGAAACCTGTATAAAGAGATATAAAGTAGCAACACAACTCAAGCAAAAGTAACGATGTGCACACAACAGACCATATCGGCAACAAACATCGGTATAAGCACGCGGGGAAAAATACTGGACACAGAAAACAAACAACAAATTGACACCAATGATTCCTCTAACAGCAGCGACAGCAGTCCAAACCCATCAGACAGCGAAAATGATCAAGACAACAATAGCGGCAACAATAACAATTCTGGTCAATGGTCCATTATTCCCGAGATTGGTGATGGTGCATGTTTATTAAGATGTATCTCGCGTCGTGTGCACAACAACCCAGCTTTACATCACATCGTCCGTGCACATATTATTGCCCACATCACAACCAATTTGTACACCGTTATCCCAGGATCAGGTTTCAACACCTTCCACGACAGCATCTTAGCTGGAGCAAATCAAGGTCATGTAGATAATAAAGAATCATTTGTCGGTGTAGACAATATATTTTTCTGAACGGAACAAACAACGCCAACGTGCCCGAAAAAGTTCCGTTTGTCTTGCAAAGTTCCGTCAGCAGCACCACCAGCAAGCAGCACGTAGTCCATAGACTCTAAGTTTTTTGTTTACTGTGAGTTCTCCCTCACAATTGACACGGTGGTTACCATACAGCAGTAGCGAAACCTGTATAAAGAGATATAAAATAGCAACACAACTCAAGCAAAAGTAACGATGTGCACACAACAGACCATATCGGCAACAAACATCGGTATAAGCGCGCGGGGAAAAATGCTGGACACAGAAAACAAACAACAAATTGACACCAAAGATTCCTGTAACAGCAGCGACAGCAGTACAAACCCATCAGACAGCGAAAATGATGAAGACAACAACAGCGGCAACAATAACAATTCTGGTCAATGGTCCATTATTCCCGAGATTGGTGATGGTGCATGTTTATTAAGATGTATCTCGCGTCGTGTGCACAACAACCCAGCTTTACATCACATCGTCCGTGCACATATTATTGCCCACATCACAACCAATTTGTACACCGTTATCCCAGGATCAGGTTTCAACACTTTCCACGACAGCATCTTAGCTGGAGCAAATCAAGGTCATGTAGATCATAAAGAATCATTTGTCGGTGACTACGCATCCCTCCGATATACACCTTCTGCATAAATACTTCATCATCAGTTGTAGTCATTCGACTTGCGTCGCCCCCGGGAGGCACGTGTCCACCTCCCGAAGGGGAACCTTGTACTATGTACGCTTTTCGGGGGCACAAGTGAAAAGGTCCAATGTGCAAACTGAACTCACATGGCCGCGGGTATCCACTCAACTACAGATTAGAGGTCCCCCGTTCACACAACTAACCAACTCGCGGCTACAAACTACATACAGCGGTTGGGCTGCCTGCACCGTACAAACCACACGGTAATCGTGAGTATAGACGAACGCGACTGCTGTCTTGAGTGCTGTCAGAGTGACGAGCCGCGGGCATGCAGTGAAACAAGAGCAATCGAATCAGAACCACACTACAAATATCAATGATCGCCCCTGCTTCCCGAGTTATTTGACAGGCTGCAACGCAGCTACGACGCCCGTGCCTGAAAATTGAAATTCGCGGCGGGCCGTTCCCCATGGAGGGTATACAACTCTTCTACAAACTCTACAAAAGTCAATGACGTAAGTAACATGTTGTACTAATGCCTCGTAAAAAAAACTGAAAAAAAAGATGATCGAGCGCTGCTCTCATGATGATGATCTGCGTGCGGGTCGTGGGTCTCCGTGTGCCATCCTCCTGCTGTGGTTCTCCGTGGCCGCCTCATCGCCTTAGCTTTCTCGGCCCGCTCCTTCGCACTTGCTCTCGTCCACACTCGATTCCAAAAAATACAAAATGCTCCACGCAGCTTGCGGTGCTGATCTGAAAAACAAAAATTATCGTTCAGGCTCGGTTCAGGGAGAGTTCAATCCGTTTCTTCCCCGCTCGTCGACGGCCAGTCGCCCTCCTCCTTCATCGTCGAATCCAGCCTCCTGCCGGCGCAGTTCCCTATACGCAAACCGAGACTGCGCCGTAGCGTGGCTCGTGGTGGCGCCTGCCTCCGCGCACGAGCATCCCGATTCAAGGCATTGCTGCTCCGTCGCTGCTGCCTAAAATGACGCGCGAATCGTAGGTGACCATGCCTAACGCTCCACGTACGAACCACCTCTACCGCCACGCCTAAGCCTCGCGGCCACAGGCAGCAGCAAGAAGGTATCACCTCTTGATGGTGAGTCTGGGTACCCTCGACTGAATATACAATTTAAATAGAGGTGGTTCTGGTGTTCGAATCCCACGTGGGTTGGACGTTTTAACTTTCCTCACAAAACTTGTAAATTTAAGGAACCAACTGCTATTTAATAGACTAGTGAGTTAATAAGAGGACCACCTAGAATGAATAATGGCTACGTACGTAGGCGCAATTTGATGCAAGTCGACGAGGGAAGAGGAGGCAGGAGTCTTGTCGAGAGATAAAAAACGAATGCGCGTATCGTGGTGAAGAGTGGGAAGAGCTTGCTTAGTACCCCCAATACGAGCTATATTTAGGTCTAGGGAGGAAGAAGGACAAAAAATAGTGCGGAGAGAGTAGAATGGATGGGCACCATGTGAGTGCAGTTTGCACGTTGGATCATTTCGCTTGTGCGCCATCTTCGTATCGTACGTTTTCAGGCGGGAAAGCGTAGTATTTGCCGGACAAACTTTTATTTCATTTGGTTTTTCGGATCTTCCTAGGGCTCCAGCACCTTTGTGTGACCACGGACTCTAGATGTTTGGGAAGAGTTATTGTGAGACGACAACAACAACAACAACATCATCAAAACCAAAAACGTCTCGGTACGATAAGGCCAAAATAACATCGATAACGCGAAAACAATCATAATCGTTACCGAACCGAAAAAGGCACAATGTCCATAACGATAAATATAACGTTTTATAGGCCAAATCAGGTCCATGTTCGTATTTTTGGGCGTCGCGTCGTCAACACGAGAACCCGCACAAAGAGCACCCGTAAATACAAAAAAATGAATATAACACCAGCAGAAGGTTCTCAGGACCAAGGTATTCAAGGTATTGGCTACCACGTACATTGTGTATTGTGTACATCGAAAATATGAAAACGCCCGATCAAGTATACTACCAGGTATACTCTGTACTGGAAGCTAATAAACAATTCCTCTGTAAGCGTCACGACGCAACGACAGCCAAAACTCACTACAAAATGTATATACTCCCCCCCCCCCCCCCCCTCCAAACCCGCTCGCTTTTGATCAAAACCAGGCCCCCGCGTCCTTCAGAACTCCGTCCCACCCCCCTCACTGGTTGTTCGACTTACAAGATTCACTTGATAAAAGGATACATTTCCCTTCACAGCTGTCAGATTTTGTCCCCCTCAGAAACGGGTTTTTTTATAGTTTCCGCGCACAGACTGACTAAAATCATCCTGTTGACCCTGATAGCTACACTGTTGGAGTTGTAAGGGGAGTCGCCGACCTATATCCTTAATAAGGACACACAACTCGTAATGCGCGCGATCGGAGTATCACACACAGCTTGCAAAGATGAGTTTCGACGAAATCTTCGATCTCACAGCGGGAGTGTATTTTCATTTTTTATAATATACTGCCACACAACGATGCCGTGGTGGTATGATGCGCCGGCCCTTCTACTTTACATGGCACCGAGCACCATTTTACACACGTATGATAACACCCCTTTCCAGAACGACTCGTTGCAGACTATATAAATTCATTTTGGTTTATATTGAGACCTCTACACGTTTATCAGGAATCTCTACTGTAATTTCAATTGGAGTCCCATGTGGGACGTCGGATGAGGCACCCGATGGGACGTGCCGTAGGTATCCGACGACCCCCTGGGACGCCCCACAAGTAGCAACGGGTCCCATGCAATGTTCTCTGGGATCTTTTGGGGTGTCCCGACGGCCATACGTTGGTCCTATAGGCTGTTCACGTCTCATTGGACGTTCCGTGGGTGTATGGGTGTTCTATCGTCTTGACATCGTATGGGCATTGCCTCCACAACCAAAGTGCAATACTAAGTATTTTTTTTTTTAAGCGCGATTATCCCACAGTTCTAGGTGAATTATTTGGTAGAAGTAGATTTCGGTCACGCCAGCAAAAAGTAGCGGGGTGTTGTAGATGAGTTATAACAACGTCATGGTCTTGACGAGTCTTGAACGTACCTAGGCGGCCGTAACGTTCCATAGTGACTTTAGTATAAGCTACAATTAGTGGTACGCTATTGCCGAAAAGGTGTTACGGTTTTGTTTGATACCAAGAGGGGGACGTCCTGGGTCATCGGCCGCCGGAGAGCAGCGAGCCCGAAAGAACGAAGATCATATTTTACATATATATATCTAGATCCTATTTGGATCCTGTATTTGCCGGACAGATCACGATCTACTGTAGACATGGATTGCTGAACGGTGACCCTCCTCCAACCTCACGCTGTCAGTGTTACCACTGTCGCGGGTATCTTGCAACGATATTCAAGAACGCGTCTCTCTTTCCTGAAAGCGTCTCGACCAATTCAAGCGTTGGATGCTCCTGCATCCCAACGTGGTATGTTCCTTCCTTACGAGTATTGAAATTTAGGTATTTTTTGGCGTGTATGAGCTCTTAGCTGGTGTACGCTCGTAGGCTCGCTTTCGGATGACCCGATGAAGACACAGCCTACATATATGATTTGAGGCAAGCGAAGGCCACGGTTAGGTGAGCCTGTATAAGCAGAGAGCTCAACCAGAGAAGATGTTGTTCGGCGACCCCAGGACTTTATGTTGATTGATCATATATTTTCTCAGCAGATGAGAGCTGATGGTGAGCAAAAAGGAGTGATCGAGGTGGGCCTGGTCATCACCTCGGATCGACACGGCACAATGCGTATGCTACGGACAGATGTACTCTACGGGTAGTTGTCTGATCCACCTACAGCAACGTTTCCTGAGGCTTGCTCATGGTCTACCGTACCTATCGCAATGTTCCCTGAGGTTTGCTTCTGGGAGCTTAGCTACGTCAACGTCCCGACAGTCAATTTAAAATCATATTCCATGCACGTTTCTATACGTACCAGACCAGGTTCGTTATTCCGCCGCATATATTTGATAACACCGCATTGCTTGTACGTACTACATATGTACCAGCTTTTGGATGTGATTAACTAGTAAACGGCTGGGCATCATGTATCCAACATATTGCTGCTGAGACTTGTGCTTGCTACGTACTGCATCGATAAACGACAACTAACAGACTTATTATAACTGTCGGTTGTACGAACAACTCGCAATGTATACTGGATGACTTTTAAGTGTTATCAAGTAACGACTTGATGGTTACTGACAATTAGCATACCTAATAACGAGGGCCGTCGTCGGCCGGGCTTCTTGGTTCCTTCCTCACAAGCGGTGTCGTCGGCAGGACTGATTCCCCCGTTCGCAATGTGCTCCCTTCGTTCTACCGTGTGAAGAACGACACGTGTTTCGTCTCTTGTACCCACCTTTCTAGGTCCCCAATTTTTTGGACTGATTGCGTATCGACCATCTCCGAATGTATCAAGGTGCCTGCTCGCTCTTTTGCCCACCCGGATTCCCCAGCACCCTTCTTAGAGAAGTTGCATGTGCCGACGTCGTACACACCCACGGAAATGCAGACAGTACTTCTCATCACCCACGCTGTAGTAGACACTGCCCTTCTGCATTCAGCTTTAGAGCAGCCCGTGGCAAGTTGGAGCCCGTCCACCCTTTGAGTTTGATTCTGAAAAACGCTAATCTCATACATCTTCGATTAATGTCGAAACCCCAACAACCGTGCCTGCACAACATTTCGATGCAGACATACCACTGGCGCCTGAATCGATGTTGGCTATGGTAGAGATACATGAGTTCACCGTGCTAGAGATTCTCATCGATCTCCTCAGCCAAGAGGCCAATCAGAACGTTCTACTCCTGGCAGTTTTCAAGCACAATACGTGAGTATATGCTTTGTAGCCTGGACCACAGAAAATCAATCCGAGTGATACCCTTCCAGCCGATACTTTCGATGGTTCCCCTACAGCATATGTTAGTTGTTTGCCTGGGTTTAGGTTGCTGTTGTTTCGAGCAGTACCCTTTTTTCAACGCAGTGCGTTCATCAGTTGGCCCACTACACTGTTCGGGTGCGTAGCTACATGCCAACTTCTGTTTTGAGTCATGGTACCCCCTCGACCCTTACAACTTTGTCCCGCTGCCGTTCTGCTCCATGTTTGAATAGTCATCACGCGTCAACAGATTTTAGTTTCCTCGGTCTATTTCTTTGGCGCGATGGAAGGCTGTTTGTCTTGCTTGAATTGAGATGGGTCAAGTCATGTGTGTAGCGGAATATTCGACGACATACTATGATTGACTTCATAGAGAAGAGTCCTGTCGTACAATGGTTGCTACTGCCTCGCGCCTTACTCCCCCACCGTATACCCCCCTGGTGCCAAACGCTGCGCGTATTCCCTCCTCTTGGGCCTTTGAACCCCCTTGCCACAACCCAAACCCACCGGTCACTCCTGCGGAAGATACCCCCCTCCCACCCTTCCCCTCTGAGCACGGGACCGCCACTCCCACACCTCGTGAGTACAATGCCCATTCGACTATTGTGGCCGACAACGACTGTAAGCCACAGTGTGCACACCAACCCGAACAGGATTCAACCGTGGCACGACGAGACCGCCCGAGAATTGCCCCCTTGGGTGAAGACAACCAGGACGCCGGCACGTTATGTTTTCATTCTCAAGAGGCAGTTTGGCCAAGGCTGAATCACCTGGAGATTGCTCCGTTACGACCTTCAGGACGCCCTTGCTAGGTGGTTTGACCCTAAGGAAGCAGCCTCGTCAAGCCGACACCAACCGAGGATTGCCCCATTTCGTCAAGACCACCACGATGCCGTCAAAGTTCGTTAGCCTTGTCCGGAAGAATCTTCGTCGCGACAAGATCACCCAAATATTGTGCCGTTGCGCGACGACCACGAGGATATCGCCGTGTTTGGTGTCCTCCCTCAAAGGGATGTTTTAGGACCTGGAATGTCCACCGGGCCCTTTTGATAAAGCAAGGCGCCACCGTGCCCCTTGCCTTGTTCCCCACCCTTTCCGAGCCTTTCAACACTCTCGATCGGGATCGTTATGTCACCCGCCTTTACCCCATGAACCCTAGGCTGCCTTGACATGTTCGACCACCTTGACGGTCCCCAAGTCAACTCCCGCTAACCCGCGCCAAAGACCACCTCAACATGGACGTAACAACAAATCGCGCAACGTGGCACCTTCCGCACAAACTGGAAGGTCGATGGTGAAGACCCGTTCGCGAATTCGCAGGAATCACCACTCGCGACTGTGTCAAATATCGCGCAAAACGCTCGTGCATGTTATCTTTGTTTCCAACCTCGTTTTTCCGTCTGGCCTCTGGCACCCTTTCAACCCCACCCCTGTCCACATTAACCGATCGACCAACGGATAACTTCCGTGCTTGGGTGGTTCGTTTGACGTGTAGGCGGCAGGAGTTGGGCACGCCGAGTCCCTCCATGATGCTCCCCCTGATGGCTCAAATCGATGCCACGCACCGCACCCTGACTGTAGTGGACGACATTTATACATACTTTGCCAACCTTGCAGCGACCAAGACTAACAGCGGCATCAACTCCCTCCCCGGAACGAATGCTTCTTGTCCAGGACCATCGAACACCGAACCCTGTTCAAATTCTGTTCAACAATGCCGTCAAACCCCGGATCCTATTCAAATTATGTTCAACGATTCCGTCCGAGCACGCCCACCAGCGTCCGCCGACTCCACGTCAAAACAGCACCAAAACGAGTTCCCAAAACACCGAATTTCTGCCTGACCGCCCCGTGCTCACCTCACAAATATTCTTGTCTCGATGAGACGGTTTGCCCGCGGATGTGCGGGAATTTTCGACGATTACGCCACCAAGAACATGTCAGGAGACACCTTCAACTCCATATCTCCTTGGGTCGCTGACTACTGCAGGTAAGGCATCCTTGTCTTTGAATATACCTTCTTCTTCGCCACACTCGCGTGAATTAAGCAAAAACGTCCAGATTTCGCCGTCTCGGGTTTCGTCGAACCGCCATAAATACCCCCTCCTGGGACTCGGCACCGCCGATCATTGCCGCTACGATCTATCTAGGCCCGAACAAGGCCACAGCAGGGGGGATACCGCTCATTCATTACCGGGTTTAAGCCACTCGCACGAGTGCCTCCGTGTGCCCCACCAACGAACACTAATAGGTGACATGGTTTGCGAAGCGTTAAAACAATGTCATTGAGGATTCACATCTCAAAAGTAATTACCATTCGAAAACTATATACCGCAAGCGTGCATGGGAGTCACTCGCACGAGTCACTCCGCGCGAACGCGTGCTACGGCAGAGGTACTGATTTTCGTCTGAAATGGTTTCTGAATGACAGGACACCCCCAAACCGTCGGAAACAGGCCATTATTTTGCATTATTCTTGTTGTGTACCTAGGCCGTGGGAGGTTTCATCCGATAGTGGTTTTGATTTGTGTCCAAATCAGTTTATGGGGGGGGTTTAAAGCTCCTTAACTGAGGAGTTTGGGGGAAACGTGGTGCACCTCTATCGCAGCACGCGTCAGCGACTGAAAGAAAACGTCTCAAAAGGGACCCCCCCTACCGCAGCATTGGTTGTCTCTGAAGCCACTGTTGATCTGGCTTTCCCGACCACGCTCCGCAACACTCCACAGGACAGCCCGCGCCCCCTACCATTTGTTGCACCGCTGTTACACCGCGACAAGCGCTTATTGATTTTTGACTCTTCTTCTTATTCTCTCACAACATATTCACCATCGGCAACGAGCACCACAACAGTGCCGAATAGTTCATGATGGCGGAGAAGACCAAGCACTTCGGCAACATTGCGAGTCGCCGGAGCACCATGGCCTACTCAGATACCATCCGACAGAAGCACCTTAGACGCCCCGTCTCCAAGTTCAATCAAGAAATTTAGGAACCACATCGCAGCGACATCGGTCTCCAGAGCAACCTCGCAACATGCTCTGTTCCTCCCCGCCTGCAGCAGCTCCTGGGCATCGTCCATAAGATCCTCGCTGAATCTAGCTCGTACGACCATCCTAGTCAGTGCTGAAGACCCGCGAGCCCTCCACGCCGGGAATCGGCTTCGGCGGGCTCGTTACCACTTATCCTCTTTCTAATTACAGACAAGCCTTCGGTTACCTTTGCTGATTCGGACCACGCATGGACAATTCTGATTGTACTCAATCGCCCGCCTCCTTCACAGCTCCCATATGTGTCCGAGGCCAAACAGCGGACTAGCCTAACATCATCGTCTGCTTTCCGTCATAAATCTTGCCGCTGACCCGACTTCCCGCGGTTTCGGCGACACCCAAGATCTGTCCAAGACCCTGCAGCTGACTAGCCTTGGAGTGTTTCCGGTGGCCTAATGTCTGTTCAAACCCCTGCCGCTGACTCGCTTTGCAACGATTTCGGCCGCCCAACAACCGCTTTTAAAAACCCTGCCTCTGACTCGACTCGCAACGTTTCCGGCGACCACTTTTGTTTTGTCTAAGACCATGCCTCCATCCATTTCCGTTCCGTGTCCGATATAGATAATAAGGATGCTGATGCTCCTCTTGCCGTGGCTTTCATGCCGCCCGCCGTCTTTGCATCGACCACTTTGGGGACTCTACGCCATACTTATCTCCCGCAACGTTGAACCTCATCTCCAATCGGATCCGTAATCACTCCGCCCCTGTAGCTGGAACCCCGCGGACACTAACGAATTACCGCTCGGGCCGTACGACTATCACTACCACGTTTTGTCCAAGACACTGCCGCCGATCCGGTTCACAACGCTCCAGCCGTACCACTGTATTCCAAGACCCTACCGCCGACTCGCTTCGCAGCGCTTCCGCCGGCCCAAGTCACGTTCCATATACCGCCCCCAATCCACGTAGCAGCGTTTCGCAACCTCAAGACCCTGCCGCCGGCTTCCCTTGCAGCTCTTCCGGCAGGCTATGTGATGTTCAAGAACCTGCAGTCGACTTGCCTTGTAGCCGTTCCACCGGTAAATGCTATGTTCAACATCCCGTCGTCTATTCATCTTGCAGCTGTTCCGCCCGCCCATTTAATGTTCAAGACCCCGATGCCGACTTTCCGCGGAGATCTGACGCCGACCTGTGTATTTTTTAAGACCCCACCGCCGACCTGCCTTGCAATTCTTCCATCGGCCTGTTGTAATCTTCAACCTTCGCCGCCGATCTGTCTTGCAGCTTTTCCGTCGGCCTATGTGTTGTTGAAGGCCCCGCCGCCGATTCACCGCGCAGCGGTTCCGCCGTCCCACGTTATGTTCAAGATTCCGTTGCGGACACGCCCCTTGGACTCGCCCCGCAGCTCTTACGCCGGTTCACGTTATGTTAAAAACCCCGCCACCGATTCGGCTCGCTTCTTTTTCGACGGCTCACGTAATGCTCCCCGCTGCAGACTCGTCCCGCAGCGCTTCTGCCGGCCCGTGTTGTTGTCAATCCCCCGCCGTTGAACCGTCTCGGAGGCTCGGATTTTTCGTTAGGCCAACGCCACGTTCAAGATTCCGCTGCCGGCTCGCCGCGCAGATCATTCATCGCCAAAACATCTGCTCAGGACTCCACCGTCGAACCGCCGTCCAGGACCTTTCTTGCCTCCGTGACCGCTCCCACCCTTCTTAGTTTGTCAATCAGGCCACCTTTCGTCTCCCCACCGGACACCTTGGGCGTCTCAGTGTCGACCACTCCTCGTGCCTTGTCGGGCCTAACGTGTTTTTGGACCCGCCATCTCTCCGCAACCACCTCAGGTAGCCCCCGCACTGATATCGATTAGGGTTTTGGCTGAAGGTCTTTCGTAACCACAATTCCAAGATCATCTGTGCTTTGCCCCCGGTCACCCGTCCCCTCAACCACGTGTGTGCAGCAGGTCCACCGATCGAGCACAACCCGCTGCCGTAGCACGTAAGACCACTTGACGCTTGCCATAGTCCCCGCCTAAAATGCGAACACCTCAATCTTCATAGAGCATCCTCTCCACCGGAGAGCACCGCGATAAGATCGACTACTGCTGCCGTATAGACTCGTATGCTAACATGCAGACCTCAGGCACCACCAACATCACCATCGGCCGCGACAGCCTCTGGTGGCTCAAAGCATTGCCCGACAATCCTTGCCGGAGATCAGTTCACCCGGCTCCTGTACGGCCCAATTCCTCAACGACCCGGGCCCAGTCAAGATCGACCTTCTGCCTTGGTCTTACAACATTCTCAGCCGCGGCAACCCCGGATCCTGGTGACTTTAACACCATCAGGCCGGGGGACTGGCTCGGTGCTTGGTGCGCAGTTCCGACACGTCCCGTGGAGCCCTCGGTTTCTCCAACAGTGATCCTTTCGTTGGGTTTAGCTTCCCACGCGCAATACTCAGCCGCTGGCCGTATTCTGCAGTGCACTTTACTTCGTAGAGCAAACAGTACCCTCCTCTTCCAGTGTACATATTTGTTTGCTCCGGGTGAACAACGATTTATCCTGCCGATGGTTTATACAATATGATCCTCTCCTTGTGTTATGCTATGCATTGGATTTCTTAGCTGAAATGGCATCCCTGTCCCGCGTGTTAAGTTCGGTGTTGCTTTACACTTCTTATTCGGGTGCACCACGAGTTTGCATGTCAATGACTTTCCACGGTGTCCTCCTTTGCTTGTGTTCTGCTTCCCATGTACGGACCTTACGCCATTGGCTGGTAGTGTGCAGTGTAGTTCAGGTTTTGGCCTTGGACGATTTATTTTGTCGAGTGTTCTCCAGTACACACATTTCCTAAGTTTTCATTCATTAGCCGTTTTTCGTGTTGGGTTCCGCCTCCTTCAGTAGCTTGTGCAATTCGTGGAGCACCTCAACACTGTTCTTCACGAAAATTGCAAAGCGATGTGTGCGCATCGAGAACGGTCAAATACAATCTACCGAGGGTATAAAATAATATCCGCCTCGATGGCAATTTGTACGTGCCAACTCGACCGTAGGCTCCGGCGGTAACAGAACGAATTCAACAACGGCATGTGCGATTCACTTGTCGCGCGTGTTTAGGTCGAACGGTGGATCCGAAATATTCTCAATTAGAGCACGTCACACATATCTCGAAGCAACCACTACCTTCGAATACAATGATTGCGCTTATTAGCATGGACAATCCATCGCCTAGGAAAGTTCACGGCGAATACACTTATCTCAACACTATTGTTGTTCTCTACAAATTGGTTGGTTTCTCAGCGGAGATGTCTCCTTCAGCCAAGGAAGGTTTCACCTAAACCTGCCGACTCTACCGTTGCACGATTTTTGCGGGCATATGTCCTGGTCGCATGCCCCCTCCCCCCCCCTCCCCCCGCCGTGCTCTCCCAATGAGAGGCTAATACGGAATAGGGTTGTCGTCTATCTCAAAGTAAAACGAAAACATGGGAAACCATAGCCCAAGAAGCCAAGACAACCATTGCCTCTGTCTGAATTCGTTGCTCCAGACCGACGCGCACGGACGACGGTTGTGCCGGGCGACATGCCAAATCAGCTTTGCCCCAAGACCGTCGGTCAAGCGTTTGGCGTGTTCTTGACCTTTGGAAGTTAGCATCCACGCAGAAACCGGCAGGATAGACAGTGGTGGGGAACCCTGAAAACCACCCTCCCGTGATCGCTGGCTCGGTTGTAGTGCTTTTACTTAGACCGTGGCCAGGACGTGTTTATATGCTTATCTAAATCAGAGCCAGTCTATCGCTAGTTGGTACCTTGTCTTTTCAAGTATGTTTTGTCTCCCACTCATCCCGCGGTAGGTATTAGACCTTTTGAGCCGGAAGGTTTGTGGCATTGTTGGTTGTATTACGGTTGAACTCCTTGAGCGAGGAAATGCTGGCGAGTCGAGAATTTTCTCAGAGTGCAGTATGTTGTTAGGATCAAAGGGGGCATAGTTGCTTCGTTGCGGGTTGCGTGAATGAACGCCTTCTCGGAGTCTTGTTTCGGGCGAGAAAAACATTTCGGCTCCTCGTATCAGGAGCTCAGGAGATTTCTGCCGCACCCTTACACCACGTGGGACGGCTGGTTTCTGATTTAGTGGTGTTCCCTTCCTCCATGCAACAGGTTTGATTCGCTTTACCTCGAAAACGTGTTCCACGTCCGACTTTGAATCACGTCTCGGTGGTAGTAAACATAGCGGGATATCGCTCTCATTTACTCCGTAGGGCCCGCATGTACCCGCGGCCTGGCCGTACACAAACGACGACATCACGGAGACTGATAACTGATAATTTATTCGCAACCTCTTTTGGGGATTGAAAGGCAGACCAACGCTACGATACCTGAGCCTTTTTGGGGGACATTGTTTTACGGTGGATTGGGGTGACTCGCGCGAGTGACCGCCTTAATATTTCGCGATCTGAAGCTTTCGTGCTTCTATAATGATGTGATACGAATCCAAATGTAATGGTGTGTTACGTTGTGCCGGAAACCCACCTCGTCTAGAGAAACCAAAAACAAAAGAAAGAGGTGCAAGTGTCCAGTGTCTACGGAAACCCAGCATGTACAAACGCGAGCGAGTCCGTAGAAATGCGCGAGACTTGTTTCGTTGCAACCGCGTGCCGGGTTCCCCGGGTAGCTGGGTTTCTATATACTTGTTGTCGACGGTGCTGCGTGCTTTGGTTTTAGCAACATGTCGTTTTCATGTCTTCCAATGCACATGGCCCACTGCGCGAATCCGAGGCAATCGTGCCCTATTAACTACTCTATTCCTACGTGGTCTGATCGTAGATTGCGGCAGTGTGGCCGTCCTGTTCGGGCCGATATACTGTTGGTTGCCACACGCGCACCATTCTTACTAATACAGCCCGATCAAACGGTTTGCCAATCAATGGTCGTGAGAAGCGCATATGGGGCAAGCCAGGCAGATACTAACCACGCCAATTTCACCTGATTCATGGGAGTGGCCAGTCCGTACGCGGAAGGTCGAGCATACGAAACACTCAGGGATGTCTTGGTTCACCCAGCAAAACTGATGTAGTTCATCAATGAAACATCGGACAGTTAGCTGCAGCTGCAGACGGGCACAGTCGTACTGTCCGGACAACTCGTTCTATACGGTGCCATGCTTCCATACACACGCTTGCTGCGCATACCCAAGAACGCGACAGCCACTGAGCTCGGTTGTTTTAAGGGGGCAGTCATCCCACGGTAAGGGGCAGCCATGTTGAGCTATATGGTGTTACTGTTAATTTTATATTGAGGGAATTGCCGGAGCCATCCCACGGTAGGGGTTGCAGTTGTATGATTGCGCCACAACGACCCTGGCTAATTGACCTCCTCATGTGAGGAACTACCGGTTAGTGAAGCAATTCCACTACTACATACCATTGCTATAGAGCTAAAGCATAGAAACTCGGTCGGGATGGGCGAAAACGAATGCCTTCGAAGTCGCTTTTCGGGTGAGATATCGAGCTCTGGGTAGGGATATGCTTCTCTACCCCTACCGTCGGATGGCTCCCCCCGGTCAGTCAAAAAAAATATTCAGAGCATATTTGTTTCTGCGACTAAGGCGTAGCTGGAAGCTTTAGTTGCGTGGTTTTGCGAACTGAATGAATGTGTTCGAAGTCATGTGTTGGGTAAGATAATAATTGAGGCCTTCCTGTTAGGATCTCAGGAACGTTCTGCAGAACTCCTCCCGTCAGATGGCTCGGCGTTCAGACTCGTGCTTCGATAGAGGTAGCACTTTTTCGTTTGAAATAGTGTCTGAATGACGGGGCTCCTCGACCCAATCGTCAGAAACAGGACCATTTTTTGTTGACGACTCTCGTTGATTACCTAGGCCATGGGAAGTTTTATCCGGTAGCAGCTTCGTTTTTCTCCGAATCAGTTTTGTGGGGTTAAGAACATGTCTTAAGCTGCGAAAGTTCGGAAACCTCAGAAAATAAGGGTGCACCTCTATCATCGCAGAACTCGACGTCATGCGTTGCCTTGAGCAAGAGACGTGGGCGCAAGACGTGGTGCCAGATTTCTAAACAATCGAGTTTTTCCTCTAGGCGCCCCTCATCCGAGGAACAAACAACCTAGTCCGTCCGAATACACGACCGGTTATATTATGTTATATGTTGCTCATTGACATGCGCATACATGCCTCGGCAATGGGATTTTTTTTATCGTTTTAAGCGCATACATTGTATGTGAAGGCCATTGCTTAGGCGGGGTGGTATGGAGCCCTTCAAGTTGTCATGTGGGATGGCGTCAACAGTTCGCGGTGCTTCCCACCATTCCCGCAGGACCCGCAGCAAACACGTCACAATTAAAGTTACAATGCTAGCAAAGAGTATGTCTAAGATGCGTCCGATGTGAAACGCTCACATTCCCATTGAGAGCCATGCATATTTGACGGATTCGGTTCTGCTCGGTTGCCCACATGCTCACGAAAACGACATTTCTAAGCCCAAAACGTCTCCCTAGAACACACTAATAGCTATACATATGAAGTAATCCGAAGCAACCAACACAAACGAATGGCGCGTGCGAAGATATGAGTAGCAAATTTTAGGTGAAACGCTTTCTTCTGAATGACCGGAGCTCCTTCCCACAGAACAATCGCCGGAAATCATTTCACCTTTTTCAGAATAAAATATTTGTGTGCCTACAACCGTACTACGTCATGGCATTGTCCATGGGGGTGGCACTTTTGTTTTTTGGTTCCCGATATTTTGTTTTTGGAGGGCTCTAAAATGAGGAGCCTCACAACAAAAAAGGTGCACATCTACCGTGACATGGGGTCAAATTTGAAAAACGAAGATATCGTCCTAAATCATACCACAAGGTCCCCTTGGCTGGGGTACCCGGCCACAGTCGGAGCGCAGGAAATTTCCCAGCTCTTGCCACCAAGACATTGCCCTTAAGACGCACGCACAAGCACTACTCGTGTCTGGTGCCTCTTCACGACAGCCTTACGCAATTCACAACCTCTGTATTCAGAATGAATGGCGTCATTAACATGCTTGACTATGCAATATAAAACAATTTACGATGTCGTTGACACCGCCGCGAGGACGTCAACACAAAAAACTTATCGCCAACTAGTTTGCCCATACGAACGGCGGCCACTCTATTATTAACCCTCTAGCCTCCCGTAGACTGTTTACGTCAACGTTAGTTTGCACTTTCTAACCGAGGCCAACCCAAGCTGTGGACCCCAGTTCAGCGTGGCATTAACAAGACACAACAACAATGTGTAAACCAGAACTTGTGTGCCCTGCCAAGGGCACATGCAAGGATGAGCTAACACCAAGCATTGTCGCACGTCTTTGTTGCTCCTACGCACGCTGTGCGCCTCACCTCTCCCCCACGCCAGACCGTGCGAGGCGGCCCCAGCCAATGGGTGCTTCCCTTAAATTGAGCAAAAAAATGTTAGAAAAAATCACGGACCAAATGCCGTCCGCCATGGCTCCAATCGCCCCGGCACGTGTAGGCCGTCGGCCAAACAATGCTCAGCACCGATACCGCAACTTGTCCAGGACTGAATGATAATTAGCAGTATTATTATGCTTAGTATTTCTGTCCAAAACTACCGAACTGTGAAAGGACGGTATAGTACTGCTGTGCCTAACAGCTGCCCAGGAGGTTTCGATGAACCTTTCACGAGCTGAATACCAATTTGAGGTTGATACAGCACCCAACTCACTCTAAGGATCCCTTGCGACTTGCCCGAAGCGGCAATCGACCACCAACACAAGCGAGATGGCGACAGACACAAACGTGAGAGCCGCGCAAAATCCTACCGACATCCAATATCTAAGCCTTAAGGTTTGCCTCCCGTCGACGGCAATCTCGAGAGTGGCGGCACGCCCATGATGCTTTTAGCGGTGTGCAGTAGCCGTCCCCAGCTGTCGTTTGGCGGTGTGCCGCGACCTTAGCCGCACCATTGACCGGTTGATTTCAAATTAGAGAACAGAATGACCACCAACCATGGTCGTAGGGATGCCATCGAAACCAGGTAGATCTACATAGACCGCTTAATTATTCATTTCCTTCTTCCCTCGCCAGGCTTCACGGAGATTCCTTTTACGAGACAAACACAACAATATGTCGAAACACTGCCAGTACTACATTGCTTGGTTTGGCTTCTCCGGATCCCGAAGCACCAACACAGTTGACTGACCAAAACAACCAGCGTGCAGGTGCGAATGCCACTCAGGTGTTTCCGCACTTTCTTCCCGATTCTCGATATTTTCTTGTCAAGAAAACATACAGACATGGAATGCTATCGTATTATTAGCTGGTGGTGCTTTCCGCTCTCTTCTGGCGGTATGCCGCGATCTTGGGCTCGGCGTTGACACGTTCGATCAAAGAGGAAAGTAGAGGGTATTCGTCGACGATGGTGGTGGGGATGCCCTCGAGACTGCCTTCGTTCAGCCATACCAACCTAGCCACCACAGCGATGTCCCCGATGGACAGCTGAAAACAAAGAAGCACGAAAGAGGGGCGAGACATATGCATTGTTGGCGCTTAGGTTAATGGTGTATGCAAGTTTTCACGTGGTGGTTGCCGTGAAAAACTGAGCGCGTCGCGATGAACACAATTCATTTCGGACATTAGATACTAGATTGTTTTCGTTCAACAAAATAACCCGCCTCGCGACTTCGGCGATGTATCGGATCGACAGCTGCGCGTACAAAAGCACGATCGACAACCACGATTCGGAGTATGGCCAGCACGTTTATCCACAATCTATGCTAGACAACTATATACGGACTGGGGCGAACGTAATCCTAGAACTGGCGATACGGCAGCGTGGTTTGCCTTATTCGTATCACAACAAATTCTGCTAAAGACGCATGCTACGATAGAGACATGGCATTTTTCGTCTGACATGTTTTCTGAATGACGGGGCTCCTTAGTCCAAAACCGTCGTAAAAAATACAGCTATTTTCTTTGGCAATGATTGTCGTTGTGCACCTAGGCCACGGGATTTTGCATCCGGTCGGCGGTTTAGTTTTCTCCAAATCTGTTTTCAGGAAAGGTCCTAAGTTCCAAGAGCGGGATATCTCAGAATATTATACGTAGTGCACCTCTATATCGTAGCACGCGTCTGAAGTGGTAGTCATACAACTACGCCCTGAATGGTCCAGGGATGTATAAACCATCTTACCGTCGTCGCTTGCTACGGTCTAAGCGTGCGCCGTTTGTTCTCTTAGGATCGCTTCTTGGGGCGCTCTTCGCCTGACCGATAAAGCTGTACTTGATAATTTAAGTAAGCGCAGCGCGATCAACAAACCCATGCCGCAGGTAGTACAATTAACACATGGTGTAGCGCTCGAACACAAATGATGCTACCGCAATGATGGTGGTGGGGACTTCCAACAATATCACCGCCTACTTACGTGACGAAGGCCTGGACCACGTGTAGAGCCCAATACTGATTGCAATTGTACTGTGCAGTTACTCAGTGGATAAGTCCCGTCGATTAAACATTTTTGGGTCCAGTAAAGACTAGAGGTTGGTTCAAGTAAAACGAAACGAAGTATCTCGCCCATGAATGTATCTCGCAATATCTAGTCAAAGAGTGCATATTTGGTGTCATATTAATATCAATAGTAACCCCCATGACCAGGAGAAGACAAAGTGACATGGTCAAAACAAAATTACCGGCCTCGGCCTGTCCGTAGGAGCAAAAATCGAATCAACCATTATCAACAGATCTTCGATATTTTTGATTTTATAAGGCTTTTTCCAAGCGGGGGCAAAAAAACAAATAATGCCCGATTTCGCTCCATCCAGTCGGACGTATTCCAAGGAAGGTCGGTAGATCGTTTTTACTTTAAACGATTCGAAGATCTGACCTGCCTGTGTCGAACATCAACCACAAAACATAGCGAAAAATAATGGATCTTACACTAAAACCAAGCCATTTGAAGGTCATAACTTCGCCCTCATTTTATGCACGAAACGCCCAAATGTCCACGCCGTTTTCGAAAAATAACAATGTAATTTTACCCACGTGTTGTTCATGCCCATCCCGAGGCTCGATCCGCGGTGTTTTTTTTGTGTATATTTTTCCCCTATTACGAATTGGTAAATTGGTGGTTTACATTTTCGGAGAAATCTTAACTGACGAAAAATCAGGAAAAACATTAATAACATCGGGTGAAGTTTTCGCCAGGGCACATACGTAGAAGTCGCGTGTAAAATCTCACGGCCTGAAACGAAAAACGGCGTGGACATTCGCCGGGGAATAGATCTGGGATTTTTGAACGTGAACCAGCCTGCACCCCACCACGTTAAGCACGCATCCGTGGTAGAAGGTATTTTGTATGACCCCAAATTCAAGGATCCATCGGCAACTTAATTAACTGCTCTTTGGTGGAAAATAAATGTCTGTATCATACCTTGCCGCCAGCGAAGTAACTGCCCCCAGCCTTGTTGAGGGCCTTCTCCAGGTTGCCCAGCCAACTGATTGATCGCAATATCGATGTAAAAACACGCATGTAGAGGGGGGGAAGGGGTCGGAGTCAACTGGCAGGCCGACGGGGAAGCATATGGACGGTGAGATGCTTTGCCCTAATGCCACTCGAGATAACCATGCCGCAGCGTGCTATCGGTGTAACCCTTCGCAGGGTAACCTGCCCCGAATTAATGAGCACGTGGCCGCAACAAGATGAACGCGTATTGGTCCAAGCACGGGTATAGACACGCTTATTAATTTCAGACCTTTGAAGATATTGGTAACAACGTTTAGTTCAGTTCTTGCGCAAACTATGTTGTTTATAGACTGAATTTGACTGGTGTACCCGTAGGACACACCCTGCCCCGTGAACCTTTGACTGCGAGGTCTAAATAAATCATTTTTTGAGGTGTGGTGTCGCTTGCTGTACGCTCTTGCAACTATCACTGCAGTTCTTTGGGTCTAACGCACACGCTTGATCGAGTTGTTCCGTAAGGTTAACATCGCGCATTTTTAACTTGGAAGTATATTATACCGTACGTATGTCTTGAAAAATCATGTAGTCCGAGTATTTAAACCAATATTATTGATGGTTGACCGATAATTCAAGACATTGGTGACAACATGCTGCTGACCACCGCATCGTACTCACGTGGGAAGGAAGTCGCTGGCTAACCTCTGGCGCATTTCCATCTGGCGGCACAATCAATGCACAGCAACGTTTGGGTCGGAGGGCGCAAAGAAACACGACTTCAGATCGACCTATTTGTCGACGTTATTTCCTAGCACGCGCTGTTCTGTGCTCAATAGCACCACGTGCACATCGTTCATCGGCGTCGAACGTGGTCTCAGCGACAATTTAAGGCACGTGATACGAGACAGGTAGCTCCTTTCGTCCCAAATGGTTCCTGAATGACGAGGCTCTTTTATCCCAACATGGTCGGAAATAGGGTAGTTTATGGTCATGATTTATGTTGTATACCTACTCTATCTAAGCCTTCGGATTTTTCATCCGGCAGCGGTTTATTATACTCCAAACCAGTTTTAGCGTTAAGACATGTCTTGAGTTCTTAAAAGGAGGAACCTAAAACAAAATGTGGTGCACCTCTATCGTAGCACGCGTCATAACGCCAACCAAGCAAGTAAACACCCATGCATGTGAATACCGCATGTCCATGACCCAAGAACAACAACAACAAAGATGTTTTAACTTGAAGTTTCCATGCAAGAAGGTGCGGAAAAGTGCGAAAACAGCGAGCCATGCGTCTACGGAGCTATCTCGTCGACACGTGCGCGAAAATGAGCTTTCTCCTTGTTTGTGCTTGCGCAGCAGCCCTTGCGTTAGAGAATAAACAACGACTTTGAAAGTGGTCGTGCTATGCAGAGAGCCGCTTAACCAAACTACTAACCTAGGTGTCCCTGACCATTATCGCCGTTTGGCGCTGCAGGGCCGGTACTCTTGTGTATCGAAATATCCCTGACGGAACTTCATATAGGCGGATCGGTTTTAGACCAACCTCACCTTCTTGGCCTGGTCCTTTTCCCGCACGGTGGGGCGCAGCTCCATGTGGTTGTCGGCGACAGCGTCCACAGCCGCGTCAGCATACGCCGCTTCCAGGGGGTCCTCGGGGTACAGGCCTGGATAGACACATGGATAAACCATTGAATGGTGATTACGGTCGGCCGTGGGATTCGTTTGGTTGCTGCGTGCAGAAATTGGTGACGGCACGGTGATGCGGCAGGCCATGCTATGTTGCCCATCCATGAAAAGGTTTAACTCGCGGGGATTTCTCAAACGCTGAACCCAGTTCTCAGCTGCTGTTTCATTAGGTAGCTTGCTGCAGTGCTTTCATCTCAAACCCGTGTATTTCGAAGCGTAGGCTCGTTCGTTCTGGGGTTAGCCGTGCCGTTTTTCCGACAAACTGTTGCTTGTGCGAGGATAGAGAGCATCATGTTGCTAGCGCTGTAGTACATTCGCCACCCCGTGCTTCTACGGCGTGAGAACCTGAAAAAAATGTATTATGCAAAAACGCCAGCCATACATGGTGACACACCAAACGATAACTAACTACGATTTTTGCCCAAAACGAAACAGTTCTTAAGCACAGTAGAGGTCGCTCTTTAGTTCCTAAACGTGCCAGTCGGAAAGACCGACACTATAGGAGAAAACGAACCTACTCCGCATTCTGCCATTTTTGTTTTTGCTCCAATATGTGCCAAGAAATTCACAGGCACTACAGCTGGCAACCGGCAGTGCTCAACCGGCGCTATAAGGGATCACTCCCGTACACAAGAGCGTACTCACCGGCAAGTTTTCCGACGTAGCGCAGCTGTGCGCCACTCTGGGGTAGTACTTTGCCGTCGATTTCCAGAATAGGCAGCTGGCCGTTCGGCAGACCTGCGTCACGAAGAACCCATAAATCACAGGAAAGCGCCCGGACAGCAGCACGAAACCGTTGGGACTTGTCCACGCCCATTCACGACGTTGGGACCGCTTCCTCTCTGCATTGTTAAAGCATTAATAGGAGTTGTCCTCTCCTCCTCTCGAAAATACGGACACTAACTAGGACTTTTCCGTTTCTGCTGGAAGCATGACTAGTCTACCCCTATACAAATTTGTACCACGTGGTCACTCCTATTTATATCATTGGGACGCGTCAACTATCCTAGAAAAAGTACTTGGGATTTGTCCATGCATTTGTGCATTAGTTCGTTCTCTATGCGGCAGCAAACTAGCTTGCTGGTTGTGTGCAGGGTTGCGGAGGAGCAGTGTTCAGCGTACATCTGTACAGCAGCAATGGATCGATGTGCCCGATGCCGTGTGAACACTCACGCTGGTCTCGCACCAGGTATGTGTTTGGAGCGATGGCGCAGGAGCCGACGCACATATTATGAATATATAGACTAGACTACTTGAACGCAGTTGGGAAGTTATATGCGGATTTACACTGACAGCGATAACCCCTCCCCGCGGAAGCTTTGTGTGCACCCGTATGAATAACGTAAGGGAGGGTAGAAGCGTGGTTGATTCTCATTCAGCAATCGGGACAAATCAATGACCTGAACACTTACTGTTCGACATCATCTATCCCACGGTTATCAGACATCTGACGAATGCTACCATAGATAGAGGTATCACTTTCCGTGCGATTTTGATTCCTTATGACAGGGCTCGAACCCAAAACCGTCGGAAGTATACGCCGATTTTTTTTTGCATGAGGTTTAATGTTGTGGGTACCCTCGGCCATGGAATGTTTCATCCGGTACCAATACAGTTTTCTTTTTCTCCAATTCAGTTCTTGGGAGAGGTCTTAAGCTCCTAAATGAAGAAAAAAAGTGGTGCGCCTCTATCGTAGCACGTGTCATCTGTTGGATACTTGTTGGATAACATAAAAAAAATATGTACCCTCCAGGTGTGAGATCGAAGAATTCGTCGAAACTCATCTTCTTTGCAAACTGTGTGTGATACTCCGATCGCGCGCAAAATGCTGTGTGTGTCCGTTAAAGATATAGGCCGGCGACTTCCGAGCCACCACACGGCACGGGTGCTGTATCGATCCCTGAGCTCCTCCAGGAGCTCATTATCTCACCCGAAAAATGACTTCGAAGGCATTCGCTCGCACAACCCGGCCAAGCTTCCATGACTTAGGGTTAGGACACAAAGACTACTAGTTAATCCAACAACTGCAACCCCTACCGTGGGATGGGTCTCTCCTTAGAACCATTGTACGACTAGTGTTGTAGCTTGCACCAGGCTCAACCGGGTGATGACAATCAATCTCTGCCCGGAAACAATACAACCCGTTCTTGAGGAGGAGGACAAAGTCTGACGGCTGTGGAAGGGGAATCATCAGTTCATCAAGTATGTCCTGCAAGTCGTATAACCGGTGAGAGTAGGAAGGGGTTTTAAGGGCATCGGGGCCGCAGAGATACACGTTATTGTGTTTCTTCAACCATTTCACCCCAATGACATCATTGGGAGCACTCATGGGTATATTTCGTATGGGTTAGGGTTAGCGTTAGGGTTGGTTCCATCCATGGTGAAAAGCACAATAATGTAGGACACCCCGAGGCCGGGGGCTGGGGGGGCGGGCGGGGTTAAAAACGAGCGAGGCCGGTTGGGGCGGGGGGGGAATGCCAACCGCTTTATGTCGGATAAATGAATACCAGGTAGTTTTACACTGTAGGAAGCTACTAAACGCGTATATATACGGAGTATGGTGTATTAATAGTACTCCGCGACGCTCCGTATGATGTAACTGCTCCAGCAGCAGCGGAAAATTACTCGTCGAGGTTGATGCCAACTCCCAACAAATATTATTGACGTCAAATCATCGATCATTCTGAGATGGGGGGTCTCTGATATAATCTTCGTATGATATGCGATGAACCATTAGTTCGAAAAAATAGCAGTACGAGACCGGCAGCAGCACAGTTGGCAAGAGCTGGAGTAGGGCGTTTGATATGCAAGGCATGGAGACGTCAACCGAGTATGCCGGTATAGATAGTAACCAGAACCACTGAGCTACTATGGTCAGGAGGTAGAGGTGCTGCCTCCATCACGTCTAACTGCTTATCATGGTGAACTCCGACCTCAAATACAATCTGCAGATGTAAGCCGCCCACCGTTGTCCTAACTATACTGCTTTCCTTATTTCTTGTCTGATGGAAGTTCCAGGCGTACATGGTACAATAAGTACACAGTTAGTTGTTGTCTACTAGTAGGAGCACAGTGAGGATCCTCGGGCGCATATAACTCTAGCTTACCAGGCTTCATAGCGGGGAAATCGGAGAAGGGGATCCTGTTGTCCTCCCATGGCTGGCCAGTCATCGCCAGGGCCATCCTTACGGGCTCTGCCGGTCCAGCGAATGGGAAGTACGTCAGCTTCAAAGTCGGGGTAGGAGCCATGATGGTGGAAGAGGTGTCGAAAGCGGCAGGAAACCTGTTGGTAGAAGTGCAGCAGCAGACTGGGTGGTGTGCTGTGCTGTGCGTTTTGGTGTGTTGTGCGGTGAAGGGCGGGGAGGGCGAACTCCGAGCAAGACAGAAGGTACCCCACACATTTATCTAGAAAATTTAACGTCCCACAAGAATTACCCGCCGCCTCGTGGAAACAACCCGCCCCGGGACATTGGAATGTTTCGGATTTTCCGACCGCAAGCGGTATTCTTGAGCGAAACAAACAACCAAAAAGTTGTTGATGCGTCAAATATTTCCAGATAATTTTAAAAAAATTGAAAATAGACTCCAACCAGCTGTGAGATCGAGGATTTTGTCGAAACTCATCTTTGCAAGTTGTGATGTGTGTGATACTCCGATCGCGCGTATTGCGGGTTGTGTGTCCTCGTTAACCCCTTCAGGGCCCCCGAACCCCTCCCTATACTAAATCCAAGTAATTTTGTCCCCAAAAACGGGTTTCCAGTTGTAAAGGGGTTAAGGATATAGGTCGGCGACTTCCAGATTATACAAATAACATGTATACGAGTGCTTCGTTAGGAATTCTGACTTGTTTGTTTACGATACATAGAGCACTTCAGTTTTTGATGAAATTTTGGAAATTTCGGCATTTTTTTTTACCGAAAGCTAAACGAGGGTTGAATCTTCATGTTTTTCGAGCCTCAGCTCGCTCGAAAAACAATCGAAAAACTATCATCTACCCGGCACAGAACCGTTACTACAGCAGCAACTCTCGCGGAAGACACCCGCTTGGTTTTCCCATTGGACTCGGTTTTACTCGTAAGCAGGTTTCGGTGACTTGGGGAGTGAATCCATCACCACGTCGTCACGCTGCAACACCAAACGTGACAAAAGTCTCAGCTATAACTAACTGCCGTCAGCGAGCTCGTTAGGTCGGCCGCCTCGGTGCGGTCACTTTGTCAACTCGACGAGATTAGAAGCTCACTGCGCCTTCTGCGATAAGCCATGACCTGCCAATGACCTGGGGAACGACCCTGCTCAGTGTCGTACGCTCTGGAGTGGTGGCACAGCTCGATCGGTGCGGCTGCCCGATCCTCGACACCCTTGTACAGTGTTTCCCCCCCCCCCCCCCCCCCCGATCTTTTACTGAATTGAAGAACTTAGAGAGCAGTATTTATTGCCGGGCGTTGCATTTTTCAGGACTGACTCGAGTAATTTTATGCCAGTATTTTTATCGCGGTACGCCACAGTAATTGGTAAACGGTATGTTGCCGTGATTAATCGCAACTACCGCCCCCATTCCAAACGTTACCAAGCACATCACTTTCTTCCTTGCCTTGCCATCCAAATCGTTAACGACATAATCATGTTATTATCCCATTCCCATCCAAACAATTTCCGTTACCAAGCAAATCACTTTTTTCCTTGCCATCCAAATCGTTAACGAGAAAATCATTTTATCGCATGCCCATCAAAACAATTTCCAACGTACTGTGCAAAAATTGCCACTTCTTTCGGTGGTTTCTCGTTGCCAGTCAACCGAATACAACGCAAATGTACAGTTAGTTCCCAATTGCTGTACAGCTAGTAAAAGGTAAAACGAATTACCGCTGACACCTCAGTTCGATACGTAGGACGTTTCGAAAAAAGTTATGAAAAAAATGCGCACCACCTAATAATACAACGAATTACATTTGGTATTATATCACCTGGTATGATTTGCGGGGTGACAACATCGCAAAGAAAGGCCACTGGCGCCTTTGCCGGTTGTGCCCGACAAGTTGTACCAGATAAATTACCAAATATAGTCAACTTTATAGGCTAGACTAGAGGTTGTTGAGCTGTTTCTGTGTTTTGCGCATTTTTTTTTATTTTGCCAAATCGCGAGAGAGACTGTTCGTCAGTAGCCTTTGCGATGTTCTCACCCCACAAATCATATCAGATAAAGTGAGAAGAGAAAAAATCGATGTATGTATGCATGAGGTGGTCCGCGCATTTTTCAACAATTAATTTCCAAAACGTGCGGCGAAGCCGCGCTCGGGGCGGAGCCCTAGCCTGGGTTAGTAATGGGGTTAGGGTTAGGGTTAGGGTGGGTCGACGCCCGATCGCGATTTGTTAAGAGAAAAAAGCACAAAAGCACAAAAGCAGCTCTAAAACCTCTAGACTACGAAGTTAAATGCATCTGTTACTTTATCTGGTACAATTTGTGGGACAAAGCCGGTGAAGGCGCCTCAGAGACATCGCCAATGCTACTGACCGTTTTCGCCAGCGGGTAAGGAGGTCCATTTTGATGGACCAGCCTTAGGACCCTGTATACTCCACTCTTAACGACTACCAGTTACTAGTATACATTTTTGATGGCCGTCATACTTTTAATTCTGGATAGTTTTCGGTGGACAATAAACAAAACCTGTTTTTTTTTTGTTGGAGGAGGAGCGGACGAACGCCAGCGCGCGCTGAAAGCACAAAAAAACACCAAAAAAAGCACAAGCAAGCGCGACTAAAACACGCGCGATCGAGGGCAACCAATCATGAGCGAAGCTGTTGGTGATGGTAATGACATGAATGGTGGTCGTGATGGCACCCGCAGTGTTGCCATGGGAGTAATTTCGTCCGATGCGGTGG
This sequence comes from Undaria pinnatifida, assembly GCA_012845835.1. Lineage (NCBI taxonomy): Eukaryota > Phaeophyceae > Laminariales > Alariaceae > Undaria > Undaria pinnatifida. The sequence continues at coordinate 13,437,850 of JABAKD010000001.1, forward strand.
GTCCTTCCGCCGGAGGTGGTTCTGCCGAAGGTGGCGGCGGTGCTGCAACGAGAGTCGACCTGTCTGCCTGTTTCATTTAAAAGCAAAAAAGACACTCCATCCAAATGACATTATTATGTGAGATCGAAGATTTCGTCGAAACTCATCTTTGCAAGCGGCGTGTGTTACTCCGATCGCAGGTATTACTGGGTGTGTGTCCTCGTGAAGGATATAGGTCGGCGACCCCCCTTGGAACTACAGTGTAGCTTGTACCAGGGTCAACAGGATGCTGTTAGTCTGTGCGGGGAAACTATAATACACGTTTTTGAGGAGGAGGACAACATCTGACAGCTGTGGTGGAAGGAAATGCATCGTCAGTTTTTCAAGTGTATGCTGTAAGTCGTACAACCAGTGAGGGGAGGGCGGAGTGTTCCAAGGGGTGGGTGGGGGGGGGGGTGGGGGGGGGGGAGGGAGGGGGGGGAGGGGGTTGTATTATGTACACTAGGCTTGATAATACTCCGAGTATGAGGTTTGAAAGCAATGGACCAACGATTGATATTCGTTGTTTCTCGGATGTTTAGACCTACGTTGTGACGTGGGCATGCCACGGGCTGTAAAAATGCAAAAAAACGGTGTCCATTACCGTGCTGGTGGCCGGTTCCTGTACCAATGAGTACCAAGCTGGCCAGTTACCATCCAAACGTTGCCGTGTATTGCCGTGGTAGCCGGTTGCTGTAACGATGAGTACGAAGGTGGCCAGTTACCACGCAAACAGTACCTGTCAAAATATCAAAAATTCGCCGTGGTGGCCGGTTCCTGTACCCAGTGGGTACCAAGGTGTGGCCAGTTACCACCCACTAGTTGCCGTCCATTACCGTGGTCTCTGGGTTCCGCGGTAAACGATGCCAACCAAAAAAAAGGATTATCGGAGTGAGCCCCATTCCATGAACAAATAGAATAAATTGTCAGGTTCTTCCCGAAATAAATGTTTTTTCCTCGGGAAAAATCGAAACTTTCGGGTAAAACCGAAACAATACCTTCGTTCGGAACGGCCCTAACCGTAGCATACAAGGCCCCAAATTTATTTAACTCACGATAATTCAAGACATGTTTACGTGCATCGTTTTCAGACGTCGAAGCAAACAAAATCGTTTTATTTGGACTTTCAATTCCCCTTCACGATTGGGGACAGAGTGTGGTAGGCCGGTAGACCGTAGGGTATGAATGGGGGGTATACCACATAAATGTCGCTGCACTTTGCAGGCACATTGCCCATATTTCCGCGGAAATTAAGTTGGCAGGCAAAGAAAAGATGAATGATGAGTAGGCGGAGCATTAAAATAAATGCGAAATCTACTCTGACCACGCCTTCGTAGTACCGCTATTTACCAGTACATAAGAACCACTTCGTTTTTATTATTGAGATATGGTGTTTCTTGTATTTCCGAACAAAGTGGTATACGTTTACTGGCAGTCCACAAAGCAATAGAAGTTAGCCCACAAGCAAGAGAGTTGATGTACTAGTCGCTGTCTGCCATGCGTGATTCGTGCCTTTTTTTGTTCTAAAAATTATAATACACTCCAGCTGTGAGATCGAAGATTTTGTCGAAACTCATCTTTGCAAGCTGTGTGTGATACTCCGATCGCGCGTATTACGAGTTGTGTGTCCTCATTAACGATATAGATCGGCGACTCCCCTTGCAGCTACAGTGTAGCTATCAGGGTCAACAGGGTGATGCTAGGCAGTCTGTGCGCGGAAACAATAAACCCGTTCCTGTGCGTCTCTTATGTGTGAGTTGTGTCGCCGGAAAGAACCACGATGACATGTATGTATATCGGTCTCAGCCTGTAAAAATATTGAAATCACTTATCGAAGCTCACTGCGAAAAAAGGACAGTCGCTTGAAAATACGTTTCCTTGCGGTGGTCAAAGTTGATTGGTAAACGTCATACTACAAATTAAATTGTGAAAATAAAAATACACTCCAGCTGTGATATCGGAGATTATGTCGAAACTCATCTTCGCAAGCTGTGTGTGCTACTCCGATCGCGCGTGTTACAAGTTGTGTGTCCTCGTTAAGGATATACTATTAGGTCGGTGACCTATTAAATTCAATTACATGCCTGACATCCTGGTTTCCGCTATACGGCCGGTTGATATGTATGTACTGACTGCGCCGGCTACTTTTTATCGCAGTACGCCAGACGCCCCGCTACTCTGTAAAAAACCCGCGAATGCTACCGCTCGAGTTGGGCCTGCGGTTCATCTCCACATACATACATACATACAATACACACATACATGGATCAGAGGTGTCATCATAGTGTGCAAAAACAAACTCCAAATAAATGAACAAACTGCTGAGAGCGCTGCTGCAGCGTGAGCTTGGGGCGCAATGCGATGCAAGTCGACGAGGGAAGACAGGCAGGGATGAAGTGCTCTCGCGACAACAATGAATTCGCGTACCACACACAGTAAGGAGGGGAAGAAGAGCCGGCATAGTGACCTCGGATTATAGATACGACTCGGGGGGAAAAAGAGATAAATAAATTTTGCGCGAAGACAACAGGTAGGTGGGATAAGCAAAAAATAAAGAACTGAAATTTCAACTAATAATAATAATGTAAAAATCGTTGACGGAGCAACACCTAAAGTTTACGGTCGGAACGTTCCAAAATGGTCCGCGGGCGTTTGCGGAAGGCGGTAACATTTTGAGGGTTTTGTCAAGACGGAAAACTTCTGCCCTTAACCAACTTCCGCCAATCAAAAAAGGCTAAAACCTATTGGCTGTAGGTTCTTATTATCAGTAAGGACATATTATTTCTCACTGCCATCGTCAATACTTTTTTTTCACATTTATTTCTCATTTCCAGCTGCTGGACAAGCCATGGCCACAGGTGTCGCCCATTCTTCCCGCCGGTCCTCGGCTGCATTTGTTGTCGCGCATAGCGTTCAGCAATCTCACTGCTCGTCGATTTCTCATCGAGTGCTGCCGCTAACGTACGCCCTCGCGCTCTCCGCGAGACGCGTGTTATGATAGAGGTGCACCACTTTTTTAAGAGGATATACTCAACTTTGAAAGGTTAATATGTCTCCCAAAAACTGATTTATTTGGAGGAAAACCAAACTGGTGCCGGATGAAGAACCCCATGTCCTAGGTACACGACGAAATTCTGCAACAAAAAAAGTGTCGCGTAATTCCGACAATTTGTGGTTAAGGAGCCCGGTCATCCAGAAACCATTTCAGACGAAAAGTGCTACATACAGTATACTGCTTCTATCGCATCACGCGTCGCGAATCAGTTTGTGCGCAAGGAATAGTCCTTACGAATTTATACGAGTATGCACCCCGGGGGGCTAGAACTCACGAAACTGACCCATACCAGGCTCAAGCATAATGACCTTATTCACAGCCGGTGCGGCCGACTTCGTCCATAAGAGGGGGGGCACGGCAACAAGAATAGTCTTTCCTTGGTAGAATGGATGAACCATAAAATACACGTGAGAGGAGCTAAGACGACAGGCTGAATACTAGCTCGATGGTTGTGGTTCAGATATGCGCCACAAACCACCTATATACGTACTATCAGGTAAGAGCTAAAGCTCCACTCTGACTCTTAGCCCCTTAGCTGGGATACGTGTTTATCTAGTAGTACCAGATCCGTGCGCTGCGTATCGAACATTCCGTTTAGTACATGCTGCTGCCGGGTTTGGGACCACTGCTATGACCTCTTTGTTCCTTCATCCTGCCAGCTTGTATAACATATCTGCATTTAATGATTGGGTTGTAGGCTTGGCACCAAACACTTGCTAGTGCACAGGAGCAGTTACATCAAACGAAGCGCCGCAGGGCATTCAAAGATACAGCATGCCACAACAACCACAAGACTTTTCCAAGAAGTAAGTTAGGCGTAAAGTTAAAGTTATGTGATACAATTTGCCCAAACTCTGAATGATAGCCAATTTACCGAAGTGGGAATTACCGGGGAGGGGGGGGGGAATATTGACAGTGTGATGTCGCCTACATTAATACTGTACTGCTGCCCAACTCTGATGAGTATGCCGGTTTCTTCGCATTACACTTCTTAGACGATACGACTACGAGTACTTTTCATGCGACGTCGGATTTATGAATTCCCGGGTGTACATTGCGGTGCACGTGCACTGAACACCCGATGTCTGGGGGGGGCAAGACCTATTATGCTTCTACGTCGTAGTAGAAACGAAGTACCAGTACTGTTCTAAGTAGGAGAGAGTGGGCTCGTGCTAAAAAAGAATACAAAACAGGAACGACAACGGGCAAGCCCTACAGCCTTAATTAAAGCCAGACAAGTCCTATTGACCATACCGTTCCAATGGAGATGCACAAGTCCTACCGTTTAAAATATGAGCGCAAACATCGCATCGTTATTCCTCGTATACACGAAGGGTGGTAATGAGAGCGTGACAGACGGGCGTTCATCTGGTCACACTCCTAACTGCACTACGCCACTCCGTTGGCGGTTCTTGTATTGAGTCGTCCTACGATAGACCCCCCAAGATTTCTTTCACGAAATTGCCAGTATTGAAACCAGCTTTCGGGCGTATCTCCTGAAATACAGTGACGCTTGCCATCCCGACGGTCATCGTTCGATATTGTTATGCAAGCAAGAAATTATGTGATTACGTCTTCATACCACTCTTCCTCGTGCCGAGAAGTCATCAAGTCATCAAACCTTCGTTAAAGAAAATCGCGGGTTTTGGGGGGGGTTATCGTCTAATCAGTCTATTGTTGTCATGCATGCGTTCTCGTGCTCAACCTTGGTATCTACAGCGGCAATAAAAACATGTACAAATATGTTGGCGGTGGCACGAGAGCGTCCGAAGGTTCCGATTTAGACCAGGGTTTGAGTTGTCTTTATGATAGCTCGAGCTGAGGTCCACCTCTCGGCGCGCTGTTTTCTGGAGGTTCCTCAGCTTGCTCGACTCTCCCGACCCTGCGTCGGTCGTGCTCGCGTCGTGTCGTGGTGGGCTGCGCAAACATCACGGTTTTGCAACTTTTCCGTTCCAAAATTTCAAGTGTGGGGTCGTACCTCTAAAAGCACTAAATTTGCCTTCTGAACAAAATGGAAGTTGCAGCAGTAGTAGTAATAATAGTTATTGGCGTATGTGACGATACGGCCTGGCGTGGTCGCAGGGGCTGGCTCTGGCAACAACTAAGCTGGCCGAAGGAGCGTGCAAAATACACAAAGCAGAAAGATTTTGATGTTTTAACGGGCGCTTTCGGCCAAAAAATGAAACACTTGGAAACAATGGACTGCTGTGTCCAGAGTTCAGGGGACACCGAAGACTGATGAGGGAGAATAGAAGGACGAGAGAAGAGTGAGGAGCGAATAGGCTGGGGCCACCTGCATAATCCGTTTCACCGTCCAAAGTGCTACTTCTTGCAGAAGCCTCTGACTTCGATCACTCGACTACCTCGTACGATACGATCTTCTCCAACTGTTTCAGCAGCAGTCGAACAGGTGGTAATCTCGCCGCCTTTCTAGAACATCTTCTCCATGAAAGTTCCGTTTCAGCTGTAGCGCTCATGTGTTACTTTCTAGTTCTGCTACGCCTACGAGTACAGCAATGAACCAATCAACGTTATTGAACATTGCCGTGATTGGTGTTAGTCTGAAACCCCTATCCTTAATACTCCCCCACGATGGAAGTGGCATATCAAATCTTCAATCAGCAGCATGTTCCAGGCAAAACCAATCTACACACCAATCAGAGATACGATGCAGGTCATTTACCACTGAGGTGTAATGAAAAGTTGCTCATGCATTTGTAAGACTCGAATTTTCCGCGCGCTGTGTTTTCCAACCGAATCAAAACCTAACGCTTACACAATGACAGATATAGGAGCTGTGAATCTAATCACGCAACCATTAGTGCAACTGGTTTCATATTGTGTCTAGATTCCAAGACTGAGGACACTGAACAAGTTGCAACTCAACAAATCTACGGTTGTTGCTCGCGCGACTCAAACAGTCAACACACCATGAACTTCGGTGACTAACTCGAGTGCACTAAAAATTCGCCATTCCCAACGGAATTGTCCTACGGACCAAAACACGATAACTACGGAACCCGCTTCCCCATTCTTCGATGCCAGTCCTCTTGACGAGTTGATCGCCCAACATAGCAAAAACTAGTCGCCATGAGCTCTCCTCACAGAAAAGGAGGATGTCCACCGCCAACAAGCCTGGAGCGAACCGTTCTGCACAACGTATGTCCGACGCGTTCCAATACACCGGTCTGCTGCGGTGTGTTGGTGAGGTGGAATTCCTAGGCGATGCCTGATCCTAGGCCATAATCCTTGAACTCGTCGCCTGTGATTTTCCCTCTCTTGTCGGCACGCCTTCTGATGATGCGTTTTCCGAGAGGTACCACGGTTGAGGTGACGAACAGCTGAAGCGAGGCAAGGGCTTCATCTTTGCTGCAGAGAAGGTAGGCTGCGGTCCACTTGGTGAACTGGTCGGTGATCTTGCTGATGAACTTGTGTCTACCACGAGCGGTCGGTTTGAAAGGGTCCATGAGATCTCCGATCACCAGCTGAAAGGGCGCATTAATGCCGTCGTAGTTAACTGTCTTGGGGTGAGCCAGCTAGTGGTTTTTCCCCACCGTACAGACGTCGCAGTCCGCAATAGAACCGTCAAATGCGACCCCATTGCTGCTCTTCCTGTTCAGGAGCTCCAGGGTGCGCTTAACGAGGTGGCCCAGCCGCCGGTGCCACACTTGGGCATTAGTCACCGCATTCATCGCCATCTACTTTCCTGCGTATCATCCGCACTGCGGTCTAGCTTCAAGGAGTATAGATCGTCATCCTCTCCGCGAAGTGGCATGGTAATTTCTCCCGCCCCCAGCCTGTGTTTGTTGGCATCGAAAATCGAAACGATGCCCTTTCTCGCTTCATTTTTTACAGAGAAAAGATTGCGCCCAATACCGGGCACAATTAGGATTGCGATCCGCGCGAGGTGCTGTTCTCCTTTGTCATCCGTGATGATGCTTTGTAAGACACCCTCCGCTGTGCCGTCCAGCAGAGGTCCTCCGGCCGTAAGAATCGTGCGAGGCGTACTGAGAGAGGTGTAGTCCTGTAAATGATGCTTGAGAACGGGGATGATGGTATCGTGGAAATAGTGGCCTGAGGTTCCGTTGTCGACTAGAACGGTAAAACATTAGCGCTCTTGTGCGGTTTGCGCTCAATCTCCACCGGTTCTGGTTCCAACAGGACCATACCGCACAACGACCCACCCTCACCGTCTGTTCCCCCGTTCATGTAGGAGAAGTCCGACTTTTTCTGAACTCCAAAAGAGATAGCAGGCTTGGCGCGTTCCTTAAATGACCAACGACAACGATGCTGACGGTGAGCCGAATGGCCACGATTCCTCATTGTGGGTTTGGCTCCGCTGCAATTGCCGCTGTGGGATGTACGTCCGTCGCTGTGAACAAGATGTAGGGGCGTTTCGGCTGATCGTCCTCTTCTGGAAGATCGAAAGCGCTGCAGATTCCCTTTAGCCGCAAAGGCCCTGGTTGCAGCAGTGTGAGCGTTGCTGTCACAATTCTTGCGCCTCGTGGCGCGGCAGTCGGCGTCGCTATGGGAGGTCGTTTTGTGGTATGACCACCACACGGGACTTCGCTCGCTTGCACGGTTTCGTTGGTGCTGTCTTTGCGGGTGATTGTGTTGTCCTTCACGCTGCTGCGGCTGCTGTCCGTCATTCTCCTGCTGCTGCTTGACGCGCAAGTGGCATTTAATTGTGATGTGATCGACACGACCACCAAAGTGGCACTTGATGGCCTTGCGATCACGGGTCATTGCGCTCATAGCGGCACCACGTGCCGCGATTTCCCAGGATGAATCAAAACGTAAGCGGGCCAGGTTACCTGCTGAAGAATATCGCCATCATGCAAAAGATTTTGGCAAGTCCAAAGTCTCTTCTCGCTAGGTGGACTTGGTGTATGGCCTTATATTCGGGTGGTAGAGCTCGCAGCAAAGCGCTCACATGCTGACGATCTGTGGGACCCTCTGGTGGGTTGCACGCGTTAACGCGATCTCGACAGCTATCCATTATATAAAGAAAATTGTCCTGGTCCTGGTCTAAACGCATTATTTTGTTGTTCATTTTTGAATGCGCCGTGCAAATTGCTTCGCGCGAACCTTTAGCTTCTCATGCAGCGCTGTCCACGCCTGCGGCCCATCTCCTGCTCCATCCTCGTTTCTGGTGCCCTCGAATCTCCGTAGGACGAAGAAGGCTGAGCCGCCCGTCGGAAATAACAGTATGCTGAAGAGATCCTTGCTGGCGGCATCCCACGCGACACGGGCAGTGGCCTGACTCTCGTCGGTCGCCGGCGGTCGCTCTTTCCCCTGCATGATGTTAATTGGCTCTGCTGTAGATGGCACGATGTTTGGAACTCCATTCAAGAAGGTCGTCCGCCTTTTTGCCATCAAATTTTATGTTTGTTTCAAGACAACGTGAACGTTGTTCGCTGTTCCGTCCATGATAGTGGGTCCTCCCGCTCAGCAGTGAACGTGAAGGATTTCTAAATACCTTGCTGCTGTAAATGTGTGGGCTTCCCAAAAGACACCCCGAATTTGCAAAACTCGGTCTGTGCTCTCTTGTACGGACGTACTCTACCTGTGCCGTCTACGCTTCAGGTGGCGCGTCGTGGTCCTTTAACGTGCATTCCTTGTTCCTTCTATCTATGCTGAAGCTGGTGCGGGCCAACTGAACGCCTCGAGTCTGTTCTCGACCCGTGTTCCAACGGCGCGCACTAACTATTATGCCGTCGATGCTGCAGCTGGTGCAAGCTCAAGTGAGCGTCGCCAGTCCGTTCTCGACCCGTGTTCGAATAACTGAAGTCCACTACGTGTGCCGTCGATGCTGCAGTTGGTGCAGGCTCAACACTGAACGTCTCGAGTCCTTTCTCGACCCGTGGTTTGAGAACTGACGTGCACTACATGTGCCGTCGGTGCTGCAGCTGGTGGAGGGTCAACTGAGCGTAATGCGATCTGCGATTTCTCAAGAAGTACAGATATTACGCCACACCACTCAACCCGTGCAAGAAAAAGAAACGTCAAGTACAATGCCCCGATAGCGTTATCGGCGCGTAGATATGGTGATGTCCTTCCTGACAGCAGTTAACGATCGAGACGGCCTCGGTCACCAGTGCAACGTGTTCTGAATGTAGAAGATCAATCCATTTCAAGCCACTGTCGGAAATCTTGACTCGACTCATTTTTTCAAACTTTGAAAGGTGGCAGTCCCGTTGCTGTTCCAGATTGAAGGTCCCCTCGGAGATGTCTCCTGGAAGACTCCTGCTGTGCGACGCCGCGATGTAGACGATTACTCTATAGCCTATTGGGGTATGTGACGATACGACCTGGCGTGGTCTCAGAGGCTGGCCCTGGCAGCAATTAAGCTAACCCAAGGAGCCTGCAAGATGCACGGGCGAGGCAGAAATATCTTGATGTTTTACGGGCGCTTTCGGCCAGCAAAAAGAAAAGTTGAGAACAATGGGCTGCTGCGACTAGAGTGTTCACAACTCCCCATCGGCGACATCGCCGTGGTACCTAGGCTGGTGGGGTTGAACGAGAGCAGCCTCGACGGCATCTCCACCACCACCGTCGACGACAGTTCTCTTGTTTCATGTTTAATCGAAGGCGTCCGCGCAGAACCGCAGACCGTGGCATATCACCAGCAGAGAGCGGAAATCTGCACCACCAATTTTAATATACAGTTGAAGTAGAGCATGCTGGTTTGTCTATTTGTAATACTACCAGGGCGTCGTGGTTTGTCCATTCGCTTGTCCAGACGACCGTTCGAGGGGGAAGGCCACAAGGAGAAAAGAGACTGCCGTGATATTTATGTTGCCACACTCTCTATTTTCTGTGTGCTCCGTGTTGTTCAAACCGAGCTCGAACATGAACACTCCAAGTAGAATAATACCTTGTCGTCGTGGATTATTTGGTTTCTTGCCGGGCTAGAATTGAACACCGTTGAAGCAGGGAGCGAGAGGGGGGCTGCTTAAGTGAGTTATGTTGCTGTATGTGGGTATCAACGGCATCTCCGCCAGCATCGTTGACGAACACGAACAATCCTCTCTTCTCTCTTCCTATATCGAACGGGCAAGCGCGGGCCCAAGATGGAGGTGTGCCACCAGAAGAGAGCGGAGTCCGGCACCAACCATCAGGATGCCACCATCTTGATGAGATCAAGGGGCAAACCGACGAAGGAAGGGGAGAGTTATGTGTCAAGGCTTCCAAACGTGCACGCACGTGTTGGAGGACGCACTGGTTTTTATGATGTATTTCTACGACATATGTTCTGCGGTGGTTAAAAACGCGAAGAAGTGAAGCATGCAGTCGCACGCTACCGTACCCTATGTTGGTTTTGTTCCGGTTTTTCGGCCCAAGACTGACACATAAATAAGGGGGCGTATTATCAATATTAGGCCCAAGCACGCGAGCGGCTATCCTTGTATTATATGCGTTTTTGTATATATGTATACATATTGCACGTAGCTAGGGTAGGGTGGTCACTTGTGGGTCCTCTTTTTTTTCATCGGCTTGGGGTCACTCGCGCGAGTGAACCCTGAAGCCTAAGTGCCGTCAGTTTTTCGTTTTGCGATATGAAACGGCCGATGAAGATGATTAGCTACGCCACGTCAAACAAATCGCCTGAAGTTTTTTTTTTTTCTTAAAAATTTGAGGTACAGAGTCACTCCGGCGAGTGGCTCAAACGCCATAGTGAGAGAGGGAGTACCCCCCTCCCCCCCTTTCGTAGCTAAGGACGATTGTCAATAATAACTGCCACCATGGGGGTGTTTGTCGCCGTCCTCCACCAACGACGAGTTTCTACGCTCGTGAAGTGACCAAGGCCAGAGCTTCTGGGATACGTCTAACCCAAGTTTGGCGTGTGATGGTGTACCACGTTTTTCTGGCGTTGCTCAATATTTGAGAGCTTAAGAGGCCTCTCCCAAAACCTGATGTGGAGAAAAAAAAATCTGCTACGCTGGATGAAAAATCCCACAGCCTAGGTTTACAACGAGAATCATGCGAAACAAACACCCATTTTCTGACGAAAATGGGTTAAGGAGCCCGGTCGATCTGAAACAATTCCAGACGAAACGTTACACCTCTATCGCAGCCCGCGTCTGGTGCCGAACACCATCTTTGCTGCTGCAGCTTTCGTCTACGTTTTGTGTGACGATCGACGGATGTTGCTCGGTATTATTGACGCCTTGAAAAGGCGTTGCTTAAGTTGATAAGTTTGTCAGATTATCGAGGACAAATCCACACTCCATCGAGAGGATTCTAAATCAGCGGAGGAGACATGCAAGGTGTGCCCCCTGGTGAATTCGGCACGTCAGAGAGGACAAAGCGGATTAAGTGTTCGGTTGGACATGCATGAGGGTTATTTTGGGCCACACACGCCCTTCCTGGTGGGTTTTAACGCCATTTCTTACACAGTCGTATTCCGCCAGTCGAAAACGGCCCTTTTCGACTGGACTTTCCCTTTTCGACTGGACTTTTTTTTCGACTGGATTCTTCTGGTCCTTCTTCTTAAGGTCAGTCGACTCGATTTTATAGTTTGTGTGTTATTCCTAGAGGCGGTTGGTGTGAGGGAGTACTGCTGTATGGCGCTCGAACCTCGGTTGGCAGCTCTGTGCTTCGCGCGTTCCTCGCGAGCAACGCGTGCTTCACGCGCGACGAACCTTCATCCAAGCGGGTTGGTGGCGTTGGGCTTAGCCGAAAGCCGCCAAAGCTTCGTTCGTGGCGTTGCACTCAGCCGAGAGCCGGCAAAGCTACAGCAGGCGTAGCCGTTGTTGGCAACATAGGATCGATGACGCGCGCTACTGCTGTCGTGTGATACATGCTACTGGCGAGCGCAGCAAGGAGTGCGCCACGCTGACTTGCGGCGAGAAGCAACAACAGTGATAGCCAAGGCAGCGTCGGCGCCGTTGCATGATACTGATGTGTGGTACCTGGTATGGGTGTGTGGGCGTGTGATTGTGGGTTTGGTGGTGGGATAAGCGATACGATGGGGTCAAAAAATAGGTGTAAAACTTTTTCGCCTGAGTTTTTTGACTGACAGATCCAGTCGAAAAACTCGACTTCTTCGACTGGATCCCCGAGTCGGAAAAATCAATGGAAAAAAGTTGAGTCGAAAAGGTTCTTTTTCCACTGTGTAACAAAGCCCGATTTGGGCTTCAGTCGAAAACGGCCGTTTTCGTCTGACAAACCCGACTGTATAAGAAATGGCCTAAGGCAGACATCTCGGGGCGCGGGGGAGAGTAGGAATACTCTAAGCCGAAAACGTTTGGGATCGACCGATTGCAAAAGCAGAGTCGGTAACCATGCAAGCAAAATAGACTAGTTTGTTTTCTTGGTGACCTTGCAATGACAACTCAGATCGGCTGTGTTGTCCGCGCCGCCCAGTACCAGGATGTAAATACGTGGTGGCGTTTGTCCGAGACCACTAGCTTGGCTTCGTTGTTCAACGACGACAGCGTGGTTGGTGGGCAGTTAGCAGCACATTCGATTGATGAGGTTCAGTTGGCGCTTACCCGTGAGCTCGCGTTGGGTCGTGCTGCAGACGGGGCTGGGGGAAGAAAGAGGAGGAATAGCGTGTTCTGGCCTTCATTCCTACGGGGTAAGGGGCTGCTATGTCCTTGTATGTGGGAGCGAGCCATAGAACGGTTCTTCTGACGCGTTACTCGCAGTCCACTTCCCCGCGTGAGTTTATGAATTGCTTGTGAAGTATCACATCGTTGTACACCGATAGCCACCAGAAACAGGTATTGCAGAATATTGTTGAAGTGTGCGAAAATATGGGTTTTGTGCGTGCGTAAGAAGTTTGACCAATCAGATCAATGCGGTAATTCATAGTCGTATGAGCGATAGCATTGGGTACACCTGGCCCAGCTGTGTAGGCGACGACCTGCACGCGGAGCGCGTAGGGGAGCAGAGTCAGAGCTACTTGTCCAAGGTGTGATACAGACTAGTCTAAGACTAGTTAAGTTCGTGCACTCCCCGACGATGGAGGAGTGCAAGTCACCGGAGGCTGAAGCTCTCGTGGCTGATGCTGTACGCGGTCCTAATCAGGCCGCCTAGGCTGCTGCGCGAGTCGAGGCAAAGGCTCATGCTGCTGTCGCTGCTGTGCAAGCTGAGGTCGACGCTCGCCGTGCCTAAGCTCTGGCTGCTGTGCAAGCTGAATCCGAAGGTCGCCGTGCCGCAGCCGCTTCGGCTGCTGCTACGGCTGCGTCCGCCACCGCGCCACCATCTTTGCTCAGCCCCAGTCCCGCTGTGTCCGAGGCTGCGGGGGTAGCATGGGCTGAAGTGCTGCACTGGCAAGGGCAGGTGTCTGGCGACTTCGCTTGGATAGACAGAGACGTGTTCCGCTCCAAGTCGACGATGGATCAACAACTTGCCTCCTTTGAAACCCTGCAGGTGGATGTTGGTGCGTCTAAAACCGAGAACGTCGAGGCCATGCTCCAGCAGTTCATAGACAACTTTGCCGATCGGCAGCCGGCCCCGCGGGACAGTGGGAACGCGAGGGAGCGCCACGTCCAAACGTCGCCGTCAACTGACGACACTATGCTATGGAAAATGATGGCGTCCAGAAAACATTGGGTGCTCCGCGGGCGCATAACTCCCAACATTGGCGACTCGGCAGCGGATATCCAGCCATTCGTAGGCGAGGCCGTCAACGTCACGACGGCAGTGGCTACCCAGCTCCGCGCGATCAGTGACTTTGACGTTCGTGCGTACGGGCCGCGTGCGGAAGGGATGGTCGACCACCCGCTGACGTTCGTGCGTACGGGCCGCGTGCGGAAGGGATGGTCGACCACCCGCTGATGGTCGCTGACCGCCTCGATTTCTTCCGCCAGGCTCTTGTGGCGGTCCTGTCTGTTGGGTTTTCCTTCGACAGCGACGGCGACCGCCGTTGCCAGGGGAGGGTGGCAACGATCGATGCCGCCTTCACGACAGCGTCTGCCGGCCTACGCCGGCACACTCTTAGCAATATTATCCTGCTCTCTGGCTCCGCGGCGGGGGCTGTCATGAGCGAGATGGTAAACGACGACGTTCGCCTGTGGATCAACGACCTCGTGCGATTTGCACAGCAAGTACGTCCGCCGATGGTGCCCCCTCCGTCCGACTTCACGTTCTCGATGCCGCCCGTGCCTTCGTTCGAGCGCACGAGCTCTATTTGCTATAGCGGGGGTGACGCGCTCAAGCTCGTCGAAGGATTGCACGTCCCCCGCGAAAGCCAGGACGGGCCGTCCAAGAGGATAGGCAACCCGGCCAACCCCGGTACACCACGGAAAAAAATCGCTGCCCATTGCCGGCAGCTTGCTTCTGTGGGCCGATGCCGGATATCGAACTGCAAATTGTTGCATTCGGCTCCCCGGCCGACGCCACTTCACCTGATGCTCTTCGCGACAGTGGCAGTTCGGCGGCGCCGGCTGGTGGGTCGCGGGCGTTGGTGCTCCGCTTAAAGACCCACGGTGGGTCCGGGGGTGATAGTGGCGGCGCGGGTTCTGGATGAGGACACGGTCCCTTCCTGTCGGTTGGGCCAACACCTGGGGGGGCGGCTGCTAAGCTTGCCGTTGGTAAAGCGGCGACGGCACCGGGGGCCAGCGGGGGAGCGGGTGCCCGGCCGGCGACCCAAGGCGTAAGGGGGGGCTGCGTGGGCGTGCGTTGGTAGCTTTGGCTGGCGACGAGGGTGTGGGGCATGCTCGCGTGGCGATGGCTCCGGGCTCGGCCCCCTTCGGGGAGAAAGGTACGGTTTCTTGTGTGCGTGTGGGTGAGTTGCCGGCTGACTTGCTGCATGTACAAGGGGCGGTTGATGGCGTACGTTCGGGTGCCTTGCGATTCGTTGCGGTCGACGCTTGGTTGGATGCTCGGGCGGTTGTGGTGCAGTCGATGGTCGAGCAAGGCTCCGCGAGCCTCGGTCATCTCGCCTCGGTAGACTCCCCCCTCTTGAGACAGTGTCAGGGCAGCGTTGCCTTACTCACGCCCACCATCGGCCCGTCACTGTTTTCGCCGCATATTGACGTGGCTACCGTACGGCACTGGTCTGGATCCGTCATGCAATTGCCCTCTAGTTCCTTACTGCCTCGCGTGTTGGCGCCGGGCGCACCAGTGGAGGTATCAGGAGGGGGGGATCTGACCGCTGAAATCGCTTATGATAATCATTCGGGAATCGCACGACACAACGTCGCGATCCACGAAAAAATTTGCGAGGACGTCGTGGACGGCCGCGCATTGGTATTTGATCTGTGTTTCGCTGGCGAAATTTTGAAGCTTCGTATTTCACCGCTTTAGGGTCGTTCTGGACCACACATTTCGGATTATTCACGATCTCACGCGTGCGCGCGCGGGCGGTCGGACCAGTGTTAACGGTGACACGGATTTTGATTTCGCGCCATCGTCCGAGCTCGGCCACGTGCTTCGTGAGGTCTTACTACGGTTGATAGACCCACGGTAGGAGGCTGGAATCCTTTTGGGTCGTGTGGACGTCAAATATATATTTCGACGGGTTCTGGTTGACCCGGCAGGTGCGCCAGCTTTCGGTTACGTGTTTGGCGATCGCGTCGTCGTGGATTTGCGCTTGCAATTTGGGTGGCGTAATAGCCCAGGATTTTGGGGTTTGATGGCATCCGCGCTCGAGCATGCTCGCACCCACTCTACGTTTCAAGGCGCAGATGTTTCCCAAACAGGTGCTGCTGCCGTCGCGCACGTCGGAATTTCCCCGCCGCGGGGGGTTCCAGTTGTCTCTATCCCGGGTGATTGTGGGCCTGTTTCTGGCTCTGGTGGCAACGCCGAGAACTACTTCTTTGTGAGGTATTACGTAGACGATGGCATTCTCGTCGAGTTGCGATGGTGGCCAGACGGTCGCCGTTGTTTGCGCGCTGTCCAGCCGCTGGCATCGGACAATTTTTGCTTTTTGGGCAAACGCGGTGTCTCTGATCCGCCCCTCCTGTCCGCCAGAAAAATCACTGACTGGGACACGCAACTGGAGGTGTTGGTTTGAATCATTGACACGGAGGCGCTTCCGGTTACGTTGCAGTCCCATAAGCGCCTCAAGCTGCATAATCTCCTTGCGAAGTGGCCCTCGTCTAGGACATCTGCTTCAGCGAGGCAGGTGTCGCAGCTCGTTGGCTTCTATATACATGTCTCCTTTGTTGTGCGTCCGGGGTGGTTCTTCGTGAACCGTTTGTTGGGTTCGGTGGGTATGCAGCACATATCTGCAGGAGCTGATTTCGGTTTTCAAGGCGCAGATGTTTCCCAAAAAGGGGCTGCTGCCGTCGCGCACGTCGAAATTTCCGCGCCGCGAGGGGTTCCAGTTGTCTCTATCCCGGGTGATTGTGGGCCTGTTTCTGGCTCTGGTGGCAACGCCGAGAACTACTTCTTTGTGATGTATTACGTAGACGATGGCATTCTCGTCGAGTTGCGATGGTGGCCGGACGGTCGCCGTTGTTTGCGCGCTGTCCAGTCGCTGGCATCGGACAATTTTCGCTTTTTGGGCGAGCGTGGTGTCTCTGGTCCGCCCCTCCTGTCCACCAGAAAAATCATTGAATGGGACACGCAACTGGAGGTGTTGGGTTGGATCATTGACACGGAGGCGCTTACGGTTGCGTTGCCGTCCCATAAGCGCCTCAAGCTGCATAATCTCCTTGCGGAGTGGCCCTCGTCTCGTACGTCTGCTTCAGCGAGGCAGGTGTCGCAGCTCGTTGGCTTCTATATACGTGTCTCCTTTGCTGTGCGTCCGGGGCGGTTTTTCGTGAACCGTTTGTTGGGTTTGGTGGGTATGCCGCGCATATCTGCAGGAGCTGATTTTGGTTTCCGTACGGCCGGGCGGCGCCTCGTCTTGGGACCCGAGTTTCAAAGGGACCTCGAGTTTTGGCGGTGGTTTGTTGAGGAGGGATTGGACGCGCGCGGAGGAACCTTGCCGGCTCCGATGTATCACTTGCTTGAGTGCCCCTCCCAGCGTACTCTGTTTTCGGATGCATCCAAAACCGCTGTCGGGGGTTTCTGCCTTGAAACTGGGGTGTACTGGAGATACGATCTTGACGTCGGGGAACGATCTCGCTTTTGCTGGTCGAGCAAGTCAGTTGCAGGCGAGAACGATATATCGATCAGCGTCCTTGAACTGCTAGGTATGGTCGTCTCCGCGTGGGTCCTCGTATCTCCGCGCGCCGAGCGCCCGGCCGCGTTGGAGGACAGGTATTATACGTAGTTATTGGACATGTCTCAACGAGAAGGTACATAGCACAGCACGTTGAGCGATATCATACATCAGACAGATCACGATTTACATTCATTGAGACCGCGTATATTTCATAGGGATATACTGGGGTATACCTTGCCGGATAAACATTTTGAAGTAAACCGAAAGTAAGTGCAGCCTGGTACACCAATCCATGATATGAAACAAGCGAACATATAGCGTACAACATAAACAAACTTAATCATACACATAAACCTGAACGTGAAGATAAACACAAACCCAACCATAAGCACAAATATAATCAAAAACAAAAAAAAACATGAAGCAAAAATATGAACATTGTAAAAACAACAGTGTGTGGCATTCCGACCCGACAACGTCGGGTTAATGAGCCGCGCGTCATATTGGAAAATGCTTCTGGCGGAAAAGTGCTACCTCTGCTACTCTAGTACGCATCCGAGAACGAAGTTAGAAAGGCCAAGGCATGAATTACTATAACAGTATGCCCCTATTTTCAAGGCGAAGCGTATCGGGAAGCCGAAAGGCACCTAAGGCCGTAAACCCCCAGATATCGTGAAGGCACATGCTAAGGTCGAGGTGCGCACAATTTTGTGCTCAGGCTTCTTAACAAAACATGAAAAAAAGAAAAAAATCTCTGCACACACTACCAAATACAGCATTATTATTGTAGGAAGACTAAAGCGCATATACCGATAACACTCTCCTTTCCCAAGAATAAAACGAACTTATAATTAAAAAAAACGAAAATGAACTTCCGGCGACATTGGGTTAAGGGAAGTCCCGGGATTTACAACAACAGTACATGGCTTAAAGTGCTATTAATACCTCTTCGTATCGTTACGTAGCAGTCTTCGGCAAGAGTAGTCCCTGGCCAGACACGCCCAATAGTGTCGAACTCCAGCAGCAACCAAGCTCCAAAATGCAGAGAAACAGGGTACGCCCTCGCGAGAGTGGTTCTCAGTCGCTGAATGGTCGAATCTCATGTCGTTCACGAAGCGTGACACGCCATTCCAAAGCGGCCGTGCATATCGAGACATAGGCCAAACGCTCATGTGCTATCAGGTCTCGGTAGCTACAATAGCTGCTCCCGTGCGTTGCTATGATTGGCTGGAAACCGACTTCCTAAAAGTGACGTCCCTTCCATACCCTGGACAATGCAAAATAGACGTGTTCCGTTCCGCATTGCGGGGATGCGAGAGTACGTACGGCTACATGCATGAGATGAGCACGCTACATCCCCCCTACGGTGGCCTTGATGTCCCTACCGTCCCTAGGGGACAAACTCGTGCTAGCCCCTACCGTAGCACGCCTCCTGGGGTCATGCCTTAAAAGGAGGAAATAGCTGCCCGCATGCTGTTATCTGGCGGCAAACGAGCGCGTAGGAGAACGCCACATAAAGTGCGAGAGGGTGGGTTAAGCATTGGCAAGGGGGGGTGTTATCTTGTCGCAGATATGTCGAAAGCATAGGCGCGATATGCTTGACAGATACGAATCATTGTCGCGGGAAATTGTTGGTGGTGGTGGTGGTGTTGGTGTTGTTGTTGTCGTCGTGGTCGACCTTCTACAGAAGAAACAGGTGCTCCAGCTACAATCACGGTGTGGCTACTGCGCAACCCAGTCGCTGTATGGGGCAGATACGTGTACAAGCTAAAAACTCCTTCCTTGGAGACTTTTACTCGCTTTCGACGGATGCCACGACAGAGGTACCATTGGGCACCATAGTGCGCAGAACCGAACCCACGGTCAAGACCACCACCCATAATTCTATATTCCGACGAGTGCTTTGGTAGAGGGTGTGCACCAGTGTGCACCATTCTTGTTTCTGGAGCTCTTCGCTGGAGGTGCTCTACACCACTCTGAGGAAGATCTCGCTTGGAGAAGAACTTACGGGCAACCCGATGAACACGTATACTTCGAAGCAAGATTGAAAATTCCAACGATTTTTGGGTTATGGAAGCCCGTTTGTCAGGAGCCCATCCGGCCAAAGAAAGCACCACCTCGCTAACATAGCATGCTTCCCCTGTTTTTGCCAGCCACGTTTTGTTTTAATAACTATACTGTACTATGCTTCGCCCGTATAGATATATTTTTTACGGAAACCTGTTTCTGACAGGGCGTCCAAGGCCTCTACAACGCGGTAGCTACCCAGCACCACTCTCGAATTATGTATTTATTTATTTTTTCAAAGGATACCTAGGATACATGGTGGATTGTTGCTCTGGTTGCGCTTTCGTATTTAATCGCCGTCGACGTCTGGGTTCAGCATGGACTCACGCCACGGTAGGGGTGCAACAGAAGTTTCTAATTTTTTTCCGAGCTCCTAACACGAGGAAGAGCTCAACATCTCACAACACCAGAAACCATGGAGCTTGCGTATAGACATCCGTTCGCGCAACCCGACCAATGCTTCTATGCGCTAGGGACGAAAACCAATGGTGCTCGTGTAAGGATCAGACTAGCCAGTACCCCCTCACTGAGGGAGCTCAACCGACCAGGTATAGTTTTTTTGGCTCAAAAGCGTAACCCCCTACTCCGGGATGGCTCCCTAAACCTCCTCAATTCAGGAGTTGCGTTAATTTGGATGTACGTCTAGACTACATCGTTATGCACGCACGTAAGTCTCTTATGTAGGCGGAGCGCTTGCCTGGATGTATGTGGAGGGACGTCCTCCCTCTGCGCCGCACGCCTCCAGGGTTTCCAGTGCCTGCAATGATTCCGCGTTGGCGAGGCACCCGAAGGCTACGCTGCGGCCGTTCAACCACGGAGCCTGTAGCGGGTGGACAAAAAACGAACAAAACGAGTTTTCCAAGGGTGAGACATGTTCGAGCCATATCCCACGGTAGGGGTGCAGCAAAAAGTTCCTGAGCTCCTAAGATAAGGAGCTGAATATCATCGCCGTGATCATCGTCACCCGAAACATGACTCGAAATGGCATTCGTTTGCGCAACCCGACCAAGCTCTTATTCCCTAGACCTAAAACAATATTTACGCGTAAAAACATTAGATTAACCGGTAGGTCTTCGCTTGAGGAGGTCAACCGTAACATTACCACAAACGTTTTTGGCTCAAAAACTGCAACCCTTACCGTGGGATGAATGAGTCGTTTATTGATTGAGATATCATGGCTGCCAGTAAACGCCCCTCTTCCAATAAATCAAGAGGGGAAGAACGCGCCAGCAAAAGCAATATATCAATCTTGACATAGCTCCGTTTCAAGCCACGTGGCAAGTATGAAGGGGCAGACGAGTTAGGGGAACAAAACATTGTTGGGGCATTTCATTTCAGCGCCCTACGGCAACTCGCGGACGACTGCCCTACTACTTAGTTGCAAGCGGCCAAGGACCAAGGCTACAGTAGGCCAAGCACCCCTTACTTCACAAACGGGTCACCCCTCGCACGACTACATCCGCACCTCACTGACACAAAGAGCATAGGAGGCGGGTAGTCTGGCGCAGCGTGGCTAACCCTTCCGTTGTGGGTTGATATCCCCGAACGTTAAATCAGCACGAACGCTCAAACCCGTTAAAAGGAACAGGGAGGTCACTCGCGCGAGTGTAACTTCGTGCCGACGGGAAAAACGGCGCCACGTGTGACCTCCCAACCGTAGCGTTGGTCAAGCCAGGGCCGTTTGGGCTTTGGTGTTCGGGCATATGCATCGCCGTATGGAATGATTTGTTTATGTCCGTTTTGAGTTGGAGCCCAGAGACATATTGCTTTTTCCAGAGTTGGAAACCCGGCAGTTGAAATAGTGGTACACCGTAGCTCTTGCCGGGGTTGAAAAAGGCGTCGCAGCAAATCACCACCCACCAGCCCGACTTGCCCCATAATATGCGGTTCGGCCGTGGTCATAAAACACGCTCCGACAAATCTACAAGAACAGAACAAGCCGAGAAACCAAACTATACCACAGCATGTCATCTCGTCGTCACACATCCACCTGTTTTTGGTGATAATCAGCAGATGACGGTGTCCGGTCCGTTGTTTTCAACTACTCAGCGCACCCCCAGCCCGAAGTTTCACAAGGCAAGGCTTTCCTCCGTAGTCAGGCCGTGTGACACCTTCCAATCGCTTGGGAATGGAAGATAATATCATATAAACGAAAAACTATGTGTGTACACCCCGCAGCATATCTCTACGTCGTAATCGCGCCCACCTCCACTGTGGTGATCATGAAGGTGGACGAGTTAGTGTCTGGCCCGGCGTTGCAGCAAGTCAGCACCCCTGGTCCCACGTGACGAAGGATAAAATTTTCGTCCGCGAAAGGCCCCCCGTAGATCGACACCCGACCCGTGCCGTCATGCCTCTGCGGGTTCGCAGAGGAACGCGCGTGATTGTGTCAATAATCGAAAGCAGATGGACCACACGCGGTCGTACGATTTGTATGCGCAAAGGTGCGAGATGTTGGTAAATGTAAAGACGCGTGTCCCACCGTGGGGGTTAAACCCACTGCCACTTTGAGCTGGTCATTTTTGTGAATGAAAGGGGCTCCTTGACCCCAGCTCGAACTCGTCGGAACATCGTTCTTGTTTTGGGTCATCTATTTCCTCGTGTGTACCTAAGGCCAGGTGTTTGTTCATCGGTTTCCATTCTCGGTTGAAGTCAAGACCCATCCCACGGCAGGGGTGCAGCAGATTCTAATAATTTTCTTAGGTCCTAACATGAGGAGCTGTACATAAGTCAATACCAGCATCTCACCAGAAAAAGGACTTCGAAGGCATTCGTTCGCACAACCCGGCCAAAGCTTCCATACTTTTATCCTGAAAAACATGATACGCTCGTGAAATTGCTTAACTAATGACAAACCGGAAGTTCTTCATTTGAAGAGCTCAATCGGACAGGCACATTATTATTTTATCCAACAATTGCAACCGTTACCGTGGGATGACTCACAAATACGGATTGTTAGGATTCGAGGAAAAGAGCTGTATCCATGATAGGAGCCTATTTATGAGAAAAAACGAAAAAAAAAAATGGTGTGCCTCTTCCGGAAGATGTGTCTACAACGGTTGCACACGCGCGCGAAGATTGACACCCGACCTGCACCATATCGTGTTCTCTGCGACGTTGCGGAAGAGAGACTTGCGTGTGTGAAAATCAGAGTGATAGGAAGATGTTGTACGAGCTGTATGTGCAATGATAACGGGGCATTGGCGAGGAGAAGAAGCCCTTGGTCGCGAAAGCTCAATGCAGAGGCGAGAAGATTGAAACTCGACCGGCGCCGCCACTTCTCTTAGGTGCCGTGCAGGAGAGGCGTGCGTATATCAATATAGAAGTTGCACGGCAATGGCGACGGACCGAAACCTTGTTGGTGGTGGACGGCAACAACATCCGTTGTCATTGACCGCCACCATATTGGTCGTTTGAGGACCGCAACAAATATTGCGTGTTGACCGCAACAGCATTGCTGGTTGACAGCAACATTGTTGGGTGTCGACCCCAACATCAATCGCGGTAGACATAGCATCCGTTGTCACGGCGACCACTGACGGCAATGTCATTGACTGACCGTTGACGGCAACATTGTTAGTGCTCATCGCCTGGAACATGATCGGACATCATCGGTCGTTGTCCGCACCACGATTGGTTGCTAACAGAAAACAGCAGTGGGTACTGACAGCAACATTATCATCGGTCGGTGACTGCTTTTTCTTGGTTATTGGCCACGGCATCAACGACCATTTAGCGGCACATCGTTGATCGTTGACCGTTGCAACATTGTTGGATTGATTGTACGACACCCCCCCCGCCCAAACAAACAGCTATTTTATGAAACGAATGTTTCATGGCTGCTCGACGATATTGGACAATAAATTTCCACTCATTTTATTGTTCTCACATTTTACTATCGAATAATGACGTCGGGGGGTAGGGGGTACCGTAGTTCAGGAGATACCTTTGCACGGCCGGGAGCTACTTTCGAAGCCGGACGTTTCGGTAAAATCAAAATGGGGGAGCTACCGTAGAACGAGTTCTTGATCGCTACACGCATCGTCACTGGTCGTGATCAGTCATACCGCGATGTCGCCGCCGATGACGGCGAAGTCCTTGATCACTCGGTGGAACACGCAACCTTGGTAGCTTAATCGGACGCCGTCATCCCTGGTTGGCCTTAGAGTCAAAGGCGAGGGACACATAAACCAGCGGCGACATATCATCAAGGGACAACAATAAAAACAACGGATGCGATCGAAACATGGCACGGAGTCATCCCTCGGCAGGGGTGACGCAGCAGCATACCTGGTAAGCGTCTTAGCTCCTAGCCTGATGAGCTCAAAATAGCTCATCCGAAACATAATTCCGAAGCCGTTCGTTCGCGCGGTTCAGCTCAACCAACATTTCTATGCGCTAGGACTAGCCCTACAGACAACTTACTCACAAAGCTATCATACTACCGAATAGTTCCGACCTTGAGGAGCTCAACTGGTGGTAACGTTTTTGGGGCCCAACAGGTGCAGCCCCTTTGGTGGGATGTCCCCGCCGTACGGACGCAATCTTGCTGTCGAACGTTCATTCGTCACTGGAGGCGTCACTGGAGGCGTCACTGGAGGCGTCACTGGAGGGGTTTGCGCAAGTGACTCCCCTGTTGCGTGTGGTCAATAGGCTTTCGTGTTGTTTCAGTGTAACGATATTAATCCACAATGGCATAGTTAGCTACGCCGCGCCGAACAAATCGCCTAACGTGTTTCCGTTAGTGAGGCACAGTTAGCTACGACTGCCTCAGACCCCGCCGTGAACATCGGGGTGCCCCCCTATCGTAGCCTTGGTCGTGGCGCTTTTGTTTTTAGGCCCAATATCTGATTTTTTGGGGACAGATTCTTTTATATATACAAAGGCTCCGCGTGTGTGTCGGCATTCGCCGGCACCCACGCTTGGGGTAGGGCAGGGCAGCACTTCCTATTGCTCAATTCAATTATTGGTAAGAGTAAAAGCGTTACGGCACACAATCATAGCCTACGCGTATAGTATGTAAGGTAATGCCAAGAGTTCGATGTAGACTGATTATCAAAACGATGGAGTACTGTTGATAGGTCTACCGCTTTTTAGTGAATCCGATTCCGAGCTTCATCAGATTTCGATCGGATAAATCCGAGCACACACCGACTGACCCTTTAGTCTGGCGACGAAACGTGTCGAGTGCGTTTATTACGATATTTTTACTCAATCAAGCATCCGGGGCCAGAAAGGTGACCGACCAAGTCCGCTGCGTGTTCTCTTTGTCGCCACTGAGAGGCGCGCACTGAGCCAGCTTCTGAAATATACAATGGACAATAAAGTAGTACCATCTACATCCAAGCCTCCAAGATCGACTGTCCGTGTATTGTCTGGTCGTGAAGAGACGTGCTGACGTTTCCCCAGGCGCGATACACGGTGGTATGGCTGCCTTCGTCATTCAAGTCCTCGAATGTTATTGCAATGCTGCTGCTCGTTGCTAGCTGTAGATCGCCCATTCTTGTAGATAGAGTACGCGACGACAGCGCTTACGATTTCGACAGTCTAGAAGAGTTTCAGACTCGAGTTTTTGTAGACGAAAATGAAAAAAGGCCATTGTTGTCTGATAGTTAATTGGCCAGGATCCATGCACCAAGCAGGCATCACCCGGGCACGATGGGGTCACATGCCGGGATCGGAATCCATCCACACATCAACAACTCCGACAACCCGGGGACGAACAAGGATATCATCCGGGTTGATACCTCCCCGCACGGTGTGGTAATCCCAACCCCACCGGCCGATTTTCTGATGGACCATGGTTGGTATGTTGAACCAGCTTCACCTCAGGAGGATACAAGGTCTCATCTCCGGTCCAGAGGTCCTTCCACATCTCTTAAACTCCACATCTCTCAACCTTCCATCAACCGGGGAAGCAAACCGAGCTTTCTCTGGTCGACACCGTCCTGCACGGTGAGGAAACCTAAATGCCTTTGGCTAATCGCTGATTGGTTCGAGCTCCACAGCGCCGTTCTAGGTGGGTAGAGGCCCATCAATGGCGGGCATTTCCATCATCGCACACGGAGAAAATAGGATTTCATTCCCGATTCATGAATCCCCCGAATCTCTACAGCTCCAAAAAGGGGGGGGAAATAACGATGGCCTCCCGTGCCGACACCACTCCGCACGACGTGAAACCCCAACCATATTCGCTTACCCCTGATTGGCTGGGGCTCTGACATGAGGGCAGCGCCACCTTAGGAGGACATAGAGTCCTGTGCACGTTTCAGAGATCCTGACAAAGCGGGGACGATAACCGATTTCTCCAGCGGGTCGACACAGCCCCGTATGATGGTGTGACAACCATTTAAGCCACGTTGGCTTATCGTTGATTGTCTTTGCAGCTCGTAGAGCCAGAGACACCCGGGGAAGATATAGGCCAGCAAACGGGCCGGGGGCGTTCCAACGCACCCGATGTGGATAGGGCTCCATCCCCGTTCCATCTTCCTTCCATGCCATATCAACTCCAATAAACCGGGGAGGAAAACAGACTTCTCCCGCGTCGACACCACACCGCACGGTGTGGAATTCTTAGCTAGCTGAGGTTCGTATGCAACGCCAGCACCACAGAACAGGGTCCAACCCCTGTTCATGAATGCTTAAAGGTATTTACAACTGGAAAAACATGGGGCAACTCGCCCTGCTGCTAAGATTCTATTCGTATACCCCAACACCGCGGTACGCAGACATTTCATTTGACCCCCTGCCTCAATACCACCCCGCACAGTGTAACCGAACCTTCGATTGATCGGCTCGGCTGGGGTTCGTGGATAGAGGGAACCACCGCTCACTAAGAAGCCCAGCGAGGTCGACGACTATCATGTCATACTGGCCTGTGATTAGAGAAGCTGTACACGGAGCAAATGCAAAATGCAGCAGTCCAGATCGAGTCGATCGGTGCAACTTGTTTAGGGTACCGTATTATGACAGCAACAGCAGTAGTGAAGCCATTTCACTTCATTTATTCTCTTCTTCCCATCCCATCTATTGCGTCCGCACTACTCTCGCCCTCCCAGTGGAATAACTCAGATCCGGGGTCACATAGCGGACTCTCCGCCCCCCTTCCCACAACGGTACATGCCTTGGTTTTTATAGCGAGAAGAGTTCATAATTTTCTTCCTTAGCCCATTCGCGTCGAGTTGTACCTACCCGCGCTGCTAGGCGATATCATCAGCAGTTAATTAATAATTTTTTCCCCATTTATTTCTGCAAATAAATAGTCTACAGGCAAAGGTCACAACGGTGGGAATTCAACTCGAGGACCAACGCCAGTATTATTAATATTAATAGTAGTATTTGAGTGTGAACCTACTAGACCACCGGGGCGACCGGCTCTATATAACTCACTGCCATGGTGACGTATGAGGTTATCTTCGAGCCTGATATTATAGGTCAGTGTCGTGAGTTCGAATCCCCCCGAGCGCGTACTCGTATAAATTCGTGGGAGTTTTCCTGTGCACTAATTGACTTTTGCGGAAAGCGCGAGAGCGTGAGTTAGCCACACTCGATGAAAAATCGACGATCAGCGGATGCTAAAAAACCCTATGCTCCAAAATAAATGAAGGCAATAACCGGGGGGGTGAAGGGACGACACCTCCATATTATGTGACCACGGCTTGTATGCTCCGACGCTGGGAAATAGAATAGTGCCAAAAAAAACGAAAACAATCATAGAGATGATCAATTAGCTATGATCAGCAAGGAGCACGTCAAGTACGAAGCAACACTAACTTATTTGTCATGTACGTACCAACACGACCGCTTGCACTTGACCGGCAAACGACCACAGCCCCAACGGAGTCAGGGACCACAGCAACAACAAAGCACGCCATCCACACCACCTATAATTCTCCAAAGAGTCTTCTCAGGGAAAAGAACCACCAAACAATGCGATACCGGGGCAAATGCATGCCATTGGTTTCTTCCGTGGATACCGTATACTTACTACGACCTTAGCGTGGCACGGCTAAACAACAACAGGAGGAACGATTTTTCCCCTTGTTTCTTGTGTCGATAAGTTATTCCCTGTTTTTTGGTACCCCCCCCATGCCATGAAGTAAGTCACAGACAAAAAGCGTGTTGTGTGTAATAGAGCATCGCGATGTGTGTTCTGTATACTCGTATCTATATTAGTTGCACGAGTTCAAACTGTACGTCGATTTGCCCGAACTTGTGTAATACCACCCTCGAGGCCCCGAGGACGCAGCCACTCGCAATTCTGCTGTGCGTTTTTCTCTGGCGTAGTAATCGTAATCACTACTACCTCCTCCTCGTTTTAGTCATGCATGCGCTTGCCACTTCTATACCCATGTACGCACGTGTACCTACCGAAATTCAATAATATAATGCACTACGTACTATGATGACACCTACGGCGGTACCATGGGGATTGTTTTTGCAGTAAAAATATACCGTATTTTTGGGGGGGGACAAAATCTGACGCCAATTTGAAATTGCGAAGTTTTACTTAATCAACCTCTCCATACATCAAGACCCGAAGAACAGCTCGAGAGCATCGTTCAAAATACAAAATTATGCGCGTTTCTCGCTTGTCTCGCTCAGCATTCAGCCACGTTCACGTCGACGTGCGGAACGGATAAATAAAGCAGGGCGAGGAGGCGTTGGAGCCGCCCACTGAAGACGGCGCTCAAACGAAGCGATTTGACCGAGGGATTTTAATTTCAAGAATTCCACACTGAGGCCGAGACGAAAAACACTCCTGACCGAATCCCCCAAAAACGAGGGATCATATATATCACACACAACTTGCAAAGATTTTCGACAAAAAAAATGATCTCACAGCTGGAGTATATTTTTGTTTCATAATATATATATATATATTATCAGGTGAGGCTGAACCGTAACTAGCAAGCATCAAACACAAACGGTATTCCAGAGATATCGGGTGGTCAGCAGTTGTAGATAAAGGGCCTCATCAGCCGAAAACCCTTTTGGATCCAAACATTAATACCTCGATTGCGGCGTGCGGACGGACGCATGCCCCGTGATAAGGACAGTCACACCTTATATTTTTCAGCACAGCGCCTCGAATTTGATTTTGCCCCCGCATTCTCAGATGGAGGGGGTCGCCTAACATTTCTGCAACTACTACTTTAGTGGTCAGCGAACGCATCCAATCACATCCAGGCGGCGGTAGAGGCGCATCCAATCACATCCAGGGAGCGGTAGAGGCGCATCCAATCACATCCAGGCTGCGGTAGAGGGGGGGGTCAGTTTTACAGTATTGTTTTGCCGTGTGGCTTTGGATTCATTGCGCGAGCAATCCCCCCGTTCCTTTGCGGTCTGAGGCCTTAAGTGCTGTGCTTTCGTTTGCGATATGTGAATCCAACGCGTAGTCGGGAAACATAGCCTAAACGTTTTTTTTTTCTTTCCGTGAGGCACGGAGGCTTTTGTGGTAGTATGGTGGCTCAAAACCTACTGAAAGAAAATGGGCGCATATCGTAGCATCATCGTAACATGGTCGTGACATCCCCCCTACCGTACCGCACTCTTGATCAAAAGATGAATTAACCAAAACATTAAAACGTTAAACCTCTCCGACTTCAACCCGACGACCTAAGTGTAGAACGTTAAGTTCCAAGGCATTCCAACGACGTTAGGGTGGGCTTTCGTCAATTCAGCAGCCTTGTCACTCAGAAACGCTTTCCGCTAAAACTGCCACCTCTAGCACGGTATGCGTCTGCCTACCTCCCACCCGGACTCCCAAACTCGAAACCCAATTTCGAGCAAACCCGAACGAAAACACGGGAGTATAACCCACGATCAACAACCCGATGGCCTTGGCAATGCCGAGTGACGCCGAAACTCGCATACCTGGTATATTTGTATTCCGGCCGACGATATTGTTTAGTTGATAATCCTCGCCAGGCCTAATCATTCCGGCCAAATATTGTGCTGAAAGCGCCTACCGTTCCCGTGGCGTTGGCTATCCGGTTGACTGTACGAGGATCAAGCCTACGGTGCTCTAGCAAAAAATCACAATAGCCACTACGGGGTTTAGACTAGACTATTCGCATATACAGTTCAGTGCGTGTCACTTCAACAGGTGTAACGGATCTTAAAATAATACGGAGTACTTATCAGCAGCGTACAAAATGTTGGAGTAAAGGTACGAGTCGCGGACGTCGAACACGTCAACAAGCTCAAGGCTGCCACGAATATATAGCGCTGATACTCGCACGAGTAATTCTGAGCTATTGTATACCAAAGGTCTAGAAGAGACCCCCCCCCTCTCCCCCATCGGAGCCCTGGTGTACGGTGTATAGTGCGCCAAAAAAAAGGTCTAACATGTACAGTGGTCGGGATGTTAAGGGCCTTATGCGGACAGATGATTGGTCGTACGGTAGAGCGTCCACCTCACGTTGATTTTACGCCCTTCACTTGAGGAGCTCCATGCACATCTCCACTCGAATTAGACAAATAAACTGTGCTCCCTCCATATGGATCTAGAGGTTGCCAACAAGTAAGAGGAGGAAAAACCAACGATCACACATATGCATGCATATGAAGATGCTGGTCAGCAAACTTCCAAGATGAAGCAGCCGGCCAGGTTCAGGACAAAAGTGTCTCAGACGTGGTTATAACAATAACTCGAAGGCGTGCTACGTCAGAGATAGACAGACACCTATACTATCCGAGGATCCTAGGTAACTTCAGGTGCTTCCTAAATCGCCCAAAAAGCGTCGTTCAGAGGGAAACCGATCTCGTGAACACTCCACGGTAGAGGATGCATGCAGCAGATATTATTGCTTTCGGTGAACATGGCGCTCCTAACGCGAGGAAAATCAACAACTCACGGGTCCCCACAAAACTTTTTCGAAAGGGGTTGTTCGCGCAAATTCAACCAATACACTTCCATGCGCCAGTTCTAAAGCAAACTTATTCCTGGTAGTACTCTTAAAATGTCAGACTAACCGGTATAGTTCCCCATTTAGGGAGCTCAACCGGACAGATTTGCCATTTTTTTACTAAAAAACGGCCACGGTAGAGGTGCACCAACGGCTGATTCTATGATACTACCATAGCCCCCCCCCTAAAAACCAGCACCAGTGGTGTACAATACGAGGAAAGATGCTATCAAAATCAGCTTTTCATATATTTTCGTGTTTGCGAAAGACTATCGACCGATGACGTCGGGGTGGCAATGTTAGAAATGTGGTCTACTATTCAACAGGCAAGGGGCACCGTATTGCAGGAGGTACGGCCGTTGGCTGGTTTCAAAACCGGCGATTTCGTTCAAGAAAAGTTGGGGGGGGCTACCGTAGAACGACTCCAACCATTGCGGTTTTTATAGTTTCTCTGGGGATCCTGACCTATTCAAGACGGAGATCCATGCGGACGGAGACCCTTGCGGACAGATTTTTTTAGTAAACTGAAAGCTCAACCCCATGGGAAAACCCATGGCTTCTGGGTGCAAACAAATCTTCAGGTTGCTAAACAGGAATGAGCTACAAGTGTCTCCGACGATTTGGGGTTACGGAGCCCCGTCTCTCAGAAACCGTTTCAGACTAAACGTGCCTCCTCTAGATCGTACCACGCATAAACCCTTACCTCGGGACGACTCCCAAGGTATACTCCACAACACAAGAGTTGACTCGACGGTATTGCGTAGTTCATTTCGTGTGAGATATCCTGCCTGTCCTGAATAGTTTGGCCAAACTCCGTGCTACCTCCATATCGCAGCATATATCCGTCCTCTGTGTGATAGAATGTGCCAACAAAAACCTGACAACATAGGAAGATATGGACGCACCTCCCACGGTAGGGCGACGAGTTTTGTCTGTTCTTACCGGTCCCCAGTGCAGAGCGACCTGAAGTTCTCTGCTGTACGTGGCACGATGTCCTTTCGTAGCTCGAAGGTAAGCCGCGTCGCGACGCCACCGATGGACACATCAAGAAATACTGGGTGGGTAGATGGTACCAAGAGAGAGGGGGAGGGACGGAGAGAGAGGGGGTCTCCCGACTCGGTCTTCTAATATGTCCCGCCCATTTTATGCCGGAAGCTGTGAGATTGGGCGGTGCACCAACGTCCTATGTCGGTGACCTAAGTCTTTGCTACCACAGCACCGAGGTTTCGCGCCATTGTCCCGTCTGCAGGCAATTGCAGCGTTCTCCACCGTAGTGTTGGGAATACGCGTCTGACTGCACTTTTTATGATGGGTATATGACCGCGGCGACAGTGGGCGGGACGGGGGGGGGGGGGGGGTAATCGTTTATGTTTTTGACCTCTCAGTTTGCAGTGGCTGGGATCACTCACGAGAGTATGCCCCTTAGTCCGTCGTGGTCCTAAACCTTCGTTCTGTTTATTTTATTGGTGTTTTGCGACAAGACCACGTCATGCAATGATCAGCTACGCCACGCAGAACAAAATCTCCTACGACGAATACTATTTTTTTCTTGCGGTGTGCAGTGTGTCACTCGGGTGAACGGCACACGTTCAGAAGTAGTGAAAACGGAGGTTAGCTCCCTGCTGCTGCCATCGCCACGTGTGCCTTTTGCGACCCATTCTACCGCAGAGGTCGCACTTACTGGCCGAAAACACCTCCGGAGGGCGGGGCTCCTTGTCCCAAAAACTTCACTCGAAATCGCTGTAGCTTTTACTCTTGTTTTTCAGAGTGTCTTCTGTGTCAAGCGAAGAGACGATAAAAATCAAGGCTGGGATAGGGGAGTACCCCTTCTTTCGCCACCGGGCTTGAACCACTCGCAAAGGCGACTCTATACCAATATATATATGTTATGAGCGCGGCGCAGCTTACCGATCCATTGCGGACGTGTATCGCTAAGATAAACTAGCACGAAGGGGTTTCATACCACAAACAAACAGGGGGGGGGCTCTCGCGCGAGTGACTAAGAGCCACTGCAGAAAAGTAGGGGCAAGAAATCAAGAGGGACCCCCGCCGGTACGTGAGAATGTTTTGCTCCGCACAAGGGTGAGCAATCGTATCGCGTGTGATAGTGCTTTTGGTGAGGCACCCACGAGGCAATTACATGCTACTCCCATTGGGGTCTCTGGAAGTGGCCATACCGGATACTATATTACCTCGTTGAAGCTGGACATCGTCTATACGCAAGTCCGCGCCTCACAAGTGTCTCTTCTAATAGGGTGTAGCTCGCCCTTCATGCGACTCCTCGAACACATCACGGCGCTTGGCGCTTGGTGCAAGAAATGCCTGCCTGCGGGGTCGGTTAAAGCTCGACATGCCCCATCTCGACATGGTGGGGATGCAAGGGTCTATGGTTATACGACTACACGGTCATCCGTTATAATCTCGTATACCATAGACCTGGTCAGAAATCAAATGGAGCAGACTGATTATACGATACCCCCCAAAAAACAACCAGCGTGTTTCTCGAACGAACGTTTCACGGCAGTTCGACGCGAGGAAGGACGCTATATAAAACAATGCGTGTCGATGTAATTTTCTTGTTTGCCACCAAGGACGACCGAACGATGATATGTCGGGGTGGCAACGGGCGCCATTCATCAGAAAAAATGGCACGGAGCTGGTGCAAAAAGCGGCGATTCCGGGGTCTACCACCGCAGAACGTCTCTTGCACCTTTACTCCGGCAATAGCCGAATGTTATGTGACTCTGACGCATGCTGCGGTAGAGGAGCACCACACTTTTTCCGGGGTTCCTCACCCAAGAAGAGCTATATTCTATACCTCCCCTCCCCCCCCCAAAAAAGGAGAAATCCAAAATCACAACCCGATCAAAACGTCCATAAGCTCTATTAATAGGTACACGAAAAACAACTTGTATATGTATATATTACTACTGTATAAAACGATAATGACGGTATTCGGACGATTTTGGCGGGTTATTAAGGAGCACAGGCCAGGCACTCAGAAAAAAATAAAAAAAGAGCCAAAACTACTACCTCTCACCAACGGGATTCTTGGCTCGATTCGCCACGATCCCCACCTCCTGCAGGTGGAATCCAACCGCTCGGTCCTTCTCTTCTTCCTCTTCTTGCTCAAGCTCCTGCAGCGGCGACGGCCACGCAGCGGGCCACAAACCATCTCTCAGCCAGAACAGGTTGACCTACCGGCGCCCTACCCCTTGTTTTCTGGGTCGACGATTTCCGAACGACAACCAGACACGTGCCATCGTAGATCGACGTGCGAGGAGGCTCTTGACCTGTTAATGTATGTATTATGTATGGAGAACCCCTACTACGGTAGGGGAGGTCACGTTTGGGGCTTTTCTTGCAGCGGCCAAAAGGGATCACTCGAGCTCGAATTTCCTACCTGTTACTTTCCGCTCTTCATAAGTTTTCGTGTTGTTGTTTTGCGATGTATACCCGCAATGGGATGGTAAGCATATGCTGCGCTAGAACAATCGCACCCTACAGTACTTTCGTCTGTGAGGTACAGAGTCACTCCATGCGAGTGGTGAAAACCCGGTACCAAGCAGGGAAAATGGAGGTTACCCTCCGTTATGGCAGCCTTGGTCCTGTGGAAGACACCAGCCACGGCAGAAGTGAGCGCTAAATTTCGTGACTATCCTCGCATGATAAAACTATCTCCATACCTTTACACCCAGAACTCTACTTTGACAAAACAACGTTCACATGACATCAATAAATGACCCCGCGTGCTCGGTGAACAGTTCATAATGTTTGGAAACGCGACTACGGTTCCAAGGGATATTCGGTGCTTCCTTGGTTGGGAAAGTCCCATCGTACCTAAACCTCTTGGCTCCAAACCTGTTACCCCTACCCATGCACGTTTCGGAGCCCGATACATCACGCAGCGCATGGCTTTACACTGAATGTTCGACGCCACGAGCAATCCCGTAGGGCCTAGGTGGGATGGTCGTTACTGCTGTAAACCCCAAACACTATCCTAGGCATCCAAGGCTAGAGATGCAGCAGAAATTCCCTGAGCTTCTAACAATGAGTGGAGCTCACTATGTCACCCGAACCGTGACTTCGAAGGCGTTCGTTCGCGCAACCCGACCATTAAGTCAAAAACTGGCCTATAGTTCCCCACTTGAGGAGTTCAACCGGTACCAAGGTAAAAAAGTCAGAAATGTTTGGCCCGACAAGTGCGCTCCCCACCGTGGGAGGGATTATTCTAACCCTCTACTTCAAGAAAATACTGGGGTGGTACCCCTGTCGTGCAATGCGTCAGGAACCCATTTCGCCACAACTGTTTTTCGTCTAAAACAGGTCCTACAATAGAGGTGTACACCACTCTGTTTTTTCTCGCTTTTCTCGCCTGAGAACGGTCTATATTTCTCGACAAAAAAGGATGCTTGGAGCAAACCGAGCGCAGCGTAACCCGATGAGAAAAACTCATGGCGTAGGTATGCCCAAACCATTTGCATGTTCGTATTAGTAAAACGAAACCGATACTCTTACGGGAGTTTTCGATTTAAGGATCCTCGCCATTCATAAACTATAGTTGCAGCACACGTACAAAATACTGTCCCTTCTAACAACGATGAATCGCGACAAATAACTAACTAAAAGGGGCGGCCGGTGTATCACGCAGCTTGCAAAGTATGGGTATCGACCCTAACATTTGTCGAACTCACAGCTGACTTCGTTTGAAAAAGTTTGAGAAAACGGGCCACCCCTACCATAGTACGTGGACAGTCGTCTTACCTTCTTCGCGCCGAGCGTCTTCTGAAGGGAACTCGTGTCGTCAAGCCCCCCCCCGCGGTCCCCATGCGACGGCGGAAGTCTTCTGCGGCAGAACATGTCGCTGGAGTTTCCGAGCGCAGAACTTCTTGCGGCTGGCCTACGACGCCACCGTAGTACTCCTCAGCCCGCCTAAGAAATGCGTGAAATACTTCCTCCGGTCGTTATGTTGGTTGTGGAATGTATCATACAGTAACTTTGGTGTATCATTTTGGTTGATGGTTGTAGAATGATTATACGAGAAGGTTGGCTACGTGGATTCCAAAACTTAGGTGATTTTGGAACGGGTATCTACTTTGCACGTGCCCATGATTCCGTCCTTTTGTGTGCAGTCATAGTTTTCGTTTTCCAGATCAATCTGTAAAAGGTTGCATCCCCAGTGGCCTTGTGAACAAGACTTGGTCTCACGATAGTGTAGTCCTTGTTCCCCCCTCCCCGGCACGTCCTTCAATAGCTATCGCGAACAAAGTACTATTGTAGGTGAGCACGGTGCTCAGTGTGTGTATCTGTCCTTCTACTAACTCAAGATAACCCCTCGAACCCACCTGAGCACTCGCAACAACTTAGCCGCTTTCGGTGAGTATAGATACTGGGTGGCCGTCTTTGATATGATTATTTATGAAGGACACGGGCTACGGTAGAGGCGTGCTGATTCGTTTATGAGGCTTTCCACTCGAGGAGCTCTATTACAAGGGCTACAAAAGGGGCGGGCATTCCCATTTTCACTTCCGTTGGGTTTAGGCCAATCGTGCGAGTGTCTTCACGAACTTCCATCACCAAATAGACTCAAGCATTGTTCAGTCGACGTAGAGAAACAGTAAGAGTTGGATGGCGGTGAATATTGCAAACCCGAAACGCTATACGGGACACTCGCGTTGTGAGTGCCGCTGAGTCGCCTGAAAAATATAAGATTACCTAAACCGAGACCCTTGAGGCGTAGCCACCATCCTATACCTCACCAATAACTGACGTTGAGCAGCCCGAAAGCGCAACCCAATGAAAAAACAAATATGAGCTAGGGATAGTAGCAAAAACAAAACAGTGGTTGCAAAAGAAGAATTACCCTTGCGGCGGTTTGGGGTTAAAGAGCTGTTACCCGAAAAATCGACGTGCAGCCAACAACTGTCACCTATACCGTGGCACGTCTGCAAGGTGGACATATCCTAGTCAATGGTGCATACTTGTATACCAGTGCGGCATAGTCTGCGTAGCTACAGGCAGAAAGCCAGATTGATTATTGATATTCGTAAAAAAGCCAGGCTACGATTGGGGGTCAATTTCAGAAAATATGTTTGCTGTGTGTCACTGTATACCTGGCAAGGTCTGCTTTTGTGTTTCCGTTTATCAGTTATATATATGAACCGCCACATAATTACACGTTACGCTGCGCTACCAAAACGTTAGTACAAGTCTGATTTGTACCGAGGTACAGACGCTCCGCCGACAAAACGCTATCGCTTTTCCACTTTTTAACGAAGCACAGAGCCACCTCCCCCTACTGTAGCCTTGGTCAGAGCCCGTGACGTCACGCTGCTAGTGGGCCGCACGACGATAGGTAACACCGATCGGTTGAAAGGTTGTGATATCCCCGCTAGCTAACTGGTTCCCGTGGATTTCTGAAAAACTTACGACAGAGGCAAAGAGACGAGAACACGGCGAGCTACCTAATCGAAACCGCCGCAATTTTTCTCGGTGGCGTGTTTCCAGCAAATGTATGCACCGATCCCATGCGTCCGAGCTGTCCTCCGATCCATCCCACGGTAGGAGTGCAGAAGAGAGTCCCTGAGTTCCTCACATGAGGATAGCATTATCTCAATATCTCACCAGAAAACATTACTTCGAAGGCTTTCGTTAGCGCACAGCCCGGGACCAAGCTTCTCTTCTATGCCTTAGTCCTAAAAGGATTATGTATACCCGTGAAACTGCTTCACTAACCGGTAGTTCCCCACATGAGGAGCTCAATTAGCCAGGAACGTTTTGGCGCAATCGTACAACTGCAACCCCTACCGTGGTATGGCTCCTCCTTTCCTAGTTTTTGTTCTAATTGGTGCGGAAATTCATCTCAAGAGGCGTGTGGCATCTTGCGTCTTGTTCGGTACGTACAGCGTTCAGCACACAGAGAAGCAAACACGCTTCGTACACGAGATCGCAATTTTGGCCAGGTGACTAACCACCCCCCACAAAACTGACGCTAGCATAAGGCCAAAGAGGTCTTGCCGAGCCCCAACAAGACCGGTCTCTTATTTTGGGGCACATGTTTGCGACAGAAAATCCAACGGAGCGTTTTTTTTCACGTCTCGCGAGGGCAGATCACGATCTAGATCATCTAGATCATCTAGAAGGTCATCTACCGTAGATCCTGTATCTGCCGTTCCGACATGTTGTACGGGATACGTGCATAGAGAGTACATATCCAATCATGGAAACATTTGTTAGATCTTGTACATCGTACGCTTCCCACCCGGTAACCTGAGATAGGCGATGCAAATTTACACGGAAAGATCTACAAGTAAAAAAAAAAATGAAGTAAATCAACAAGTGGGGATCGGTGATCTGTCCGACGTGTGGACATTTCGAAGCGTCTACAGTACGTATTGTGCAGCTGTACAAGTATCACCGAGCTGCTGGGGAAAGCAGACATCAAGGACGCTGGGAAACTGCGGTTTAGTCCGTTTGCTGACCGCTCTCGTAACTTGAAACTTGCACAAGGGCCAAAAGAGGTCCTAACGCGCCCATCAACAGGGGTCTCCTTTGGGGACACATATTGGGCGACCAAAAATACACCGCCACTACTCCTGTGTCGGCCCTCGCATCGGAAAGAGCGCCACGAGAAAATTAGAGTCTAGCCTGACAGAGAAATAAGAACCTCGAACAGTTTGTTGTACAGCACAGGTTACACCCTTTCCCAAATAAGAAATCGAGTCTACAACCAATATATCGGTTTCTTATCGATGAGTCGGTACTCGCTGCTTTACAGCAGGTACACCAGAGTGCGACACGTCCGAACGTCTGCGCATTTTGAAACAATGCAGGTACCTCCATGCAGAGCACGTGTGGCACAGCAGTGCAGCACCTCACACTGCAGTTCGGGTGAACAACCTGCTCGAGCAACTCGGGCTGCTTCGGGTGGGCGATCTTGTGATCGCCATCTACTGTAGGCTCGAGGTGTTCTTCCTCAGCAACACGGCAGTGGGTCCAGCACCGATTTTTTGTGCGATACCGTGTGACACGAAGTAGGCAACATGAGCGACATGCAAGCAAGCGTTTCAATACCTCGTCCACGAACCTCCTCGAACTCTCTCACAGCAGCAGACCACTATGCAACAAGGAGTGCTCGACGCCAGCGCTTGCACCGAGATCGCGTGTGGGTGTGTCACTCGGCAGCTGGGACCTTGTATGGGAAGCCCTTTCTCGTTGCGCAGTCTCGGTCCGGCTTTCGCCGAAGATAAGATGCGCGGAGCGATAAATGCCGTTTCGGTAGTTCAGGTTTCATTGAATACTCGAAGGCGTTCTGGCATTCTAAAGTTAAAAGTAGCGCGGAACGCGGCACCGGGCACCGGCAGGAACTGTGCTTGACCTTTCCTAGCCCAGCCTTGCCCTTCCACCCCGGTGCAAGTGGCCGGTCACGGCTGTATCGGCTACAGCAGCACGTTACATTACGCTCTTCACCGCGGGAGGGTTGCGGTGTTTCAACATGTCGCCGAGAGGATGGAGACGAGCCGCGGAGCTTCTGGTGCTAGGGGTGATCTTTGCGCACAGTCTGCTCTGCCCTTTCACTAAGGTCGAGGAGAGCTTCAACCTGCAGGTAGGCGGAGGAAAGATTCAAGGTGGAGGTAAGCGAGAGAGACTGCTGTTGCTGCTGAAATGTTGGGCACGCTGAGCTGGGCTCGCTCGCTATGGGCAGCAAGCACTGCCTTGTTCGGGTACGTTGCATGTCATAGATTGCATCTTGATGAGATTTTCCATGTTGGACATAGGTTTAAGGACCTATTTATATTCATATTTGAAATCAAACGTTTCTTACATTAAAGTCGAAAGTGCTTGTGATGTTTCAAGATCAAGCACACATGATATGTTCGACTGCGCACTGGCCGCTGCTGCAGCTCCTGCTTTGAGCGATGTTGGGCATGCTGTGCTGGGTTCGTTGAGTGTAGGCAGGAAGCGCTGCTCACATATGATAGACTGCGCACTGGCCGCTGCTGCAGCTCCTGCTTTGAGCAATGTTGGGCATGCTTTGCTGGGTTCGTTGAGTGTAGGCAGGAAGCGCTGCTCACATATGACAGACTGCGCACTGGCCGCTGCTGCAGCTCCT
This sequence comes from Undaria pinnatifida, assembly GCA_012845835.1. Taxonomy (NCBI): domain Eukaryota; class Phaeophyceae; order Laminariales; family Alariaceae; genus Undaria; species Undaria pinnatifida. The sequence continues at coordinate 13,477,077 of JABAKD010000001.1, forward strand.
GCTTTGAGCAATGTTGGGCATGCTTTGCTGGGTTCGTTGAGTGTAGGCAGGAAGCGCTGCTCACATATGATAGACTGCGCACTGGCCGCTGCTGCAGCTCCTGCTTTGAGCGATGTTGGGCATGCTGTGCTGGGTTCGTTGAGTGTAAGGCAGGAAGCGCTGCTCACATATGATAGAGTGCGCACCGACCGCTGCTGCAGCTCCTGCTTTGAGCGATGTTGGGCATGCTGTGCTGGGTTCGTTGAGTGTAGGCAGGAAGCGCTGCCTTGCTCGGATAACTTTGCACGTCGTTCGATCAGGCCCATCGTCAGATATGAGTTCGTTGAGTGTTTGCAGGCGCATACTCGCACAATAATCATTACGACAGCAAACAGCGCAACAGCAGTGGCTTTGTAGGTACCGGGTGGAGGGGCACTCGCGCTGAGACCACAACTACCCATCGTGCATAAGCACACGAATATCTTGTACCCGGTACCTGGTAAGGGTATACGTCGATTGCGCAAGGGATGGCGATAGTAAGCTTCCCAACCTAAGTACGAAGTTGTCCAGTTCCCCGTGTTATTTTTTAAAAAATAGATGTACCTCGTACTTTCGTCCGGCAAGCTGCACAAGACTGTAGCAGAGGATGCACGCGAGCGTTCCACGTGCAGGCATTGTGATATGCGAGCGAGCATAATTTCCAGATAATTTCGTCGCTTCCAATGATATACAAGGCGTGCTGTTACCTGCTACCTGTTGCACTCGTACCCGTACTCGTATCATACTCGTGCGAGTGAGCGGGCTTACGAACAGAAACGCTAAGGCTGGTTGTTTCCTATGCGGTCCGATTTCGTATTTTTCGATTCCAAAAAATGAAAGCACCTCTGCTTGTGTAGACCACGTGTCCAAAATTGCTGCAAAATTGGACAGGGAACAAAACTGAGTCGAGAATCCGATGGCCCAAGTCGTCAGACTTTGGCCCAAAACCCTAAATCCGACGACTTTCGTCATTGCATTTTCATATCGGAAAATGGCGCATGATCTCTATATTTCAAATGTTGTCCACGCAGCACTCAGGCCGATGACAATGGAAAGCCGATAGTTTGGCCAAAATGTTTGCAAACTTTTTTTTGGGGCCATTTGCTGAAAGATTCCGGGTAACTTCGCTATGGGAAAAAAATTACTAAAATGTTTTTTTTTCTGCCTCTTTTTTGGGTCATGCGGTCCACCAGGTCAATCTGTATATTTTTCATCAAGCCTTGATCAACACTGCCCACCAAACACGATTGACCTTTGATCACGAGAAAGAGACAACCCATGATCACTCTTCTTCGTTCCGGAAAAGCCACATGAGTTTGCTTCTGTTGTCCCGTGGTCTTCCGTCACACCCTCTCAAAATTCTGTTTTTCGCCCGTTGGGAGACGACAGCGAGTTTTCGTCTAAGTTTTCTACATACCAGCCGCCAAAAGTGTTTTAAACAGAAGCCTGATCGGCGCCGGCCACAAGTCACCGGCCGTAGAGTGAGCGCTGTACACCAACGAGGGGTCGGAGCCCCTAACGAGCTCGCCACGTTCAGAGTTCGCGACGCTGTCGTCGATTTCGTCGAACGAAGTGTGTGGAGAACACGAAATTGTGCCGCGTCTAATCCAACATCTGCTTGAGAATTTCTCAGGCCGATGTTGGCCAAGATCGGCGCGAGAAATTGTTTTTTTCCGGAATTCCGGAGAGTTTCAAAAAATATTTCCACCAAGTTGGGTCCATAGGCGACGATTCAGGCAAAGTTTGGCTGGGATCTTCGGGAATTTCAAACTTTTAGCCTTCCATTGTCACCGGTTTCAGCAGCAGAACGATCGATCAGATGGATGGGGACAAGGCGCCGTTGCCTCGCGCCTGACGCGCAGTCGGCGGTCGGCGCATCTCTTCGCAGCCATGCTGCACTCGGCAGGCGCGGGCTCGGGCCTAGAGACCAAGAGAAGCGCCCTCGGCGCATGCCTCTCCATGGATACGTACTCGCATCATGGACTGTAGCAGCTGAGCAGCAGTCAGTCAGCGTTCTGGTCTCGGAGGCTTAATATTCTACTCGGAGTATTAAGTACAGGAACGGATTGGGCGCACTCGACACGTCGCTTCGTCGCCACACTGAAGGCAGTCAGCGTTGGCATGGACCCTCGGGCCCGACGCCCTGTGCAGCACGCTCGGCACTTTTTTTCGCCGCGCCAAACCCCAGTAGTTGATTGCCGCTAACACGGATATCTGGGCGCACGCTCTGACCCAGCTTCAAATATAGGCGATTTCTTCGCACAAGAAGACCTCTTCGATTTCGGAACTACACGACTAAAAATCCGATTTGGTTCAAATCTGAACCTCGGCGTCTGGGCCGCAGAAGAAACAGCCTAACCGTTACATTTGCGTACCGTTCTGTAAAGAAGGCAGACACACGCCGTTTGTATAGTGCAAATACATACATACGGCTGGTAGTAGGTCCCCCTATAGTGCCCGTGAAGTCGCTTGGCAAGATGGGATCAAGAAGTTAGTGGCAGTATGCGGGGTAGGGCCGGTTGCCGCTGTAGTGCCGGTATTTCTGACTCGCACATACCGGCGCTTTAAAGGGACCACTTCTATTGTATACATGGATCATCACCACTACGGTGCAACCGAGTCCGGGCAAGGACCGCCGAGTTACACGTCCCACGCCAAATATCCAACATATGGTGCCCCTTTGGTACTGCTGTACAGTATATGATACATGGTTTTTCATGTACCCGTATGATGCTGTACTGAAGACAAGTAAAACAGTGTACGCATTGGCTACGAGCGGGGGATAATACTCCCGCACTGGCTTTAAGTAGTGTACATTATTTTGCAGGATGCTCGTCATGTCAAGGTCGTATAACGAGTACTATTGTATGTCAGGCACCATGCCCCATGAACAACCAACGTGCTCTTTCGTATCTAGTACGCTCAAATTTGCAACTATTTTGCTTGCGAGTATTCTGTTCGTACCCCAGGAGTGTATGGTTTCGGCAAATTTCCCAATGAAGCATTTTTGCGTAAAAAATGCCTCCAATAATCTCACTACACCCTTCTCATTTTCGGCCGCCAGTCGCCACGACAGGCCATCCACGACGTGATGACCATTCGACTGAACCTTGACGCGTCCTACACGACCCGCAAGATCGACCCAAGTCATCGATGCCAACAGACATAAACCAGAAACAATGTTTATTGAGCGGAGACACGCATACTCTATATTTTCGCGTAAGAAACGCCTCCAGTCTAACTATGACTCTCGTTTTCTTCGCATAAGAAACGCCTCCAGTGTCACTATTCTCGCGTCTCGTTTTTGACCGTCGGTCGCTGCGACAGGCCATCCACGACATGCTCGTGCACCGACACAACCTGGAGGCGTACGATCACCATGATTTCCCGGGAGTGGTTCCCAGGACGTTCCTTGGCGCCCTGGTCGTCGGAACGTTCTCCGCACCGTTCCATATGGCTCTGGAGGCGTTTGCTGACTTGCCTACGCGGGAGGCTTCTCAGGTAAGTAGAGAACGGGTGGGGGGGTTGGGGGGGTAAGATATTGGGGTTGGGTTGGGGATAGGGGTAAGGGAGTGATTTTAAGGAAGCCAACGTAGGAGGCATAGTGATAGGCAAGCGGCGACTTGAAATAATAGGGCAAGGGGAGCGGTGTAGAGTTGGGCCATCATTGTTGGGGTGCAGGTGGCATTTCCTAACAGCTGGCCCCTCTCCTCCCCCGTCTCTCCTAAGAACCCTCCCCTCTCCCCGTCCTCGTTTTCTCTCCTACATATTTCCTTCTACCCCCCCCTCCAAGTCCCCCCTCCTTCCCCTCCGTCCCCCCTCCACCCCCCCCTCTCTCCCCCACCACTACAGAATATATGCAATAGTTGGCCTCGGTCGGCACCGACGTGGTAAAACATTACATGTATAATGGGGTTGGCGTTGGTTGGCAACGAAGCTGTATAACATGCCAATCACAGCGTGAGCTAGACAACCAGGGTATTGGTTTTTTGGCGGTCACCTTGATGGGTATGGAGTAGATCATATTGTGCGGGGTGGAGAACCTAACTCCGCACAAGGGGGATGATCGCATCACGTAGTGTGAACATGGTAAGGCATCCACGAGGCAATTACATAGTAATACCCATCGCTATCTTTGGAGTAGCCACACCAGAAAACAGACTATCTAAAATGGCGCTGTCATCCATGAGCAAGAACGTAGGCACAAGGTGCCGAAGTCCATCTTACGAGCAGTTCTTGGAAGTATGCAGTTCACCCTTCGTGCGACTCGCCGAACACCGCATGGCGCCTCGCGCTCGGTGAATACAATGCCTGCCAGGTTGGTGAAAACCCGACGTGCTACGTCCCGGCATAGTAGGGATGCGAGGGTCTATGGTCGTACGACTACGGTTATGCACAAACTGAGTACCCCCCCCCCCCGCCCCACGGCCCACAACCCGACGTTCTCCGTCCCCGCGTTGTAGGGGTGCAGAGCCCTCTGGTCTAAAGACTTCGGCTATGCACGAAATCGATACACCTCCCACCCCCATGCCCCCAATTCTTCCCCACCCCCCCCCCACCCACTCTCTCCATGCCTCCTGCTCTGTCCAGGTTGCCGCTCGCCTAACCCTAGGCCTCCTGTGCTGGCTGTGCTTCCGGCGGTTCAACAAGGCAGCTGCGTTAAAGTTTGGCGAGGGTGCGGCGGCGTGCGCTGCCGTTGTTTGGTCGCTGCAGTTCCACCTCCCGTTTTACCTTAGCCGGACCCTGCCCAACGTGTTCGCCCTTTGCGTGGTTCTTCTCGGGTTGGAGGTGAGAGTGCGGTAAGACTGCTGGAGTAGTTTGTGACCGCAGAGGAGATCTCTCTTGGAGGCATCAGCACGGACACTGGTTGTGCTGGGTGTGGATGGACGGACAGATCAGTTCAATGTCAAGAGCGCGCACACTGGATAAGAAAGACACCGGTGCACGTCAAAAAAGAGAAAACATTGCCACATCCACCGAAGACGGTCAGAGTGAGAAAAAAAAGAAACCGGAGCGCTGGGATTCACAGGACGATTTCACTGAACCTCGATATAGGGATGGGTTCTCTGAAACCAAGCGGGTATACGATACGAATTTAAGATGAAAATGAAGAAATAAACGAAAAAGTATAGGCTGTATGCTTTCACTGTAGCTCGTCCTGTGATTACAGCATTCCGTTTATTTTTTCTTGTTTTTTTTCTTTTTGCCTTTGTAGGGTGAAGGTAAGGTGTTTTCATGCGGGGGGGGGTTGGTCGTGCGCTTCTGGTCAAAATACTGATAGGAACACGCCCTTTCGTGGGCGTTTCATAAAAATGTTTTTTCAAGCACGTGAGATGTGAGCTACGATCAACTCAAGGGTCGATGCTCGTATTTTTCAAGCTTCGTAATATTCCGATGGCGGCGTTTTTACAGACATGTTATTGTGGTGGGTACCCCGATTGAAGATTACCCGAGTTAAAAGCGTCCGGGAGTCAAGGGCAGCCAACCCGGCATTTCCCGCCCCACTAAAGACTTACCTGGTATATATTTCCCACGACATATAGGAGCGCTTTTGTAGTTGACAGCGCGTGTTTCGGCTTGCCACGGTACGCTCTTACACCGGGGTACTGATTGTAGAAGACGCACGACTTCTGTGGATGTTGCCAGCGTAAACAGGGATAACATTGCACCTAGGGCGATATCGGTCCATAGTCAATGTGCGTACTGATGCCATACAGCCTATGTTGTAGCTGTCGTTAACGGCGCGCGTTGGCGAGAGATGGGAACCAAAAAGGCAATCCTATCTGTCCAAACTCGATCCTGTCGGTAAGGCAACACAAGAGACACATGCTACGACGGCAAAAGGTACACCTTTTTTTTTGTGCTAAGGCTCCACACTTGAGGAGCTGTGTACCTTTACACGAAACACCCAAATACTCCGTTTGATAAAACTGAAAGTGCGGCCCGATGTAACCAAACCCATGGCCCGTTCTTGCATCGCATTCTTCAGAACTCCTGTCGGCTTTTGTTGTTGTTGTTGTTGTTGTTGTTGTTGTTGTTGTTGTTGTTGTTGTTGTTGTTGTTGTTGTTGTGGTTGTTGTTGTGGTTGTTGTTGTGGTTGTTGTTGTGGTTGTTGTTGTTGTTGTTGTTGTTGTTGTTGTTGTTGTTGTTGTTGTTGTTGTTGTTCTTGTTCTTGTTCTTGTTCTTGTTCTTGTTCTTGTTCTTGCTCTGGTTATGTTTCTTGTTCTTGTTCTTGTTCTTGTTCTTGTTCTTGTTCTTGTTCTTGTTCTTGTTCTTGTTGTATTTTTCGGTTCGCATTTCTCTTTTTTTTTTTCGATCTGGCTTGTTTTTGTTGTGTTCTCGTACCCGGTCCGCTACCGTTTCACTTGTCTTACCCTGATTAAATGCGGTTATTTTTGTTTTCTGTATCTCATAGTCTGTGATCGAAGAATGGATATCTCTCGTAAGATAAATAATCAGCACGGACACTGGGTGTAGTGCTGTTGTCGTTGGGTTTACACAAAGTAGAACGGTTTAACGTGAAGACAACACACGCATGACCTAGGTATGAAATATAGTCCTATTGCGAAACATGAACGACATTCCTGCAGTTTTGAGTTAAAGAACACCCTTGTCACTCGGAGAATGGGTTTTCCCCAAAACTGCTACTTCAGTCGTAGCACGTGCCATCGTTTATTTTTTTTGTGGCGACGGGGCGGGGAGATTCCGGTTGTGGGGCAGGACCCTCGACACGAAAATTCGGGCCACCAGAGGGTTAAAGGTTGAAGAATATACCCTTGTTTCTCTGGCGCCTTGGCATATCCGATAATATAATCCTCGCTCGTATTGAAACTGTTTCTGATCCGTCACCTTCATGCCCGGGGTTGAGTGGTTGATGCTCATGTTTGCGAGAGGCGTGACAGTAGGGGTCGCCCGGTAAGGCGGTGGTGGTGTGCCAGAGCAGTACGACCTCCTCCTAATTGTGGGATGCCGCCTTATTCAATCCTGGTTGTGAGCGCAACTTCCCCAGACGCGCCAATCGATCCTGACCGCGTTTTATCGGGGTACGGCGTTACTCATGAGTCAGACCGCCTTGTTTGGGGGGGGGCTACTATCAGTACCGTCAACTTTCGCGCGTTCTGAACTAATCGTCACGATTCCTGTACGTCACTACGAGCCTGTCAAGAGGTTTTTACAGGTCGATTTTTTGACCGCCACTTCCCCCCGCTTGGCGCCCCAATCATACCCAGACCCGATTCCACCCAGACCTAATGTCACACCCGGACCCAGGGATCGGTTTCGCCTCGTATACGCCGGATATTACCTGTGCCTACAGTGGACAGCGTGGTTGGTGACTGAAAAGAACACGATAATATCAAGGTCAATATCAGGTGTCTAATGCCGCCTGAAAACTGACGAAGATATTTTGCTGCCACGACTCACGACCTCGTGCGCAGGCCTGGCTCAGGGACAAAGTCCCCAGGACGCTGGGACTTCTTACTCTTGCCACGGTGGTGTTTCGTTGTGACGTCGTGGTGCTTCTGGCGCCCCTCACGCTTCAGCTCCTTCTGACCAGGTGCGAATGATTTCATGAAGTTCTGTCGAAACCTGATGCGAATATACAATGAGAAATTGGGGAGGGGCTGAGGGGGTTTTATCTTCGACACCGGGTTCTGATCGTGTAGGCATTTTGGTGGTTTTTTTTTGCAACGTTCTAGTTTCGCTTTGGTGTTGCCTCCGCTTCATGCCTGGGCCAAGTTACTGTAATGCCACTATGTACTCTTGATCTACTCCGTATCGTGTGAGAATGCCATTTGGGGGGAAGGAGGGGGGTCTGGGGGACTGTCCCCGAGGTAGAACCACGTAGGTGCTTTCCTTCTGTTTTGTGACGTTCCACCTTTTACCACCCTTGTGCTAATGCTGTCTAGAACCATCTTACGGCTGTGGCTCGATGCCCATCGTTGTATCAGGTACCAGGTATTTATTTGGCAAGTAATCCACCTGTTTGGTGCGTCGCGCGCGCAGGCGTGTCGGCCCCGTTGGAGTGGTTTCAACTGGCATCAAATGGGCGATTCCGTCGGTACTCCTTTCCGTCGCGGTTGATTCTGCGTTGTGGGGAAGGTGAGAGGGGTGCCAGTCGCACGCTGGGGAAAGGCTTTGTCATACCGTAACGTGCCGTACCACACGTACCAGAACATATCATACCATACCGTACAATACCGTGCCGTACCGTACCATATAACACCATACCACACCACACCATACCATGCCGTGCCACACACCGCACCACACCACACTGCAAGTTGGAAGTTGTATCACACCTGGTACGAAGTTGCTGTTTGTTTTTCGAGACGACGTTTCCCCCCCCCCCCCCCCCCTACCCCTACGCTTGAAGCTTGAACCGACTGCAATCACCAAGGCTACGGTAGGCGGGTGATGTCCACAGGGCTCATCTTTTTTTAGGGCTCAGAGACAGCGAGTGGTTACCCGGCACTGTGTTTCGTTTTCGGCTACGCGGCATGCATCGCCAAGGAGCTGTCTGTTACTCTTCCCCAACGAAACATTTCAACCTCGTTGTGCCTCCGCTTTGGAGTGCGATACAGAGCCACTTGCGCGCGTTTGACTTCAACTAGGTCGTGGATATAGAAACACCCCGCCTACCATAGTCCCGGTCAACTATGGCGCCTTCACCCGTGTGGGTACCATCCCGCTGGGGATGAGTCCTAAATGTAGACAGAAGTTCGGTCTATGCTAGGCGATTGGAATATTGCGACCGCTCGATATAAGGCTGTTGAAACCGGTTGACACGACTGTTTCCCGCGCGCGACTACCTTGATGGGCCCTTTATAAGGCGGCGAAAACAAGGCGGCCACTCGATATAGGGCGGTGGACATGGATTGGCGCGACTTTAAGTCTGACTACAATTGTCGATAGGAACCGGGCTAAGTCTGAATAAAATTGCCGATGGGAACCGGGCGGCCTCTCGATGTAGTGCGGCCAAAATTACTTCACAAAAAACATACCGCCTTGTATAGGGCCCGCGACTGTAGCTTAATTGCCCCCCCCTCCCCACCCCCCCCACCCCTTCCCGAACCAAAACGTGATGCTTTCGGGGTTTTCAATTTAAGGTGGCTGTGGCCGGAGGGGCAGGTGCTCCTGTTCAACACCATCGACAACCGCAGCTCTGAGTGGGGCGAGATGTCCTTCCATTGGTGAGACGACGTTGAGTGCTGGATACTGGCGCAGTACAGGGTATGTGGCCGGTATAAGAGTGTGAGTGTACATTAAAGTATAGGTATAGTGTACTGGCGGTGCATTTGTACTGGCTGAGTACACCGGTAGCATCAAACCACAGAGTAAGCATTGTCTGCTGGCAGTATACTTGCACTGGCGGACTGCACCAGTAGCATCCGACGACAGCATGATTAATATTCTGGCAGTAAACTTGTACCGGCAGAGAGTGGCCCTGGCATCAACGCTCTACACAACAGCAGCACCTATCATAGTCTGTTCCTTGTTTTCAAATATCCAGGTACTTGACGGATGCCGGTCACTACCGTATATCCAACGGCTATATCCAACCCCGACAGTGTACCCAACGGATATATGCTCACATCGGACAGATCAGGTCCTTTTTTCGTTATATGTGTCTGTCATGGAAGGCAGATCCGTGGTCCATTCTATCTGCATGGCCTGTAGATCATGTTACCGGCTGGGAACCAGATGATCTGACCGATCTAGCACGTGCTTCCTTGGTTGGATCTGTACTGTACAGATCCTGCGCAACATACCATGACGACAAGGATATGATCTATGTGATCTATACGACGTAGACGGTCTATGTGATATATAGGATATTGATGGCCTATATGATCGGTATGATCTATATGATATATGCTGTCTTCATGATCTGTATGATCGAGATCGTGATCTGTTCGGGGTGGGAACACGTCAATTTGTCCAACGAACGTATCCGAGTACGTCATGAAACGACTTTGTCCAACAATTCCACCCAACAATTATGCACTACAGTTCCCCTGTTCCTTTTTCCTTTCCCTCAGCAGGTACTGGAAATTGACTGGCGTCAGCCACTACTGTGTACCCAAGGGCTGTGTCTAACGACTGCATTCAAAGACTATATCCAACGGCTATATCCAGCGACAATGTCCGACGAATATATCCGATATACTACGTCCGACAACTCTAGCCAGCAACTATATCAAACAACTGCATACCTAACGACTTTATCCAACCACTACATCCAACGGCCATATCCAACAGCTATACCCAACGGTGTAATCAGCGATATCATGCAATGATATATATAATAAACTACATCCCAACAACAATACTTGTAGCCAATATCGAAACCCCTCCCCGATTCCTTCCTTACTTATGTTCACTGGGTACAAGACGTAACCCACCATATCGAACGGCTGTTGTGTATCCAACTTGTCGTCTTTCTTAGTATTCTCTCCGTCTTTTCCGGAAATAATCTGGTGCGCTGGCTTGCATGTGTGTTTCCCTCGTATTACTTGCGGTTGGCGCTGCATGACCAACTCACCTTGCTGGATTTTTTCAAGGTGCATGTCTCTTTTTGTGATTAGACCACAGAGCGCGTCTCTCTGATAGACATCGGCACAGACACTGGTTGTGCTGGATGTGGATTGCATGGGTGAAAATATCAGTTTCGTGCGAAGAACACGCACCCCTGGTATGCCCAACCACTACATCGAACGACCCTACCCAAGGACGGTCATAGCTACGGTAGGGACCTCGCTTTTATGGCCTCGTTCCGTGGTGGCTCAGCCACTCTCACAAGGGGCTGCCGCATTCCCCTGCAACCTTAGAGCTTGGCTGCGTTTCGTTTTCACAGTACTCGGCGCTCTCTTCTGCGGAGAGACCTTTGCCCTTTTTCTCTAGCGTGTAGGGTGTTTGGTGATTTTTCGGGTTCACCATGAACACCGCTTTCGCCGTTTTGGGGGCCATGTGCAGCAGCGACCAAAAAGCGCAGTATTATCGAGGCACGAGGAAAAGGCAAGTTTTGCCCGTACCAATCAGATCGACGCGGCGTTAGTTGTGCGTAACGATTGGATAGCCGTGAGACGCACCTTGCCCAGTTCGTAGTTGCTGACGTGCGAGCGAGGCACGTGAACAAGCAGAGTCAGCGCTACGGGTTCAAGGTGTGATATAGACTAGTTTGAATTTCATTGGGACAGGGCTAGCCTTGAATGCTGATCAAGCAGGGGGGTTTCGCGAGCCAAGCATTCGTCGTTTGTTTTGACGGAGATTGCGACATTTCAAGTGCGTCTATACAAGTAGAGTGAATGACCAGTGCGAGTAAGATTTTGCCGCACCCGTGCTGTACAACCCCTAGCATTGCTGTACGTCGAACACCAATGTTATCGTCCCCCAATCAGCATTGCCCGATGCTGAAATCGTCTGTTTTCATTCGTCAATTTTTTCCCTAAGGTTAATTCGGGATCGGGATATAATGTCATGATGCCGTAGCCTTGGTTCCGAATGAATGTTTTCCGCATCCTGGACGGCATCGTCCCGTTACACAGAGAATTTCCTGTCACGGTCAACGTGAGGCTTTCCGACAGCTAAACCCAACCACCTCTTCCGACTATCAAATCCAACAACATTTTGTTTTTTACGGTTTTCCAAATTGGGGTGGGTTGATGATTGGAAGTAGAAGATTGTGCAGAAACGGACGGAAATCACAGTAGCCCAAGACCAACCAACCCACGAACAAATTATATTAGACAAGAACAGAATGGAAATAGAGGAAAACGCTTTTCTTTCTTAGCATTTTTTCGCTGGTTTTCCGGGGTTGTTTTGGTCGGCCTTGATTTGGGACGTTCGACGGTTTCACCGATATTCCTAGTATGTTTTCCTACCCAACTCCTACAGAACCAAAATTGATGTCTCGCGAACATGATTACAACATATTCCCCGTTGCTTTGTTATCCTCACCAGGTATATTTCATCAGCTTTGCCCCGAGCTCTATCTGGGACAGCCCTGCTCCTTCCTCTGGCCATCCTGAAGTACCCCGCTCGCCCTTTCGACATCTTCCGAAAGCCTATCGCTGCATTGGACTCCTTGGTAAGGAGTCATTTGGGGGTACGAGGGGGGAGAGGCGGGGGACTGGGGAGGATTGGAGGGGGCGGGGTAATGGGGCGGTTGGGTGCGGGTGACGGGGATGGGGTTCGAGGTGGGTACCGGGGGGGGGAGGGGGCTACTCATTTGTTTCTTGCCTTAGTAATTTGGCCATTGACCACGCGGCCCTATCGAGACGGAGCACCGTCCCTACCCTCTTTAGAGACACTTCCAACACTTTGGGCGCTCGGTAGGTTTCTTCCATGTATTTCCGTTTATAACAATATTTCTCTGCATTTCGTCTTGTCCGTCTGTGGCCATCTGTCTGCTAGGATAGCGACCGTTTTCTCGCTACTACCTGATGTACCAAACTTGTCCATTTCACATCCATCTATTTTGTTAATCTCCTCTATGGATTGCACATTCCATTGACGCTGCATTACGCTCGTCGGTAACGCATCTTTTAATGGGGTGCCGGGGGGGGGGGGGGGCGCATGCTACGGTACGGCTATACGTTTTTTTCTGGGTCTCCTCATTTGAGAAACATCTATACCCAACCCAACCACGGACTGTGAGAAAACATGTGAACAGCAGATGTGTTTGAACACACACCTATCCCTCCTCTTATTACTAGATCTACGGGCGCTTGCTACGGCTACGCTAGCTCCCCGTGCTACCCTTTGTACCGCAAGCTCGGCAAGCGTTGGAATACTACCCGACCGGCTTGAGGCAACCATCGCTGGCCCCTTCAACCCGCGGTTGCAGTGACGCCACATCCCTTCTCCTCGTGGATTTTCGCAAGCCTGCACTCTGGACGCGAATGAGAGTCTGACGACACATGGGATAGTCACACAGCCACCCTGCCGCCACCTTCGCCTTGCGAGAATGTCCGCCGTCGTTGCTCGCGGAGTGGCCGCGTTTGTCGGAAGGGTCGTAGGAACTAGCGTTAAAGGTGATGTGCTTTCCTCGACCGCGCACTGCCGCCAGCTTGCTGACGATCGCTTTGTCTATGTTCAACATGGGGGTGGTGAACTGGCGGTCACGACCAGAGGAAGTACCGGTCACGGCCGAGGCATACAACCACGTGTACCTCGGCCGTAACCGCTGCTTTGCCTGGCCACGGCCGCCAGCTCGCTGCTTTACCATGGCGAACATTGAAAAGGCGATTGCCAGCAAGCTGACGGAAGTGCACGGTCGCAGCAAAAACGTCACCTCCGACGCTAGGTCCTACGCCCCGTCCGATAAACGCGGCCGCTCCGCGAGCAACAACAGTGAGCACGTCTCGCAAGGCGAAGGTGGCGGCCGGAAAACCATATGATTGTCGCATCTCGTCACCGCGACTCTCGCTCGCGTCCAGAGTGAAGGCTTGCGAAATCCCACGAGGAAAAGGATGTGTGGCCACTGCAACCGATGGTTGATGGGGCCCGCGCCGGTTGCCCCTCTAGCCGGTTTGAGGAGTAGTACACCAACGCTTGCCGAGCTTGCGGTACCAACGGTAGCACGGGGAGCTAGCGTGGCCGTAGCAGGCGTCGGTAGATCTAGTAATAAGAGGAGGGATAATAAGAGGAGGGATAGGTGTGTCAAGCAGCGAACACCACCCCTCTAGCGAGCACCCGTGCGAAACACATACGTGGAGACGACCAGTTGACTACTGCAGCAGACTTGGTAAATTAGCAGCAGATTCCAAGTGTTTTAGCAGTACAGCATGCAGTTGAATCCGCCGTAGAAGCAACAAGCGGGGTCGAGACGAGTAGTAAGCGTCAGATTGATATGCGCGCGCCTTTGGCGATACCACAAGCCTTTTATGCTTCTGCTGCGCCCCGCAATTGAAATGAGGAAATCAAGCATCAACATATATCATCATGCGACGCAAAACCAGGAGACGCGCTTCGATGCTTTCCAGATGCTTTCCACGCACCCGCAATGAGTGCGTATCCCAGCTATCCAGCTGCTTTAAACTCACCGTCGAAGCGTGTACGAGTAAACTCTAGAGTAAACGATCATCCGGCACACAATGTCACCACAGTCGAGCCCACGATGTATCATGCGTATACTTTACCTTCGTACAGATACATCCCACAATGAAAAGCACTGGAATTTTTGCAGTGCTCTCGAGAGCGATCAATTTCGGCAGTGCTGATTGGTCCCGTGTTGACACGTGAGGATACATGATTTTTCTACCGGCATTAGGAAATATCACCCTCCCGGCAGACGCGCTTGTGTTGCCCTCTTTAGCGCCAGATGGTATTCTACTCGATAGCACCATCATGGGCGCTTTCGGAGGAGTCCTCGGCTGGAGTACAGAGCAATACCCATTCAAAACCTTTCGAGTCAAGATTAAAGCATCTAATCGTAGGGTAGATTTTACTGCGCATCCCGAGAACACTGCGACAGCTCAGTGCTCTGTAGTCCCGGCTAATACCGGTGTAGAGTCCGCGCCGGTGTGTTTGAGAAACCAATGCTGCATCCTCCCTCAAGGTGAGATGACAGCACGAGCAGAGTCGGTGGAAGCGCCACCAGATACCACTGCTGCGCTAATTGGACCGCTCATCGTCACGTTCGAGGACATCGAATCGCCCTCTGTGTACGAAGCGTTTTCAACAAATGATAGCTGCTCGTGCAGTGTGCCATTGGTCTGCTGGTAATCGAACAACAGTCGTCCAAGTCGCGAACCCGTCCAACAAATGCGTACGATTGAAACGGAACACTTTGATAGGACATAAAAGGGGCTTCGCCGACGGCCTGGAAGGCCACCGGTCGCAGTCTTGCGTATACATGCACAAGATATTGGCGGTGGTGTGGTAAAGGCTGCAAGATGAGATATTATGCCAAGAGCTTGATTTGTACGAAACATGTAATTTATGCCGTCAGTCGAGCAAAACACGGTATTCCAGGCGTACAGGGAAAAGGGGTACAACTCAAAAGACATAAACGGTAACTACAGATACATGCTGTATGATAATGTGGAAGGCATCGCTATTAACGCCCTTGAAGCGCTCGGTACCCTTCGGCCAACGCAGTCCTCTAAGTGAACGTGAAGGTTTTCGTATTCTTTCAAAATGAGTACACGCACGGAAAGCAACAAACGAGACGGACACGGGAGAAAAAGAGCTCTGCTAACATCAAACATTATCTGGAACATAGCTGGTACATATCATTGGAAGAGGCAAAAACAGAAGTCACAGTAGCGACGGTTGACGGGTTTTTACAAAGGGATACAACTCAACAGGCGCAGGCCCATAGAGCAAGCATGAGCGGGACACAGAGCTCTTCATAAAGCGGGGCAAGGCGTAAGGTTGCCGGGACGAGACGGACACGCTACGATACACGATGCCTGGTAGGCAAAATCCCCAAAAACATAGGTAGGCAGAAAACGACCGTGTAACTTCAACACACTACAGAGCAGCTGTTGTTGTAGTATTGGGGCGGTGTGGCAAATAAAAACCCGTGCACCCTCGGTGCGGAACACGAAGAAAGGGGGCGTTGAAAGAACGGCACACATATACGCAGGCTGATACGGCAAGGACCACGAAATGATTCGAGGCATGAATGGGACAAACACAGGCCATCATACATCAGGGAAAACCTTTAACGTAAGGCGGCTGGCTGCAGAAACGAGACGTCAAATTGTACTCGTGCGTACTCTGGTGACCGGGAGAATGCGCACCATGCAGAAGAGCTTCGTTTGCTTCTTCGCTGAGTCACGCTCCGGGCGGAACGTGTCTGCCATGAAGGGGCAGGAGCTGGTGTCTCCCAGCACGTTCTGGTTTCATGGATCGAAATACTAAACGACTCAACGAGAAGTAATTTTCTCGTAAGTTGCGGACCCCGGTACCCGTTATCACCCCACTCATTTTTTCGTAAGCTCGTCGACAACTTGATACGTCGTCGTATCGGTGGTCTCTGTCAACTTTCAATTATTGGCCCGGTGAACGTAGTGCGAGAAGGTGCTTGTGGGTGTGTGTGTGAGTAGCGATATGCGGGTCTCACCAAAACCGGGATGATTGCCGGCAATTATTATATTGCTGTTCTGTTTGTTCATAAAAACTTCAGGAGTGCTATATGATAGGATGATGCGATGACCCACAGCGTAGCTGCTTAGAAAGGTTAGACCACAGCAGCTGCTGCTGTAGATACTATGCGTAGTACATACCGTACGTAGCAAAGTTGACAGCTCATGCCCGGCTCCATCGGAGCTGCTATTACTGCTGCTGTACGTTACCACACGTTCTGTGCTGTAGTCTGCATACTCGTATACGTCACGCTCTCTCTGAGCTGCAGCTGTAGATACTGTACGTGGAACGTTCCGAACGTAGCAACGTTGACAGTACATGCGTAGTCCCATCAAAGCTGTTACTGCTGTACAAATCACAAGCGCTGCTGTAGAACGTATCTCTCTGGTGTCTCTCCCCTCCCCAGAATTTTGATAGATGAAAGTTTTCGACGAAACCTGGGTGGCATGTGTTCTTCAGGACGGTTCAATTTTACCTCGGATCTGAGCACGCAGCCTCCCGTGCAGGCGTCCACAATGGCGACGCCGGCCGGGCAACCAACCCCCCTCACGGATCAGAGGTCAGAGAACACGTACCGGAAAAAATCTCGCGAATATGTAGGCCCTGTCGGTAGTAAATGCGCATAAACGTTCACGGGGCAGGACTTTTCGGAAATCTCGTCGGACAGCTCGACATAAAGGCCTCGCGCAGGCGCTATGGCGCTGATCGGGCGGATCCGCGACGCTGGCCGTTGCAAGCGGGGCGGGGACACGCCTCGGCGAAGAAACCCGCGGAAAGGCGGTCAGAAGCAGGAGAGTTCCGCAAGTGAAAGGAAGCGTCAGATCAGCGTAAGGACGATGGTAGGTACATTTATTTGGCCCGTATCAGTAGCCCTGAACAGACGAGAAGTGCAAATTCAAATTGACAGAAAAACAACGAAATTTGCAGGCAATGAGCTACGAGCCGCAATTTTTTAAGCGTCTGATAAGATCACGTGCACACCTGGCAACTGCGCACAAATACTGGAGGTTTGAACAAAATACGGAAGCGTATGTTCCCTGTCACCCCAAGATCTAGGTAGGTGTACCCTAGCCGAAGCTGGCTTTCCTCTTGTACCAGGAACACGGCTGGTAGATGGAACCCCGCACCATGCTAACGCACGCGTCCAGGAGACTATGGAAAAAGTGCCTGAACCAAATGGAAAAGAGGGAAGCATTGAAAAACGCCCTTATCCCTGGGTCTCCGCAGTAACTATCGTCGCAAAACCAGATGGCACCCTCAGGTTCTGCATAGACCACAGGTCGACAAAAAGCAAGAATCTGATCAAGTCATGGCCTATGCCTAGCTCGGCAAGTCATCGTGACACAGTAGGAGGAGCCCGCTATATAATTGCGTGCAACGTACATAATTCGTATAATCAAATACCAGTAGCATCCAGCGAACGAGGTAGGACTCACATTGTCCCGCAGAACGGGGAGTGGGTCTTCATTCAAACGCCCACCATTCGATGTTTTCAACGCGCCGCTCCTGTTCTCGCGAATAACGGCATTAGCTTTCGCACACTTGCGGTCTGAACAGTGGTCTCGTGGTGTATATGGACGGCTGTATATGATATTCATCAACCTGAGGAGGTCACCTACAACTGCTAGAAAACATGTTCAAATCATTGCAAGCAGCTGCCCCCCCCCTGGCACGATGGGAGGTACAGTTTGGGCCTCGGGAAGTAAAGTACTTGGGGGGCACATACTCACCGCTGCCGAAATTCGGATTGGTAACGATCGCACAAGAGCTACAGTCGGCTCGCTGACGCCTAAAACTATCAGGGAATTGCGGCCAGTACTAGAAATGATTAACTTCGTACGCAAGGGTATACCTAACTTAGCCGGCATCACAGCGCTCGTGGTAGCCCTCGCGAAGAATGAGGCCGCCAAGAGAATAGGTAAACAGTGGAGCCCAGAACATGACAGCCCAGGCGTCCCCAACAGTGAACCAATTGCTCATCGAGGCGCGCGTGCTCCCGTTCCCCGACTTCTCTAGAGACTTTGTGATACACGTTGACGCCGCGGAAACGGGCGTAGAAGCATACCTCGCCCAGCAAAGAGGCGACGACCTGGTAACAATGCGCCCGTGCTCCGGTTCCCCCATCTTTCTGAAAACGCTGCGATACACGTTGACGCCTCGGAAACGGACGCGGAATTTTTCCTCGCCCGGCGGAGAGACGACGACCTGGTACCAGTCGCATGCCTTTAAGTCAACGCTTTGACAACGCCACAACCCTGCTACGGCGAAAGAATGTTACGCTGTTGTGTTAGCAATGCAGCGCCGGCGCTGGCCACCCTCTTTGTGGGCATGACATTTTGTATGTGTGACAGATTACGCGGCACTGAGATACCTATACTCAATGCAGGGTACATTTGAACGTGTTGAGCACGCTGGGCAATCGCGTCACAATCTTCGGACGTCACCGCACAGCACAAGCCAGGGGAGCTACATGTCATGCCAGACACTCTTTCAGAAATGTTTGCGTTTGCGCAACAGCAAGAAATTGCTGGGCCGTTCTTCGCGCCAATTTGCCGGAATGTCCCGGATGACCCCGAGGTCCAAGCAGTACGAGCTCCCCGGCTGTATCAGATTTCCGCAGACAAACTGGCTTGCCTACCGTAGGAGCAGAACGCAGCAATAGGGAGCTTGTTAGTGTGAAATCTGTATTCGTGAGCGCGATGAATGTTTTCATGCCCATAGATCAAGCAAAATTCCTCTCCGTACAAGCAGTGTGGTATGGTCCGTGCATTATTTACGTCCAACACGCAGATGCTCCATTTCCCGAGAAAGAAAGGAAAACGACCATGGCCTGCTATTCGGTACAGTGCGGGCTGTTGTTTAAGTCGTACCTTCCGAGGCATCTTCGAAAATGAAGCACATTCCGCGATCAGCGGGTAGTCCCTGAAGCCCTGGCTGGGTTTATTCTGCACGCTGACCACGACCCCGTTCTGTCTGGAGGGCACGTCGCATTCAGACCGACTTACGAAAAAATCCGCCAGAAAAAAAAGGTGCGCTGCCATAAGCCGCGACGTGCGAGAATGGTGCGACAATTTCCAAGTTTTTTTTCGAAGAAATACAGCACGCTACCGACCCAAGCTATTGTACCGACGGGTCATTTACCTGTCGAGCGGCCCTTTCAAAGAATACCGGTTGAGTTGGTATAGTGTAAAGTTGTATCAACTTCAGCCGCAGAGATCGAATGTAGCCATGTTCTGTCGATGATGGACCGCCTCACGCGATTTTCGCGGTACTGTTGCCGGTTTGCGATAAAAGCGACCAAAACAGCAGGGCCCGTGCCATCATTGAGCGAATAATCGGTACTTTTTGGGCCACCAGAGACCCTGCACTCGGAATAAGGCCCCGAATGTTGTGAGGGGGGTGCTACCGACGCTGAGGTGTGGGCTACCTGGGAGGGTTGGCTAGATTGGTCGGTGGGGGACCTGCTTCTGCTGCTGTGAGAACTAGCCGAGCGCTGGATGTGTGTCGCAGCGCTCGGCAGAGTGGCTGCTTTCTCTACTATACTCCCTGAAAGGCAACATCGAGGTTTTGCTGCGGCATCGTTGAAACTCCTCTCACCTCCCCAACTTTAGCGTTCAGTAGCCCCCCCCTGTACGCGTTCAGGCCGCCATGTATTTGTGCTCGTGGGTTCGAATCTTAAGGCGGTCACCAGTTGTTTAACCCAACCAGGTTTGTACAGGCGTTGTCGTCGAGGAGATGTCGTCGAGGAGGTGTCTTAGCGCCGGGTTCCCTGGTCGATTCTCGGTCACAGCAGATGCGAGCTGAAAGTTTACCTTTACTGTATTTCGGCAAGGGGGGTGAGTGCTAGAGCGTTGACTGACTCGATGGAGATCTACGGTCCACCATGAATCTACTGCGGAATTATCTCCGGTGGCTATTTATCCGGGGGCGGGTCTACACCGACAGTGATAGGGAGACAGCTCGCGACCCGAGATCTTACACTGCATGACCGCCGTGACGTGTCCTGTCGCGCATGCGTGTAACGAGGTCTACGATAGGTATCTCCGGCCCTGTCTTCTACACATGGCCTGTTGTAGGTATTTGAGGAATATTTGTGTTGTCGAAAACTCGTAAAGTCACTATTAATAGAGAGATCCCGACGATGTTGAGCAGTTCGACAGTTAAAGGATCATTCACGTATATATTGACCACAAAATTCTTCCCTGGTATAGCACGTGTCGGCAGTGGGATGGATGGGATGGATGGGATGGATGGGATGGATGGGATGGATGGGATGCGAGGCATGGATGGGATGGATGGGATTAATGGGATGGATGGGATAGATGGGATGGATCGGATGGATCGGATAGATGGGATGGATGGGATAGATGGGATGGACGGGATGGGTGGGGTGGATGGGATGGATGGGATGGATGGGATGGATGAGATGGATGGGATGGGTGGGATGGATCGGATGGATCGGATGGGATAGATGGGACGGGTGGGACGGATGGGGTAGACTGAGTGGGTGGGATGCATGGGATGGATGGGAAGGATGGAGGGGGGCGTGTACTCATTTTATGCACGGCCGTAGTCTGAAGACCATTGATGGATGGAGGGGGGGATATACTCGGTTCGTACATGGCCGTAGTTGTATGACCATAGACTCTCGCATCCCTCCTATGCCGGGACGAAACACGCCGGGTTTTCACCAACCAGGCATATGTTGCTGGCAACACGCGCGACGTGCCATCAGGTGTTCGGCGAGTCGCATTAAGGGTGAACTGCATGCTGCCAAGAACCGCTCGTGTTGAAGGGGGGGGGGGTGTAGGGGGGGTAGGAGGCAGTTGGGGAAGGGGAGTGGTGGGATGGATGGGAACATTTGTGGTGGGACGGATGAGGATGGAGCGGCATGAGATGGGGCGGAGGCCGCGGGAGGGCGTGGTGGGTCGGGGCAATCGACGGGGGGCGGGGGAGGGGGGTGGGGGGAAAAGGTGCGGAGGGGGGGGAAGGGGAATTGGAAGGGGTGTATTGAGGGAGGGGTCACTGGATGCCGACCTTTTTTTCTCAACGTAGAGCCGAGGTCACAAAATGGAGTGTCCGCCAACGGGCTCAAATTCAAATTTGAGCTTGCGCGTTATTCAACAAATCTGCATGCTCCTCTTAAATGCGTTGCGTTTCCCCCCCCCGCGCCCCCTGCCATGGAAGCATCATATGCCGGGTATATGACCATTTTTAGTGGCCCCGTTTTCTTCTTGTCTCCCTTTGGGCTTTCCTCCTCTAGGTGGTGAAAGCTTTTGTCGTTTTTTTGGGGGGATTCACTGCTGTTCGATGGCCTTTTGTATACGGCAGGTACCCCGATTTAAGAGCGCCTCGTGACCGCCACAAACAGGCGCTCTTAACCACTCGTTGCTATTGTCTACAGCTGGCAATATATGTTGCCTGGTATTTTGTTTGGCGGGGCGTGCCGATTTGACCGCTCTGAAGCATCGAATGTTCCTTTCTTGGTTGGTCTTAAATCGGGGTGCCCACTGTATCGCTAAGCACATGCTATGCCCTGTTTACCCAGGGTTTTTGTCCGGGTAGAAGTCAGTTGAATTTTACCAACAAGTATACGTTAGGGACGGGGGTAGCGCTTACCAACGGATATTTGTTACCGACAGTAGTGCAGCCCCGGAATACCGTATCCGTGTCCGCGTTATGCGATACAGTAGTTTGGATGTCATTTCGTATGCCAGGGTAAAAGTACTTTCAGTGCTGCTTGACCGCAAATATCATGCCCGCGAAACTATCGTATCTACCACACCATGAATATAGACCCCTTGAACATGTTGACACATTGTTATCATCTTGTGCGTGTTCTCTCGTGGTCCTTTACGAGGGGTTATTTTGTGCGAAAAAGACATCATACTGTACGTGGAATGTAACCACTTTTAGCGTACTCTCTCTCTCTCTCTCTCCTCTTGTGCTCCCCTCTCCTCTCGCCCACCTTTATGCTTCCCGCCTGTCGGCGTGGAAAGCTTTGGTCGTGTTCTTCTGGATTGTTCTATCTCGTTCGTTAGTCGCCCACCCGTATGCTTCCCGCCTCTCGGCGTGCAAACCTTTGGTCGTGTTTTTTTGGATTGTGCTATCTCGTTCGTTAGTCGCCCACCTCTATGCTTCCGGCCTCTCGGCGTGCAAACCTTTGGTCGTGTTCTTCTGGATTGTTCTATCTCGTTCGTTAGTCGCCCACCCCTATGCTTCCCGCCTCTCGGCGTGCAAACCTTTGGTCGTGTTTTTTTGGATTGTGCTATCCCGTTCGTTAGTCTTTACTGTTATCGTAGCGCCAACGTCATACTATACTTTGTATCCTTTCTGTCGTATGGCGTCTGCTATTAGCTCTCTTGTTGCCCTCGGTGCTCCCCTCGTCTGGATGTTGAGAAACCTTTTCGTTCGTCGCTTTGCTTGACCTAGGTCTCATTCTTCTTCTTTTCCCTCTATGCTTCCTGGTCTGCCAATGAAACCTGTTTTCCTCTTTTGCTTGGTTTTGGTCCGTTTTTTTCTTCCCTTGTGTGCTTCTCGCCTCTGGGTTTTGATATATTCGTTTCGTCTTTGCTGTGATTTAATCCGATTCGTTAGGTGATTACTTATCTCAGTCCGGGCGTGGCTATGGTGTGCTTGTACTCCATCCTTCCCCACAAGGTAGGTTGATTGGTTTGTCTACGTTTCTTTTTCTGATGGTTGCGTGGTGTAGATTTCCTTCTGCACGGGTGTACGGTGGAATCGTTGTTGTTTGTTGTTGTTGTTGTTGTTGTCGGTGTGGTGGTTATGGTTGTTCCAGTTGCTGTTGTTGGTTGTTCTGGCGCGGGTATCCCTGTTGGTGGTTGCGGTGGTTGTCTTTTGGTTAGTAGCGGTGTTCTAGGTGTTGGTGGTGTTGATGGTGGTGTTGGTGGTGGTGTCGTTGGTAGTGTCGTTGGTGGTATGGGGTGGAGATTGTGGTGGTCTAGGTGCAGTGGACATTATGTTGGCGTTTTTGATATTGGTGTTACTGGTGTTGGTGACGGTCTAGGTGCTGTAGACTTGGTTTTGGTGTTTTTGATGTTGGTGCTGTTATTGGTGTCGGCGTTGGTGTTGTTTGTGTTTGTGTTGGTGCTGTTGTGACACGTGCCACCGTAGTGCTGTGTGTAAAATATGTGTGTGTGTTTGTTGTAGGCCCCTTCCTCGCGTGAGGAGCTCCATACGCCACCCACCCATGTACTTATTTTGAGTTTGCTGAACGTTCGATCTGATGCAGAAGTCCATGGCCTATGCATACATGAAAAATAAAACATGGTAGAAAAGAAAATGGCCTTTTGTCGTACGAGTTGGGGTTAAGCCGTCCCGTCATTCAGAAAAATAGTCAGCTCAACAGTGTAGTCAGCTCAACAGTGCTATGGATACCGCTGTCGTAGCACGCGTCTTGGTGTGAGTTGGTGTTAGTCAGGGAGAAGACGGTAACTTTGGTGTTGGTGGGTTGCTGTTGGTGGATTTATTTGGGGATGCGGTTGGTAGTGGTAGCGTTGACGTTTGGTGTGAAGGGTTGTGGTGGTGTTGGTAAGGGTGGTCGTGGGGGTGGTGGGGTTGTTGGTGTGGTTTGGTTTGGTGCCGGTGGTGATGGTTGTCGCATATGTTCAGGAGGAAATGTTTTCGTTTGACCAAGGCTACGCTAGGGGGGTCGAGGTAAACTTTTCTTGCCCGCTCGGGCGGATGACTACCCTACTTTTTTGCGGGTCTAAACAGTTAACGCTTTCCGGATTGTTACCTTAACCTGCGCCTTTAAACTATATACGTTAAAGGCAGTTTCTAAACGGGTTAGAGCTACTCGCGCTAGCGGCATATACTCGGCACGTGTTGTGGAAGCAGGGGTGCCCACCCTTTCGTAGCACGCCTCGATTGTGGTGTTGGTGTTGGTGCTGGTACGGATGGTGTTCTCATCTTGGTCGTAGCTATCCCTTCATTTTTATCGTCCCAACCCCATGGCCCCGTGCTCTCTTAATGACATGAGCTTGCTTTCCCACTGTATCATCGGAAGCCCGTATTTCTTTCTGCTGCTACCATCTCCTTCAAGCTCGCCTCGCCGCCTTTCCTTGCTCGAAGCTTCTGCAAGCTCGTTTTTTTTTCTGCTTCCACCTTCTCCTTCGAGCCCGCCTCGTCGCCTTTCCTTGCTCAAAACTTGTCAATCCCGCGGGACACGCAGGAGCTGAGGTTCATATTTCCAGCCCTTCCTCTTTTCAACCTAGCGGCGGGGGTAGGGATGTCGCGCGCCCTTGAGTGCGCTTTTGGTAAGAATGCGGGAGGAAAACGGAAGAAGGATGATGGCAACCACGGATCGGGGAAAGACAGGTAAGGAAAAAGTGCTATCTGCTGCTGCTGTTTGCGGCTGCGGCTGCTGGCTGTATGGAAATCTAACATGAACTACCTGAAAGCCTCTGCTGCTGTTGCTGCTGTTGAAGAGGAACAATTAGGAATCAGTCAAATCTCCAACGCCTGCTGCTACTGTAACATCATATAGGGCGAAATAAACAAGTCGCATACTGCAGCGGCTGCCGCCGCCGCTTTTGGCAATATGTATGGATCGCGAACCATTGCCGCTACTGCTGCTGCTACTGCTTCTGGAGATGCGCAAATACAATTATCGAATTTCGAAGTGCTTCTGCCGCTGCGGCTGTTGCCAACAACGTGTAAACAGAACACATGAGTCACATGCCTCTGCGGCTGCTGCTTCCGCCTCGAATTCCGTGCAAATAATATAAACACGTTGCAGGCCTCTGGTGGTGCTGCTAGACAGATGCAAAGAAAATAACCGATTCCGTAACGGTTTCCTTCCGACCCCCCCCCCCCCCCCCCCTCCCTCCCTTCGCCCCCGCCATTGTCCATGATGGAACTCCTTTTCCCATTTATGCTGTCTCTTATTCGCATAGTAGGAGTTGGGTGATGCGAATCACTGTTTTCCTAGTTGTAATTTTTGCTGTGACAGGCACAATCGGTACTACCGTGATTGCGGTGTCTGCTTCTAGAACCAATTATCCCGGGGCGGCCGCAATGGAGGCTTTACACAGGGCGGTGGATGAGGATGGCTGGAGCCCGGATAAGGTGGGATGTTTATTTGGAGCGGGGGGGGCTGTCACCATTGACATGCATGGCCGTAGTCTGTCAGATCGTACGACTCTTAACCCAAGAACAAGTACGCCAGGGTCTCACCGACCAGGCAGACACTGAGTGCACCGAGCGCGAAGCACCGTGAGGTGTTCGGCGGGTCACGTGAGGGGTGAACTACATCCTACTATAAAAAACCCGCTTGTGAGGCGGGCTTCGGCACCTTGTGCGTACCTGGTACAATTTTAAGTGTGGATGGCAGCGTTGAACACTTGACGTTTTCTGGCGTGGCCGCTTACAGAGGCGTTAGTGGGGAGATGCTGGTTTGGGTTTTATGTTTTTTTGTTGGTGTTGTAGATACCAGCATGAAGTTTACACCGTTTTTTAGTGTTGTCTGTTTGAGTGAGTTGGTTTGGTTTTCATGTTATGTTGGTTTGGGTTTCGTATATATGTTGGCGAACTGCTGCTGTACGGTACGTGGGGGTAGCTGCGGCCCTCAAAAGGTTCACCTCTAACGCGCACGAGAACAACCCCGCCTAGGACGAATACCCAAGTCGACTTTTGTTGAAGACGTGGATCGAGGCTACGGTTGGGGGAAGCATCCCCTTTTTCACTGCTGGATTTGAGCCAGTCGCACGAGTGACTCCGTACCTCACGGAAAAAATGACCTCAGGCGATTCGCTTGGCGCAGCGTCGCTAAACAGAAGTCCTTTACGGAACAATTCCGCAAAATTTGAACGGCCCGAAAGGTCAAGACCGCGCCGGAACAATGGGGTGACTAGCGCGAGTGATCCCGAGCCATCGCCACAATAAGCTCGAAAACAAGATAACCCCCCTGCCATAGATGTCGTGCGATGTCTGTACACTGCAGTGCCTGATTTAAGAGCCCTTCGGCACAGACCAGTGTGAACCGTGCTTATCTCCGTGCCGCTCTTGTCTCACGCCAGGTTCAGTACAGGTTTTGGTGTTGTCCTCACAAAAATCGTGCATGTTTTTTTGCAGTACCGGCGTCACAAGACGTGGCAAGCCGATTCGACCGCTCTTAACACCGTCGGAGTTCCAGAACCCCCCCCCATGCTAGCTCCAAGCAGTGTGTCCCCAAAAATGGGGTTGCATTTGTCAAGGCGTTAAATCATTTTCTTTTGCTGCGGACGCTCTTAAATTGGGTTCACTACTGTGTATAGAATTCTCGAGATCTTCCACGGCGAGAATTTTCTGTGTGTAGGCCCCATCGCGTTTGGAGAATATTTGCTCGGAACTTTGGCTCATAGGTTGTGGTGGTTCTGTCTCGCGTGTCGCAGGCGCGGCAGTACGTTATACCTAGTAGTGTTCTGCGTCTCCACGCCACCTCCCCCCCCCCACTGCACTTGATATCTATCGGTGGTACTTGTTTCATGTTCCGCGTGCCGCCCCTCACCCCCCCCCTCTCCTTGCCCCCCCGTTGAAGCTGCGGCAGCCGTCGTCTTGGTGGAGGGTCTAACCTACCGATTGTTGACCCTACAACAAAGTTCCCTGGGTTGGTCTACACTGCACGAATCAACACGATACTATAAATATATTCCTCCTCCTCTCTCTCCCACCTGGCCCTGTTATTTTTATTTTGTGCGGTTCTCGCGGTGCACTTGGATACGTTTGTCGTGCGTGTCATACTATACCCTGTTACAGTTTGATTTAGCTCGCCCCCTCCTTCCCCCCCCAATCCCCCCTCCCCGCACGCCATCCTTGGTGGTGTCTCTATTAGGAGTAGGAACGGTTCTCCTCCTCGAAACTGATGCGTGGTCAGTGGTCTAGTGACTAAGGCAAGCAACCAGCGAGCAACCCCCACCCCACCGTCCTCCTCCTCCACGTCTTCATCCGTATTATTGTACGTAACCTGTTTGTTTTGTCATGTGTATAGGTTGCTTTGGTGCATGTGGACGCTGAGGCGGCGATGTCAGGGGTGTCGCGCTTTCTGCAGCGCAAACGAGGCATCTCCTACTCCAAGCAGGTCAGGGTGTGGGCTACAGTGTCGAGGTATCACTACAGTACATCTTTTGGGAGTGGCGCAGGCTAAACTAGAGGTGCATGTTTTTTTTTCTTGTCTTGTCAGGCTTCTCACGTGAAGAACCCGACCTCTTTTCCACAGACTGACTATTAAGAAAATGTGAAAGTGCAACCGGATGAACAAATGCTCATGAAAAGTTACTAGAAACGGACGACCGGTGTATCACGCAGCTTGCAAAGATGACTATCCATCCTAAATTTTGTCGTACTCACAGCTGATGTTGTGAGAACATTTTATGTAATGCCATGGCCTCGGTCCTTCAACGGCTAATGTTTCAAAACATACTTGAAGAGCCCGGAACCTCTCCCAACAGAGTGACGTTTTGAAAACATGAACGAACCCGAGGCTCAGGGAAACAACCATTCTTGCAAGACAATAATCGCATTCCGACGCCGACGATTTTTTTTAGTAGGTTGTGGAGCCTCATCATCCAGAAAGTGGGATTGCGAAAAAGTGCAACCTCTGTCGTAACGAGCGTACAGTTGAAAAACAAACAAAATAGCGCGAACGGTACTCGGTAGTTTTGTCAGTTTTGATGTGCTCTTGCCCGAAATTGCTACCTCTATGGTAGCACGTGTCTCAAGTCGACGGGCGGTGGCTGTTGGGTGTACGATCGGGTTTACCACGGCAAGGTCTGTAAAAGACGCATGCTACGGTAGAGGTTCGCCATTTTTTTTTTAATCATTCTTGTCACGTAAGGAGAAGCATGGTCAACAAACCCGCGGCCTAGGTATGCGAAAGAACCTTGTTGCTAAAAAAGAACGACCGAAATTATGACGAATTTGGGTTAAGGAGCCCCCGCCATTCAGAAACCTGTCCGGGGAAAAAAAAGTGCCACCTCTATCGTGGCGCGCGGCAGAACTGCACTCACGCACCCTCTTCCGAGACAGCTTATATGTCGGGCTTTTCAGGGGCCGGATCGCTTATCGCGGATCGGAGCGGAACAGGTTGACCCGACCCGACCCGTGCAATGTGACCGCCTCCTGACCCGAACCGAACTGACCCGTGACATTTCGATCATCTCCTGACTCGAACCGAGCTGGCCCGTTACATGTCGATCGCCTCCTGACTCGACCCGAGCTGGCCCCAAATCAGCTCCTCCGGCCCCCACCCTAGCTGGCCCGTGACGTTTCGATCACCTCCTCCTGATCCGAAACGACTCGATCCGCGAGTTTCTGAGAACCGCATGACCCGACCGGCCCACGGGCCGGATCATGACCCGCGAAGCGCGTTGCTTCGTTGGAGCTCATGTGGGATATTGTTTGCGGTACGCGGCAGGCAAAACGTTTTGTGCTGTAGGTTGCGAATTTTAAGCGAAACTCTCGCCGCAACGCACGCTTCGCCGTAAGAAAAATCGCACTTTGACCAAATTGGCGTACCGAGGAAAACGTATTTTTTGGGGGAGAATTTTTGGTAAATCGGAACCAATTTACCCATATCATCGGAGCGGTTTATATCGGAATCGGAATTCTCGGAGCGGTTAATATCGGAATCAGAATCAGTTAAAATGAACAATGTTTTTGGCGAAGTTTGTCGGTGCGACATCGGTTGGCGCTGCCCTCAAGAACACTCATATCCGCACGTATTGTGAAGAGCAATGCGGCCGAATGGCCAGAAACTCTGTGCGTTCGTCCGATATGCCAGCGATCTATCGGCTTTGCGGACATGTTAGATGGCCGACATATTGGTATCGACTGCGTTAAAAACCGATCTTAGTACGTATCGGCTGTCGGCTGCGCCGAAAACCGTAACATATACTTGTAAACACGGTCGATTCACAACCCGATAACCTTTCTTTTTGTCCATGTGTTTGCAGGAGAAAGGAGTGACCGTTTAGAAACTCTGCGCTCGCCCGAGATGCCAGCGATATTTCGTCTACGCCGATACATATCGGCTGCGCGGAAAACGCATGTTTTGAGTATATGTAAACACATCGGACTACATCGGACTTACAAACGCTATAGCTTTTGTTTTTTGTTTGTGTCTTACAGGAGAAGGGGGTGGACTTCCAGAAACCCCCTACGCTCGCCCGATATTCCAGCGATATATCGGCTTCTTCCCCGCGATATTGGATATCGGCTGCGCCGTAAACAGATGTTTTTAATTATCTGTACACATATCCGATTCACAACCCGGTAACTTTTCTTTTATTTTTTTCGTGTATTTCCAGGAAAAAGGAGTGGACTTCTCAAAGTTCGACTTCGTGATCACCCCAGACCCTTTCAAGAACCGCCTCCTCGACATGTTTGAGGTAAACGAACACCCTGAAATTCTACTCTTACACGCTTGCATGCGTAGACGCTTTTACTATTGCTGACAAAAATTGACTTGTTATTGTTGTTGTTGTTGTTGTTGTTGTTGTTGTTGTTGTTGTTGTTGTTGTTGTTGTTGTTGTTGTTGTTGTTGTTGTTGTTGTTGTTGTTGTTGTTGTTGTTGTTGTTGTTGTTGTTGTTGTCGTTCTTATTGTTGTATTGTTGTTGTTTTTGTTCTGGTGCTGCTGCTTGTCGATCCCGTTCGAGCCGTTCTGTTTTGTCCAAATGTTATTTTCACCCTATGCTGGATTGAAGCTTGGTTCGTTTGTATCGCATTCTGCGGTAGAGGTGCGCCGTTTTTTCTAATACTACTCCTCGCTGGAGGAGCGCTATGCCTTCTTAGGGAAAACCGATGATTGAGTACCCTGCAAGCTCGACCCGACGGGCAAACCCTCCCATGGCCTAGGTATATCAAAATGTAAATATTGTTGCAAACAAGAACAACCTTCCGACGATTTTGGGTTAAGGAGCCCTGTTGTTCCGAGAATATTTGAGCCAACAAGGGCTATCTCTATCATGGCAGGCATTTTTTTTTTTCCCTTGTCGTGTTGTTTTCGTGCGTCTTTCTTCGTTTTTATTCCTCTCCTTTTGTTTTTGTCCCCGTCTTGTACGGTCGGTATCATTATCTCGTTGTGTTCAGGAAATACCCCCGTGGCGTGAATCATAGATACTTGAAACACGCTGGAAGGTAGCAGGATCATGGGTGTGTTTCTGCTGCTGCTGCTGCTGCTGCTGGCCGCAGACGTCGGCGGTCGTTGGTTCTCTTTTGTCTGTTGTTGTTTTTTGTGTTGTTGAGGGGATAATCCATACCTTCAGAGCCGGAGGATTTAGTTTTTCTATCCGATCCGCTGTTGTAAGCAACCTTGTATTATTCGACTTTTTTACGCTGTTTCATTTGTCCTTCTCGTGAAGGCAGTACCACTGTCACTGCACACTAGTTCCCAGTAGTTTGTCTCAATAATTGGGGGTGCACTTTTAATGGGCTTGAACCTGATGCTGCCACTCGATAAATTCCCGACTCTGCGGGCAGATCCGGGAAAAATCGAGGGTATCGACATCACCTCAACGAGGCGTTTTGGAAAAGGGGAGGGACAACCCTTAATCTCTACAACACATATCCTACACTATTTCGAAGTATGTACCAGAAAATGAGGGTGCAGCTGCTCCCAAAACCAAAGTACTAAGAAAAGGCCCGAAGGGTGCGCCAGCTAGCGTTGGGCTGCGAAAGCAACTGAGTTAAATCGACACACGACGCGTATGAAAATACGTGGAAGTGTGGTGAGCTAAAGCTTTATTTTTCCCCATCCGCCGGAGAAAAGCAGTGGGACTCATCCGACGCTGGGGGTGCATCATTTTCTAGGAAGTTCCTGAGCTCCAAACATGAGGAGCTCAATATCAATATCTCACCCGAAGCATGACTTGGAAGGCATTCGTTCGTTCAACCCGCCCAACATTTCTGTGCGCTACTCCTGAAACAAATATCGTCGTGACATTATCATGCTAACCAGCGGTCCCATCACTTGAGGAGCTCAACCGAACTATAGAGGTGAGAAACGTTTGGCCCAAAAGAGTGCAAACCCTACCGCGGCGGGATAAGGCTTCTACTTACGTTGATGAATCTCAATCTTTAACCATGAAAGCCAGATAATGAATTATACTATTGAAGTGAGGCAGTTTAGGTTATTAATCGTTATTTGCGGAAAGATTGACGACGTCGTCAACTTTTTCATACTTAGGGCTGGTTCTAAATGGCTTAAATTTTTTGTTTCGCTTGCACGATTGATCTCGATTCACCGACAGATCCGGGAAACGATCCAGGGTTTCGACAGCATTTCACTCCGGCGTTTCTGGCAGAGGGAGGAACAAAAAGGCTGTGTCGGCAAATGCGACGGTGAAGATGGTGGCGTCGACGGCGGCTTCTTCCGCGTGAAGACTAGCGATAAGATGGCTGTTATGGTGCGCTGGTTTCCTGCCCCCCCTCGCGAAGACCTTATCTGAGCCCCGCCCCCCTTGTTTTGTGGTGTCTTGCTCTCGTCGAGGGTTTTAATGCACACCCCTCGTATAGTTTTGTAGCTCGCGGCGTCTCATTGTCGTGGCCTGCACACCGTGTGCTAAGCCTTTAGCTGATCCGAATTCTCAAGCGATGGTTTTTCCTTTTCATTTTCTGCGCCTCCGGCCAACAGTACATGGCACCTAGATTATAGTAATAGCAAGAAACCGGAATGCTAGTTCAGGTTGAATTTCTTATAATGAGGAACGCCCCCCCCCCCTCTCCCCCAGACATAATGCCCAGCCCTTTTTTCTTGGTGTTCGTCTTTTTAGTAGTTGTCCTGGACTTGTACTTCCCGCGACAAATTAGTTGCTATATGGTACCTACTAGGATTTGGCGTGAAGCGCGGCGAGACTGCTGTTTTTTTTTCGTTTTGACGGGACGGGCCGGCCGTCTTTTGACATCTTCTTGCCGGATTTGGGAGTGGCAGCGGCTGGGAGAGGGGGCGGCGGGAGTGTGAGCTGCCGTTTGGACAGATCGGTTGTCGCGACAATTGTATGTTAGGTCGCTTTTTGGTGCTGTATTAGTTAGCGGTTCAAGTAGTAGCGGAAACGCATCAGCTCCAGCTTACGTGGTGTTCGTGGTGTTCCTTTGCGCAATGTGGCGTGGCGCATGGGGTGTAGCATGGAATGGGACCCCCGCAGCCAGCCTCCCCTCCCCCCCCCCTCAAATCCGGGGCACCCCCTTCAAGGCGGCTCGGCGAAACCCCACTAAACGAGCACCCGCTTTGTAATACACGAGTCGGTTCATCCCACATCTTTGTGCCCCTTGAAATGTCTTGTTTTATTGTGCCACAGGTTGACGGCGGTTGTATGAGTACCGCAGCATCAGTTTGCGTTCGTATTTTTGTGTTGGGGAGTTGGGTGTATGTGGGCAGTGTATCTCTGCTGTGTTTTGCGTTCATTTCCCCTATGTTTTTGTGTCGAGTGTATGCGAGCAATGTATCTGCTGTATGCTGCTTTCAGTACCCCTCTTGTAGGAGCCAGTTGTCGCAAGCTAGACTAGTCGGTGTGCGGTAGTTTCTTTGTTAACCGCCCAGAAGAAGCGCAGGAAGTAGCAGTAGTACAGTGTTCGTCGCGCCCCGGGTGTGTCGAGATTTCGTGCTTACGCTCTATAGTTCGGGCACATCTTTTACTCCAGCAGCCCGGACTGTTTTCGTGGGGCCCATGTTGTAGTCGTCGCGTTTTTTCGCCATGGTTTCCCCTCGTACGCTGCGGTAGAAGTAGCATTTTGCTGGCTGAAAAGGTTTCTTATTTTTATGGGGCGGCCTTAACCCAAAATCGTCGAAATTTCGTCATTTTTTTTTTTTCTGGCAAATATGTTTTGTGTCGTACGCCTAGGCTGGCCGTGTGGCTTTGCTCTCATAATGTGTACCAGGTATTGCGCTCTTGTTCTTCTCTAAAAATCAGTTTTTTTTGTTCAACTCTTGAAGTGAGGAGCGTCATGAAAAATTGTATCGGGCACGTCTTGACCCTTTTTTAGCACCGCACTCCCGACATGGGGGCATAACACTTGGAATTAGAACGAGAAAATTGTAGGAGTTGGAAATGGGCATGTGTCAGGACTCTCCCTATACAAGAAGAAAG
Organism: Undaria pinnatifida; assembly: GCA_012845835.1. Taxonomy (NCBI): domain Eukaryota; class Phaeophyceae; order Laminariales; family Alariaceae; genus Undaria; species Undaria pinnatifida. The sequence goes on from JABAKD010000001.1 coordinate 13,510,275, forward strand.
GGTTTTCATACCTGTTACATGCATGGTTATGTTGCTTTTCGTCGCATTTAGTTTTTTTTTTTTTAGTTTTGTGCTGCAGTGCGTAGAGATACGGTAGTAGTCGATACGGGTATGTGTTGAGTTTTATGTGTTTCTGTTGTGTTTGTGTGTGCTCCATGTTTGTTGTTGTGACTGCTGGACTATAAACTTAGTGTGCCGGCAGGGTAGGATGTGTTTCGAGGCTAGAACTCGTAGCTTGGAGGTTTGCCGGAGGTGCTCAACGTTCGAACAATCTCCCTGCCGTCTAGCACTAGTGTAGTCGCGGGGCCTGGACAACGTAGGGTGAACAGGAGAATGCAGGAAAAGGTATCCGTGTATGCAGTGCATTACTACTACAGTACTTGAATTTCCTTCGACCCCCAGGCTAAGGCATTATGGTGTTGTATCCTCCTTTTCACTTCTGAGTATAAGCCACACTACTAGCGTGGGTGTCTCTGTACCTCGCTCAAGAACGGACTTTAGTAATACTATGTGTGGCGCAGTGTTATACCCGTACTTGTATAGACAACGATTTCACGGCCGCCCTGCGCGTCGCGCAACGGAAACACAGAAAAACTGAAGAATTGATGTGGCTGTTTTCACATTAACTCGCATAATCTCAAGTCGGTGGTCACAGGACAGGCCCCAGTCACTCTGTGAGAGTGAAATGTACCTCAGAGCAGAAAACGAAAACGAAACAAAAGTGGTACACGTATATAGCGCATGATCAAGTCCGTGGTCACGAGACAGGCTCCGGTCGATCTGGTGAAGAATACCCCAGAAAAAAAAAACGTAACCAACCAAAAGTGGTTCACGTGTCTATGTCTGCAGCAAGTCGTGCAACACCGCTAAAATATGTAAAAATGGTATCGGAAGTCAGAAGAGTGCAAGCTGGCCACTTGGGCGAGCCCTAATAGCTGGCCACCCCACCGTCCTTCGACGCGTGCCACCAGAAAAAGGTACGTAGCTCTCTCTTCTTTTTTTTTTGTTTCTTCCGGACGGCGGGGGAATGTCGTCGAAAAATGCCATTCTTGTTTTTTTCTATGGGGCGAGGTATATGTGGAGCTCAACTCGAGTTAGGAATCCCCCTGGAAGTCTGTGTGCACCTCTAGATAGACTAGACCCTAGCGTTGTGCGTCCTGCTCTGAGACGGTGTGCAAGGTGTGCTTCGGACCCGATTGACGCGCTAGGGGTGAAATGACACTTACTTGTTTGGCGCTAAAACGTGTCTAAATGGCGGGGGGTCCTCATTGGGATTGTACCATGGTACCATCCAATTTTGTGTGGCTATTTTTATTAGTAATAATCATCCCACGGTAGGAGTGCAGCAGATTCTTAGAAGTTTCTGAGCTACCGGCATGATGATTGGAGCTCAAAAAATACCTCGCCCGAAACATGGCTTCGAAGGGCCATTTTCGTCGGCGGCGTAATCCGACCAAACATGCATATGCCCGCTAAATATGTTCTACGATGAACTGTGCATTCAAATTCGTGAAACTGTGACTGATTCTACGATAGCCTCCCCCAAAACCAGCGGTTTTCTTCAACGAACGTTTCATGGCTGCTCGACACGAGGTAGGATGCTACGAAGAATGAAAATCTTCATTTACTTCTTGTCTGAAAAATAATTTTCGAACGGTGACGTCGGGGGGGCAAGGGGCACCGTTTTTCAGGAGATACGGCCGGGAGCTGGTTTCAAAACCGGCGATTTTTTTTAAAAGAAAAGTTGGGGGGGCTACCGTAGAACGACTCCTGTGTGGTATTGGCCTCCGATAGTTCCGCAGACCTCAGGAGCTTAACCGTAACAACAACGGCTGAGGAACGTTTGCCTCAAAAAAAGGGCAATCCTACAATGGGGAGCCTCATCATGGAATTGCTCATCGAGTTAACGCTATACAGTGCATGGAATTGTCAGAGTTTGGGTGCGGCACGACGAGGATTGTGATGTTTTGGGGGGGGGACACCCGCTACCGTTACCCGTAGTTTCGTGCACGTACTGGGCATGTCCTACGTATATACTAGGGAGTTTCCGTGTTTCTGCTTGATTATCACGAACTGAAAAAATTCCGCAGAATGACGAAACAAGATGTCACTACTGTGAAGCGTGTACCACAACTCTCGCACACACCCATTTTCTGCGTGGGTTGGAATTTTCTTAGAGATATCAAGGCTACGGTTCGGGGGGGGTCTAGTTGTTGGGCTCCTTTTGTCAGCGACGAAAAAGCTGTTTGCTCAAGCGTCCACGGCCTCGTTTTGTCATGTGCTGTTTGGTTTCTTCGCGCTCGGCACCGCTATGGAATTGTTGGTTTACGCTGCATGAAAGAAAGGGATAAATTCAACTCCATCTCCTGAAAGGAGCCGAAAGGGGGGTACCCCCCCCCCCCCCCCATCGTATCATGCATCGCCATTGCATTGCAATAAACCTCGGACAGACCACGATCTAGATCACACAGAGTAGGGTCTATATTGAGCATAACGACCATACATATCGTATACATCATTTGGATAATACAGATCATACACCCTTGGTCATGGAGATTCTGTGCAGGGATCTGTGCGGTACAGATCCGACGAAGGAAACGTATGCTAGGTATACATAGATCATCAGGCTCCTACCCGACAACACGATCTATTATTTATAGTACCATGCATATCGTGCATATATAAACCGGGGATCTGCCTTGCCTGAAATTGCAGATCGCAATGGACGCGTGCTTCGATGTAGAGGTGTACCAACTTTTTGGGGTTCCTCAATTTGGTATACTAACCCCTTTAGAGCCCCCGAACCCCTCCCTATACCAAATACAAGTCAATTTGTCCCCAAAAACGGGTTTCCAGTTGTAAAGGCCTCTCCTAAAAACGCCTGGAGAAAAATAAAACTACTATTATACCGGGTAAACAATACCATGGGCCCATAGGTATAGGCCGAGAACCATGCAAAAAAAAGTGACAGAGCTTAGTGCCGACGATTTTTGGTTAAGAAGCCCCGCCGTACGGAAACCTTTTCTTCAGACGAAAACGTGCTACCTCTGTCGTAGCATGGTGGGTCAATTTTCTTTATACATCTGGCGTCATGTTGCATGTTGCGCAGGAGCTACGGAGTGCAGATCCAACCCAGGAAACGCGTGGTAGATCGTTCCGATCGTCTGACTCCCACTCGACAACACGATTTCATCTATATATAGCCCGTGCAGGCCACATAGACCAGGTTGGGTCTGCCTTCCATGACCAGCACGGATCACTAGAGAAGGTCATATTATGTTCGACGTGTGCATTGCTTGTTGGCAGTTCGTCGCGAACGCTTGTTCGCGTGAGTGACGAGAACGCGCGTTTCCTCTGACCACCGAGAACGCGTGCTAGCTCGAGTGGTGAGACCAGCTGGTGAGAACGGGTTTTTGCTCGAGCAAACGAAAGCCGTTTTTCACGTGAACAACGAAAATGGTTTAGGCAACTCTGGGGAAGAGATGCCTAGTATACCCTAGGGAATCCCCGGGTAAGCTTTAGGCAACGAAAAACCTTGGGGAAATAAGTGTACGAGTGCCTCGTACTTGTTTCTGACACGACACAATAAAAGCAAGTACAACCGTATTCGGTTCTCTCTCCTCAACACCCTTGGGCTAAACTGTCTGTTCACATCCTAAGACGATTGCTACGCTAGAGGTTCACCTCTTTATCTTTTCTTCCTGTGGCTCCTGATTCGAGGAGCTCTATACCAGTACATGTACCCTGTGTACCACCTTGTACCCCATTCAAAAATGATATTTGGGTTAACCGAACTTGCAACCCGATGACCAAACCCTTATTATTATTGGCGTCGGTTAAAATAAGGAAAAAATTGCCAGGCAGCAACAATAGCAATTCCGACAAGTTCGGGCTTAGAGTCCCGTCGTCTAGAAAAGGACACGGCCAATTAGTGTTCTATGCCTCTGCCTTATGGTAGCACGCGTCCTGCAGGAACACCTTTGGGACCCAGATAGGAGATCCAAAAAAACAGGGCTGTACATGGATCGTGGATGTACCAGCGGGTCTGCTTTGGGAACCCAGATAGGAGATCCAAAAAAACAGGGCTGTCCATGGATCGTGGATGTACCAGCGGGTCCGGTCCGGAGATTTCGAAAATCTCGCCGCTTGAGTCCCGTTTCATCTACTGTACTTGTAGGAGTGCTCGAAATCTGACGGGTTGGATCCGGGCGGGCAATGAGGCTTTCAAGCTTCACGGGTCGGGTCGGGTCACCCCTAGCCGGCCTGGTAATCGATGGTTTTTTTGACAATATTTCGGCCCGTGAAAATAGCTGAAAAATACGTGTGCGTGCGCACGGTATCACTGATCGTCCGTCGATAGCGTGCGCACGCGGCAGTTGGGAGATTTAGTACATCTCTTCACATATATCATCTGGCAGCCGACGTCAAATTTATCAGCCCGTAACCGACCTCCCCGCCGGGCTGGTTTGTGTGTGGCCGAGACGCTATGCGTAATCGCTGATTGTTTTCTGTCGGCTTTTCGCTCTCAAAGCCCAACAAGATGGTGGTGGGAACGCGTTTCGACAACGAACCGCGCTGAAGTTCGAGAATCTTCGGTTCGGGAATCATCGGTGGTTTCGCGCAGAACCACCGTCATATAGTCTACACGTATATATCACCACGTACGTGCTCGGACAAGAGCGCCCACTGCTATTACTCAACTGCTACCACCGCTAACTGCTACTGTTGCTACTTCTGTGTACCCCTGCTGCTACTCCTGCTGCTACTCCTGCTGCTACTTCTGCTAGTTCCACTGCTATTAAATACTGCCGTCTGTACCCTACCAAAACGTGCTACGCTAAGCGTAGATATTTGTGGCAAAGTCATTCAGACTGGCAGTCTTGGCTCGATCGCAGAACTCTCGACGTCTTTGGTTGTGTGAGGTATTGAGCTATGCGCGGAGCCTCACACAATGTGAAGCGGGAGAATATCTACCGTTGTGTGTGCCGGTACTGCAGCTACTACTACTGAGCTACTACTACTGCTGCTGCTACTAACGCCTGAAATCTGTGCGGTAGACAGCAAACTACCGGGTAGTACAACAACCGCCATCCATCCGTGTGAGCACAGGGCCCGCCATTATCCAACGCAAAGGTAAACACAATCCAATGACATCCTAAGGTAATGATGCACGAAGACAGCCCAGCCACAAAGCAACACCGTGTATTGATTACGCCAACCGTCATGTCACGGCGAGGCTACGTATGTTGAAAACACCATAAAAAAAAAAGAAACTGTCAAGTCTGTGAAACTGTGCTATTAATATGTACTGGCGCAACACAAGCATGTGTCAAAGAAACGGTGGGCCATGGCGACGATAAAAATATACCAATAACAACAGCGACACACGATGATCGAAACTGGCTAGTCAAAAAGCCGTGCATCACTATTTGTTCCCCAGTGCTAAACGGAACGACCCGATCCATGATGGTGCTGTCCCCGCCGTAAACAATATCCCACACTTTAATCCAAGCAATTTCCACCTAACCCGCACGTGGAATCCTGAAGAGGTTTGGACAAAACTGAACTCCAAAAAACGGCAACCAACGTATTTCATTGCCAAAACATGGGTAGCAGCCGGCGCAGCGTTACACGCGCAGTACAAGGGCGCGTAAGCAATATCGATTCAATTGGCGGTGCTGCCTTTGCGTCTCGTACAGAGTGCACACAAAAATACAACGACTTTAAAAAGAAGAGACTGGTCGTAACACTTTTATTCGTATGTTCTAATCGGCCGAATCCTCCGCAAGCGGAGCTCATCAATGCAATGCGTGGATCAGCCAGCCGTCCGAGCCCCCCACGTTACGTCAAGACACATGTATGTTATGACCTCCAGTTAAAGCTTTCAACGTTCCTTCTGCCTCATGTTAATGGTGTTTCTTGCCCATCCCCCCCTCCCGACCGGGCGCTCTCTCTCCCTCCCCCATTCCAACCGGGGGCTCTCATCATCAATCCGGCCAACCCCAAAGTCCAGCTCACGAACAATGAAGCAGTACATTCTCGGACGATTTGGGTCAGGTGAGGACAAGGTCGCAGTCTATTCCCCTTGACGAGTCACCACAGCTGCAGAAGGCGGCCTCCAAATCATAGTTCTGAAAATGCACATCATCACGAGGAGAGCGCAAGGGAGGACGGGAGGTCGGGAGGGGGCGGGTTGGTGTGAAAACCCCCAACAATTTCGTGAAAAAAGTACCATGGTCTATAGTGTAGCAGATACCCGATCTGAAGATCTATTCACTTCGCGAAGAAGGTACCATGGCATGACAGGTACCCGATCTGAACATCCATCCACTTCGCAAAAACAGTACCATGGCATACCCAGATACCCGATCTGAACAGCCATCCACTGCGCAAAAACAGTACCAGACACCACATCTGAATTGCCAGATTTTGTGACATTTTGTGTCGTGGTGTCTCATATTATTGTCTCATACTGTCTCATATCTGTAGGTAAAGCACAGAGAATCAAACCCTACACTTCCTCCGCAAACGTGACAAGTACCCTTTGGCCTAACAACCCCGAAAAAAAGCAATTCGGGACAAAATGCTGCCTCTTGTGTTTCGTAGCATGCCTCCCTCCCAGCGTGAGCCTCCCATTCACACCGACGACCGAGTTTGCCAATTTAATGAACGTCAGGAACGACTAACACCGCGAAACGCACTTTTTCTTATTGCTGGTTGAATGGGATGCCTCTTACAGTACGCCCATGCGATACGGCAGGGCTTTCATACGACCGCTTGGCAGTGAACGTCACGAATTGACCCCCACCGCGAGACGCACTTCCTAATTGCTGGTTAAATGGGATGGGTGCCTCTTACGGTACGCCCATGGTGCACGGCACGGCCCTCTTACAGTAGGCCCATGCTATGGCAACGACGTGTGACGACTACGATACAGGCTGCATTTTTTTTTGGGGGGGAGAGGTCTTGAAACTCCCAAAGTGTGGAACTTCAGAAAAGTTTTCATCCGGTACCGAATATATATATATATCTATATATATATTTTTTTTCTCCAAATAAGTTTTTTGTGAGAGATCTTAAGCTCCCAAATTGACGAACCTTGAAAAAAAAAAAAGGTGCACCCTCTTCCGTAGACAGCACCCGTCTTACTACGGTACAAGTGCACCGATTTTTTTTCCTAACACTACCCCTCGCTTGAAGAGCTCTATATCTCCCAACACCCAAAAAAAAACGAACTTTGAGAAAACCGAAAGGGCAACTTTTCCGGCGCATCATTAAGTCCTATGGCCTTAGTGTATACCAGGTACAATATACACATTAAAAATATTTTGCAACACAAAAATTGGTGATATTCAGACGATTTTGGGTTAAGGAGCTCCCGTCATTCAGAAACCGTTTTGATCGCAAAAACCCATTTATCTCTCTTTTATCGTAGCACGCTTTTTATCCGCACGCGCGTCCTCACCTTAATAATTGTGTCCAGGCCCTGTGCATTGGCCTCTGCGCAAATATCCGTGCTGCTCCTGTACCTGCAACGAGATTGTTGAGCGGATATAGCGCAAGGGGGGGCGGGGGGGGGGGGGGGGGAGATGCGTCCATTGTATGGAAAACCTTTCTGCACGTTGGAGGCATCAACCTGTAGTTAAAGCGTAACTGTCGCAAATACGCGTTCCCCGACATCCTCACATCCGGTAGATTACGTGGTGGATGATCTATCGGCGAGCACTTTAAAAAAGTAACCATCGGTCCAGAATTTTCGGATGCATCAGGTGAAACTTACTCGACGTTGAAGACGGGCTTGCCAGCGTCCAAAAACGCCTCGGTATACACCTGCAAAACATAGCACAAGAGAAACATATGAAGGCCCACAGGGTGGAGAGGGAAAGTGCGGGGGGAGGGGGGGGGGGGGGGCAGTTAGGGAAAATGTACAAGGGGCTCACGTGAACGGTCTCATGCGCCCCTTGTTGTGGAGAAGCATCGCCGAGCAATGCAAAAAGACACCGCGAAATGGTAAATTGTTGTTTGTGTTGAACTCGTTTCAGTCGTGGCACGCTTCGTTGATGGCGAAGTCAAAGTTATTCGAGCGAATCGAGTTTCTAATCTACACCTGGGCCTCGCAATATAGGCTCCCACGAAAAAAAATAGTTTGCGTGCGTGTCTTCGACTAAACTTGATGTTAGTGTGGGATCATTTGATTTTAGACGGCAAAACCACGGAGCAACAAAACACACACAGCAGACCACACGGGCAAAAACAGCAGCACACACCGCTCACACAGCCGGCACACAGCGCTCACACAGCGGGCAGCACACAGACAACGGGCGCAGCGGGCGACAATAGTGGCCAGCGGAGAGCGGGCATGGAGAGTGTGTGCCCGCTAGGGGTGTGTCCGCTGAGTGTATCTACTGCTGTTTCGTGGTGATAGTAGGTCATCATGGAGAGACGTCCGTTGGGGGCGATTGACCCAAACTCGGTCCGTGCGCCAACGCCAGAAGGGCGACAGCAGACACGGCGGAGGGGCTTGAGAGGGACCTCTACCTAGCTAAGGGAGCCAAGGTCATGCTAACGAAGAACCTGTACCAACAAGTTGGACTCGTGAACGGCATTCGAGGCCAAGTCGTCGAGTTGGTGTTTGCAGACGACGCGCCCCCGACGAACCTCCCCCTTTACGCTGTCGTCAAGTTCAGAGGGGACTCAGGGGGGGAATGGTCGTCTCAGGCGAAATATAGAGGGTGTGTGCCGATTTCTCCCGTAGACAATACTTGGCAGGACGGGAGAACGCAGGTCAGGACGCAACTGCCGTTGAGGCTCTGCTGGGCCATCACTATGCACAGATCACAGGGGCAGACGTTAGAGAAGGCCGTCATAGACTTGGGGCCGAAGGAGGCCTGCCTGGGGCTTACTTTCGTCTGTCTCAGTAGGGCTAAAAGACTAGCGGACCTGATGGTAGAGCCAATGAGTTTCGGCACGAAAGGCAAGCTTGAAAACTCCGACACCATGAAGGCTAGGTTGCGGCAAACGTCACATCGGCTCTATTCCACCTGTGGTGCCCCTCGCAGTCACACGAACCAATGGCCCGTGGACGCACACGTCTGACGACAGTTAGTTGCATCTATCAGCTGTCGCTCGTTTTTTGCGACAGCTATTGTATCTTTCTTCAACACGTTCGTATCATCGACCGGACGCATGCTACGATGTAGAGGTATACCTTTTTTTGGCGAAATTTTTTTCTGAATGAGGGGGCTCCTTAACCCAAAATCGTCGGAAATACGCCGTTTTTTTTGTTTTCATGATTTCTCGTTGTGCGCCTGAGCCATGGGGGTTTTCATCCTGTACTGTAGCAGTTTATATTTCTCTCCAAAACAGTTTTTCGGGAGAGGGTTTGAGCTCCCGAATCGAGGAACACCTCGGAAAAAAAGCGGTGCACCTCTATCGTAACACGCGTCACCGCATCCTTCTCGATCCTTCTCGATATGACCTAGGACCCAGGCTACTGCAGGGAGGTGGCACGCCAGAGCAAGCCCCTTGTTATTTAGCTTTTTCGCGCTGTTTTGGATATGTGGCATGAATGCGTCTTGGAATATTAAGCACATTCTGCCAACAACATATATATATATATCCTGACGCATGCAACGGTAGAGGTGCACAACGTTTTGTTCAAGATATTCCTCGATTTGGGAAGCTTAAGACCTCTCTATAAAAAACTGATTGATTTGGACAAAAATACAACTGCTAGTTAGTACCGGAGATGAAACACCCCATGGTCTAGGCACACAACGAGAATGATGGGGAAAAAATGAACTATTTTGGACGATTTTGGGTTGAGGAGCGCCCTCATCCAGAAACCTTTTCTCCAGACGAAAAAGCGCTACCTCTGTCGTAGCCTGCGTCTCCTGTGCAAGCACTCTTTGTGCCCGTCAGGTATGTAGTAGGAGTGGCGTAAAGATCCACCCGACGGTACGGGTGCAGCATCAGTCCCTGAGTTCCTCGAAATGAGGAACTCAATATCTCTCCCCCGAAAAAAATGACCTTGAAGGCATTCATTCGTTCGCACTACCCGACCAAGCTTCTACGCATTACTGCAGTCCTAAAATATTGTGTACTCATGACATTGTTGCACTAGCCGGTAGTTTCGCACATGAGGGACGTTTTAGCGCGATCATGCATCTGCAACCAACCCCCACCGTGGCATGACTGTAAAGCACCTGAGCGAGAATTTGGATATATATGCCCTTTACCGCGGGCTTGGTCCTGAACGATGTAGAAACGATGCAGTAGTGCGTGATGACAAACTTTAGAAAAACTTTCCTTCAAGACGATGCCTCTTCGAAACGCCGATGGCCCCGACCCCCGGGCTCTACAGTGATGTAGACGCGTGCCGTGATATCACGATTACGGAAGTTAGATATCACACATTTTTTTTGTCAACTGGGGGTGTTTCCCGAATGACGGGACTCCTTAACCCAAAATCGCTGGTGGAATGTTTTGCTGCATGCTTTTTTTTTGCGTGCCTAGACCCTTATGTAGCCGGCTTCATCAGGTAGCCATCTTCATCGGGTTGCACTTTGATTCCAGTTCACTATAAGATAGAAAAACCATTGCTTTGGTGGTGTGGAACTCCTCAAGCGAGAAGCGCCTTGAAGATATATAACCGTGCAACATCTCTACCGCACTACTGCATGTACTGACAATGCGCTGACAATCTGCGATATACAAGGTAACCATGGCGGTTAACGTATTTCACACCTTTGCATGACACCGCTCTGTCTCCTCGTGGTAACTTGATTCTCACATTGCATTCATTCCACTGATGGCACCCCTCGTTGATGGCAAAGTCGAAGTCCTCTTTGATCTCGTCAATGATACCGAGCGCGTTCTTCATGCCAACCACCATACCATGCGAGTGCACCTGATGCAGGTGTAGGTCGAGCACACGTAATTGGCATGTTCATATTTTCTCATCGTCATGATCTAGCATGTTGGACACATTTTAGAGGTATACACGTCAAGGTTTCCACGAGAACGGTGTGGCGATATTTCTGTTGACCCTCATACCACTATCCCAAGATGTCCACGAACGAGAAGACCTGTGGCGTTCCATATCTACCTTTTCCATGCCACAGGAGTGAACATGCGAGTAATGGTCGACGATGTCAAAACCCTCCAGATACGGCGGAGGCATTCGCCAGGGCGGAGACATCACCACCTCGACCCCCTCCCTCCACCAATCGGTTAACCCCCACCATCGCTACATCCAGAAGTAAAATAGCGTTGTACGATACAGTGAACACTTTGGGGCAATTTTTTGTTTGTGAACGATGGGGTTCTATAACCTATTTGTACAAATCGTCGATTTTAACTTCTTGTTGTGCTCAATTTTTTGTCTTCGGTTATACCTATCCGGCATGGGTTCGTCGTCGGGCGTGGCACGTTCGGCTTGATACAATTGACAACCTGTTTGGTTGCTTGTCTTGTATAGGGCTTCTCAAGTGAGGACCGGGGGAAACAGAACGCCGCCCCTTCTTTGCCATACATAGCGTGTGATTATTGTTGCCTTATCGAAAAAACTCAACAAACGTTGTTGCAGTTATCCAAGGCTGCCGAAATTGCGCTTTTTAATGTCGACCAGCAACCACCACTAGGGTGAACCTGGAACAGCAGAGGTAGTAGGTCTACAACGTTCTAACACGCTCTCCACCCAGCGGCAGGAAATCGTGTGTTGCTTACGGTTTCAGGTTCAGGCAAGAACTTGCGATATATAGTCACGCTCGTTCGGGCCGGTGCTGACTACAGGAATCGCAGCATAAACCTTCGTGGACAATCTGAGGTTCAGTCTTTGTAGCCGGACGGAAAAATACCCCAGGTTGTGCGGTTCATTAAATATGCATGTACGTACCACTGAAGTATTTCGGTCAGCGCTTGACTGAGCACTAGCGCAACCGACCCAACCCACGATAATACAATAACGCCCAGCCTACCGTAGGGGTTTGCATTAATTTCGGGGCGTTTCCTGCAGTGGCTCGGGGTGGCTCGCGCGAGTATAACCCCCCACAGGTCTTTTTGCTAATCGAAACCTTTCGTGTGATGTTTATATATATATATGTTGCGGTATTCATCTTCCATGGACTTGTGAACTACATACATAATCTACGCTGTACCAAAACAAGATCGTTAGATTTCAATTTTTGCGGTGAAGGCTTTTGAAGTGAAGTTGCAGGGTCACTCGTGCGAGTGGCTCAAACCCGGCACTAAAAATTGGGGTTACCCCTTCGGAGCCTTCCCACGGTAGGGTGTGTGTGTGTGGCGGAAAGGGTTCTGAGCTTCCAACGTGCGGAGAGCTCAACATATCAGACTTCGAAGGCGTTCGTTCGCGCAACCCGAGCAACGTGCTATGCTCTGGTCCCAAAACAAATTACACTAGTGAAATACTTGATTGATGACTAACCCGTAGTTTCTCACCTGAGGAGCTCAACCGGACACAACATTATTAGTTGATCCAACAACTGCAACTCCTACCGCACTATAGAGGGATGACTCTTCTGCCCTGGCCTTGCTCTCATACGCTGTAGATTCATGGTCGGGTCTTACTAGAAATACATGTAATACTGCTCATCGGTACTGTGTCGGATACAGTTGAGGCGCGAGATATGAAAGGGGCGCCCTATCCTCGCGCAACTTCGTGCTCTCACGTGTGTCATCTTAGATGATGAGCGTATGCATCCATTATTTTGGAAAAAATAATACGAGACGTGTTATAAAAAATTGTAAAAATAAAAATGCACTCTAGCTGTGAGATCGAATATTTTGGCGAAACTCATCTTTGCAAGCTGTGTGTGATACTTCGATCGCGCGTATTGCGGGTTGTGTGTCCTCATTAAGGATATAGGTCGGAATGGTGATCGCAATACGCTTTCGTTGTAGGATCATCGCACCCTGAAGCTGAAGTGAAGCGTTCGCGTGGAAACGTTCGAGGACGTGGCATTCCGAGACATTTCCCACACACACGAGGAATACTTTGATTTTCCTTGCAGAGAGCCTAACCCATGTCTTTACGTACACACTTCTGAGAGGCATCTATTTGCGCTCACCGTTGCCGCGAACCACTTGTTGTATTCGATCTGGTCGCCTTCGGTAACGTCCACGCCAGACTTCTGCTCAGCGTACACCTGCATGTGGGAGGAGAACCCGGCGGCAGCGTCGAACGCAGCTATCATTTCGGGGTGTTGTTATGCGGTGAGAGAGATAAATGGAACGATAGTTGGTATAAACAAAACGTTTTTTTGTGCTGTGTCTGGCCGTTTTCAGATGCAGGCGTCGCCGCCAGATATACTTTCCAGCGCATTATGCGCACCTGCATGCAGGAAGCGGGTTGTGGAAGAGAGACTCGTCAAACATTAAAAAAACCCTGCCAGTTCGTGCCGTGCGCAACCAAAAAGTTTTTTTTCGGTTTTCTTGCAGTGTTGCTAATCAAGTTGTATGTCTAAAAAAGGTTCACCTAAAGTTTTGGAATCCGCACAAACGATGCACAACACCCAAAAGAGACAATGTGGACAAGGCAGAGATGAGGCGCAAATGAAAAACCTCCCGCCACGACAAGACCAGAGGTATACGCATACCTCATGGGTATGCACGCTCCTCCGGAGATACTGCGGAACGAAAGATGCGGTGAAGAGGGAGTACGAAAGATCAAGGCTACTATATATAGAGGTGGACATTTTTAGCTAGAGTTTGTTCTGAATAACGTGCTCCTCGACCTGATATGGTCGGGGACTTTCATTCTGGTTTTGCCAGATGTTGCTTGTCGCTGACCTCGAGCCTACCATAGGGATTGCACGTTTCTGCCGTGAAGAGGTTCAGCTGGTTCAGAGCCCCTCGCGCCAGTGTCTACCCCACAATTTGGGAGCTTGAGACCTCTAATCCCAAAAACTGTTTTGGAGAGAAACAAAAGCTGCCGGATGAAAAATCCCATGGCCTAGGTACAAAACGAGAGTCATGGGAACTGTTGTCGTTGCCGTTATCGTTGCCGTTGCCGTTGCTGTTGCCGTTGTCTTTGTCGTTGTCGTTGTCGTTGTCGTTGTCGTTGTTGTCGTTGCCGTTGCCGTTGCCGTTGGCGTTGCCGTTGGCGTTGCCGTTATCGTTGCCGTTGTCGTTGCCGTTGCCGTTGCCGTTGCCGTTGTCGTTGCCGTTGTCGTTGCCGTTGCCGTTGCCGTTGCCGTTGCCGTTGCCGTTGCCGTTGCCGTTGCCGTTGCCGTTGACGTTGACGTTGCCGTTGTCGTTGTCGTTGCGGTTGCCGTTGCCGTTGCCATTGTCGTTGTCGTTGTCGTTGTCGTTGTCGTTGTCGTTGTCGTTGTCGTTGTTGCTGTTGTTGTTGTGAGGCGTAAAGGGCTCCGCGAGCGAGGCACCCCCGAAAAAGACGGTGCACCCCTACCGTGTCGCATGGCATGTGTACATACCGCATACTACATACTACGTGATACATGCTACAAGTGGTGCATGTCATGTCTACATACTACATACATGCTAAATACAACCACATACACGCCTTGTGTGCGCTTTGGGTTTACGAGACGCAACCCCGGCATGCAGCGCTTGCTTGACACGCTGGACCTTTTTCCGGGAGTTCCACCCATTTTCGAGTGCGCTACACATAACCAATGGTGCGAGTGGTCCATGCTCGGTATTGAACACGGGGCTGCCACCCGTATCATAGCCGTTGCTTTTCCCCCGTTTTCAGCCTTCGTAGCCCGGCATGATAAGGGGGGGATCACGTTCGGGACCTTTATTTGCGGTGACGTGGGGTAACTCGCGCAAGAGACTCCCCTCCGTTCCTTTGAAGCGTTAAGGCGTTCGTGCTGCTGTAATTGTGCGACAAGAATCCGCAAAAGGAATGGTGATTCTACGCTGCGCTAAACAGGTTGCCGAACGTCTTCGCCCACCCCGTGAGGTACAGAGACGTTTGCACGAGTGGCCAAAGTCCATGGCAGTGACAAAGGGGGGTCGTTCTACACTAGCCCCCCCGACATTTCTTTGACGAAATCGCCGGTTTCGAAACCAGCTCGCAGCCTTATCTCCTGAGATACGGTGCCCCGTGCCCCGCAGATGTCATCGTTCGATAGTCCTTTAAAAACAAGAAAATATATTTTATGATTGCTGTTTTCTCATATATATCATCATTCCTCGTCTCGAGCAGCCATGGGACGTTTTCGTTGAAAAAATCGCTGTATTTTGTCGTGGGGCTATCGTAGAACCAGTCGGGGGTGCTACGCCTCGAGCGTAGCCTTGGTGTTTGCGGTTACGTGAGGTACAGTGTGAGGTACAGCGTGAGGTACAGTGTGAGGTACAGCAGTGTGAGGTACAGCGTGAGGTACAGTATGAGGTACAGTGTGAGGTACTGGGTGAGGTACAGTGTGAGGTACAACGTGAGGTACAGTGTGGGGTACAGTATGAGGTACAGTGTGGGGTACACGTGAGGTACAGCGTGAGGTGCACTATGGGGTACAGTATGAGGTACAGTGTGAGGTACAGCGTGAGGTACCGCGTGAGGTACAGCGTGAGGTACCGTGTGAGGTACAGCGTGAGGTACAGAGCTGCTCCAGTGAGGCAGTGAGGAGTCTCAGAAATATTACGGCGCCCGGAGGCCTCTCATAGCGTGCGTCGTGCACCCCTTCTTCTCTCTTTTACCGGGTTGACGGCACTAGTCATCGCGAGCGGCCCTGTACATGACTCGAATGGAGGAGGGACGCCGTAGTACATACATCGAGACAGGAATTTTGCAACACATTTTGTTGGCTCGGCTCGGGGTGCAACAGTCCGTTGGTTTGGGGTGCAACAATCCGTTAGTTTGGGGTGCACATATATGGCAACTCAAATCGTCCGTCTCACATATACGTTCATAGTCATCAAACTCAAACCGTCCGTACTCTGATGAGCTTGAACTAATATGCGACTCATTTAAGTTGTTTGAAATCACTATCGCAGCCTTGATCCTCGATTATAAACGTAACGCCTTCGACGGTGGTAAGAAACGGCTATCACTAGAGGGCGTGCTGCTACAACATTTAGACTCCGCGGTGTAGTTGTTTCCCCCGCGTACGCCGGCTACCCTCTGCAAGTCTGGAAATGGTGCTGTTTTATGCCCTTTTTGGTTAATGGTATGCTCCATCGCGCGACCTGCCTCAGCCATATTGGTCAAAGGAGGGATTCGGTTTTCAGCGGCTCTGGGCATCTCGCGCGTGTGTCTGTCGTAAACGTCTCAAAGGTGTCGTAGCTTTAATCTTTTTTGTGTTTTGTTTTCCGACATGAATCGCCAAAAATGTATCTGTTTTGGTCAGGTTTTCTAGTGAGGCAAAGCTCCGTTGGCGTTTTAGAAACTCTTAAACTGCCAGGGAAACTCCGTATAGCGTAGCCTTGGTCGTGTGTCTTCGATACAATACCACGCCTACGGCTGGGGGGTCTCCTTTCGGCACTTTTACTGAGGGTTCCGGGTCTTTCGCGCGAGTGACCCTCCTGCTCCTTTAAACTTCCGTGACTGTGTTCACGTTTTCGAAGAGAATCCGCAATTGAATGGTTCGACACGCTGCGCACCAAGCAATCGCCTATGGTCGCTCTGTCGTTGAGGTGCCGAGCCACCCGCGCAAGTGGATGCAAACCCGGTAGCCAAAAATGTGGGCCTCGGAGCCATCCCACGCCAGGATGCGTGCAGCGGAAGGTTCTGAGCTCTCGAGGTGATGAGCCCAACATCTCAGCATAAACATGGCTTCGAAGGAGTTGTTTTCTAGCGCGACTCCCGCCAACACCTCTGTGCGTTAATCCTAACACCAACGCAATCGTAACGTCCCCAGAATGACCGGTAATTCGTCTTGTGAGGTCAACCGGCTAGAAAACGTTTCGCCCAAAACGTGCAAACCGTACCGCACTATAGAGGGATGGCTCCGACCCCCCACTACAGAGGGATAA
The DNA here is from genome assembly GCA_012845835.1 of Undaria pinnatifida. Classification (NCBI taxonomy): domain Eukaryota; class Phaeophyceae; order Laminariales; family Alariaceae; genus Undaria; species Undaria pinnatifida. Next base: position 13,527,231 of record JABAKD010000001.1, read on the forward strand.
TTTCGACCGCACTATAGAGAGATGACTCTGACTCCGCCTTAGCTTGTACTGCACCAACGAGATGAACATGGACGCTTGTGACAGTGTCCTAGGCAAAAAAAACGCATTACCGTAAAATCCGGTAGGTAAAATATCTAAACGACTCCGGGTATGTCCTTTACGCTGCAAGCTCCTCACCTCCATGTTGTCCGGCTCGATGGCGTCACAGCCCAAGCTTGCCGCTCTCAAAACGCGAGCCGACATTATGTCCCTCACACCCTGCGAGTGTTATACGGTACATGCGCACATGTTACGCAGACAGAGGAGGGGCGGGGGGGGTGCACGCAATTCAATTCACGCGCATCCGTAGTCTTGACCATGCATGGCGGGACGGAGCATGTCGGGTTTTCACCGACCAGGCAGACTTCGCGTGCACCAAGGTCGAAGGGCCGTAAGGTGTTCGGCGAGTCACATGAAGGCTGAGCTGCATCCTACTAGGGACCGCTTGTGAGGCATACATCTCGCGTTTGCTTGCATACGGATTGCACTTTCGAATGCATTTTTGGTTTTTCGTGTGACCATTTCCAGAGACAGCAACGGGGATATCATTCAGCAGCTATCTAGTGGGTGCCTTACCATATGCACGTACTACGTGATACTATCCGTCTTCTGCGGATTTGACGTTCACCGCTCCACACAACATAAAGCATGACCTAACTCGACCACAGTGGGGGGGAGGGGGGGTAATAAAGAAAGGGGGGGGGGGGGCGAGTGGCAAGTGAGGTGGGGGAGGGGACAACCGGATGGCGGCGGGTGGAGATGGTTGTGCAGAAAAAAGAGGAGGAGAGGAGGAGGGGGTGTAGCCTATGCTTGCAGCATTCCAGACGCGAGCCGGTCGTACGTCCCGCACAACTTGAGAATAAAGGATACATGCCTACCCGATGCAACATTTTTCGAGAGGAGAAGGAGGGGGAGAGATCAATCCCCAGGTGGAAGGGGGGGGAGGGGGCGGGATGTTGGATGGCGTGATGGGGCGGGGTTGGAGGTGGGGGGGGTAATGGACAATGACGTGGTGATGGTTTAAGCTTCCCACATTCACGACGCGAGTGGACATGATCTTCCGCACCTCCTGCGAATCTACGTGTGCAGAACCGATACCATTACGTTCTATGCAGAACGCCTCTGTGCGGGGGGGAGGAGGGGGGTGTAATTGTCGCGTCATGCACAGATGTTGTCCGGTAGGAGCGCGGACCCTAGCGTCCATGAAATACCCGAGACGGAGAACGTCAGGTTTTGACCGACAAGGCCGTCATCGCGTGCACCAAAAAAACGAAGATCGCGAAGTGTTCGCCGACCCGCAAGAAGGGTGAGCAGCAGCATCCTAAGAACAGTGTTTGAGGAGCTGACGTCGGTACCTTCTGAGTATGTTCTTGCATGCGTATGGCAGGTTCGAATTGATACGTTGACCTCGTGGTGCGGCCTCTTCCAAAATGGGAGGTGGCGGGGGGGGTACCCACCTGATGCATAGCTGCGGTATTTAGACTATATATATCCTATTTATAGCTTCCATACAGCGCCAGGGAGGGGGGGGGGTGTACTCAGTTTATGCATGGTCGTAGTCGTATGACCATAGCCCCTCGTATCCCTACTATGCCGAGACGGAGAACGTCGGGTTTACACCCAGAAATCGCTTGCACCAAGCGCGAAGCACCGTGAGTGGGGGGTGTACTCAGTTTGTGCATGGTCGTAGTCGTATGACCATAGACCCTCGTATCCCTGCTACGCCGAGACGGAGAACGTCGGGTTTTCACCAGCCAGAAAGACATCGCTTGCACCAAGCGCGAAGCACCGTGAGGTGTTCCGCCAGTCTCATGAAACGTGAACTGCATCCTTCCAAGAGCCGGTCGTAAGTCGGACTTGGGCATCTGGCACCTTTTTTCTTTGATTGTGGATGACAGCGTCAATAAGTACTTTGTTTTCTGATGTGGCCACCCTAGAGACAGCAATGGGTATTACTATGTACCTGCCTCGTGGGTGCCTTACCGTATTCACACGACGTGATGCGATCATTCCCCTTGTGCGGAGATCGGGTTCTCCACGCCGCACAATATGATCTACTCCATCGCCATCATGGTGACCGCCAAGAAAAAAAGAAGAAGGAAAAAACCGGTACCCTGGTTGTCTAGCTCACGCTTGCGCAGTAACCGGCATGTTTTACAGCGTCGTTGCCAACCATCGCCAACCCCAATATACATATAATGTTTTACAACGTCGGTGCCAGCCGAGGCCAACCACTATATATTTCTTTTGGGGGGGGGGGGTCACAAGCCACGGCAGACGTGCCCCGTTTTTTCCTTTGGCCCCTCAAGAAACTTATTTCAAGCAAACTGAAAGAGTAACGCGAATAAAAAAAAAAAAAACCTCGACATAAACAGAAGAGAAAAGCTGCTGTTAAACAAGAATGGCATTGATAAGTTTAGGTTGAGGAGTCCCTGTGATTCAGAAACAGAAGCAAAACATGATACCACAGAGTGCTACCGGTTCTGCAGCACGGGTCTGGGGGTAATAAATGGGAGTAGAGGGGGTCAAAAAGGTCGGATGAAAAGATATCGGGGGGTGGGGGGGGGGGGGGGGGGCATATCACCGAAGGGAAAAGAGAAAGGAGAGGCCCAGTTTTGAACACGATAAGTGGAGGGGGTGGGCGGGCGTGTGGGAGTTTGGGCGGGGGGGGGTGATGACGATCAAAGGGGAAGGGAGGGGCGCGTTATGCAGGCGGCAAGGATGGGGGGGGGGGGTCATGAAGATCGAAAGGGTCTCGCCGTGGTAACGGGGGCCCGGGGGGTTCCCTACAATGCACACATAAAGATGTTCCGATCGATCACTTGGGATCACGATCTGAAAGAGAGGAATATATCAGGCCCGTCTCTCCACGCCTTCGTCCTCATGTATGAAATATGTATTGGTTGGTACGTCCGTGCGCTACGTCGTTCGACCTCCCTTCAGCCAGCGTTTCCCTTAGACCCGTCATCCAGAAACACGTTTTCGCAAAAAATAAAAACGGGCTACAGGTAGAAGAGGTGCACTAGCTTTTGTTTTGGCCTTTTGAGGGTGGTGGCTTGTTAAACCACTCTCTATCATATACCTCACCCCTACACTATTTTTTGAGCAAGATCAAAGTTGAATCCGATAATCGGACCCATGGACTGGGATTTTTTTTTTTACAACAAAAACAAGAATGGCGTTATACGTTGATTTGGGGGTAAGTAGTCCGCTCATTAAGATTTTTTGTTTTCGCCGAAAAGCGGTATAATACCTTAGTACCTATATTCGTAGCACACGCGTTCCCCGAAAACCGCACCTGGTACCGCACGTCAAGCCACCTCTCTCCTTTCCAGTTCCTCACAGCCTTCCCCAACGCGTCGGGCGGAAACAGACCGGCATCGTCTCGCCAGTTCTCTGTGGTGCCAATGCTGATGTAGCAAGAGACCCACTTTCCGTCCGAGTGCAGCTCGTCGATCGTGTTCTCCGCGCCGTCTGAAGCACGCCGTGGTGTACGTGGAGGTACGTGGGGAATGGTGGCATCTGAGGACGCGCGCTACTTGATAGAGAGAGGTGTGGTAGTACCTTTCAAATGTTGTTGTTTTTGTTTTGTCTGCAGGACGGGGCTCCTTGATCCAATCGTCTAAACGGTATTCTTGTGTTCAAAAATTTGCCCGGTTTTCGTAACTAGGACATTGATATATTGTTCTTTTTTTTTTCATCGGGGTGCACTTGCAGTGCTCTACCCTACACAGACGCGTGCCACGATGGGGGTGCACATTTTTTTTCCACTGAGGTGTTCCAACGGGTGTTCCTCAATTTCGGGAGCTCAAGGCGTCCCCCAACAACTGAGTGGAGCAAAATAAAACTGTTACGTGCGTACCGGAGATAAAAAATCCCATGGCCTTGAGGTACTCAACGAGAATCGTGCAAAAAAAATGGCCTATTGTTTCAAGGCTTTTCGTTTGGGTAAGCTATTGCTTAACCTTTTGCAAGTGGTCAAACGGACTAATACCCCACTAGTTTCTTCAACAGATAGCGTCGTCGACAGACCATGTTTTTTTTGGGTCGTCGTGGGTTCAACTCCCACGTCCATCATAATAAACTTTTTCAGAGTTTCCCCATGTCGAACTTGAAAAATACTCTCCCTGGAATCCCCAGGAAATGAAACGGCTTGGATAATTGACAGAGGTCCACCGTATATCCGTCCGACCTACTATCCCGCCGTTTCAGGGGGGAAGAGTGTTATAAGGCTTAGTTTATTGGGTAAGCTATCGGTTAACCTTTTGCAAGTGGTCAAACGGATTAATACCCCACTAATAATACCTTAACACTATAGACTAGTCTATTAATAGTTCGGTGATTCTGGGTTAAGGAGCCCATCATTCAGAAAGCAGAAACGATTTCGGACGAAAATGCTACCTCTATCGTACTACTAGTTGTTAAGATACGGCCTCGAAAGGCCTGTAGGTATCCGAATCTGAGATCATTTGGATGGGTTTCGTATGATAAGGTTGGCGTTTTATATTTATTTGTGAAAGTTAGGAAGTAGATCGGAGGCACGTGCCTCCGATCTCAGAAGCTATCCCGGGCTCTGGTGGAATCGAATAAAGCTACATCTATCTCTACGAAGGAACAAAAGTGAGCACTCTCCGAGGACCTGCTCAATTGGCAGACCTGCAGGGGGCACTCTGTGTTCCCCACCTACCTTTAATTTAACACATTAGTACCATGCGTCCCTACACTGTTAAGTCAATATGTGAATCAGAGGGCGAGTCGAGTGAGGTGGCCCGCGAAGAAAGTGGTGCACTTCTATGCCGCAACAAAATTTGGTCTGCGTGATTCTCTAGGACCCGACAACCCTGCGCTCCTCGAAGAGCCTTCCTTGGTACATGAAAATTGACAAGTTTTATGCTGCTGATGATGTGCGAAATGTACCGTGTTGAGGTCAGGGAATGTGTTGTTTTGAACATATGTATAATGTTAGACGCGAAATATCTCAACTTCGCAGAACAAATGAGATACCAGGTTTTATCAACGCACGGCAGGATTAGCCAGGTAATCATGGGCTTTACGGGTATACTACGTAGCTTGTTCTGATCAGAGGCGAAAGGGGAAGAGAACATATGTACCCACTGTTGTCGCGTGCATCTATCGTATCGTGCATATCTCTGCAAATATAGCAGAGGCACACGGGCGGACGTTACCGGCACCACCCACTGCCGACTGGTAAGCCTAGATGATAGGTCTACTGCTGTTGTGGTTTATTGTGCTGTCAATGTGCAAAATATATCGGTGCTTCGTATGACGTCACATAGTCTAATGTTTTTGCAAAATAATGTTTCAAAGTACGACGTTGTGCCCGGTACATTTTGGAACATTATTATTATAGAATGAAAGTAAAAAAAATCAATTATTGATTGGGCCGCGTACTCTTTTTTTCTCTGATTTGGTCGAATGATTTAAATGTTTGAGTACTTGAATATATTTAAATTTACTTCTTTAATTAATTATCGTCCATTTTTACAGTGCGTGCGCGTTGCGCTGGACCCATGTTTCGGAGGCGGCAGATCGCATTTCGCTGACTCTCGATTTTTTTCTATCCTGCTCACCATGAAGCTTCGACACTCCACAGAAAGGATGTCACACTCTCCCTCCTAAGTATTGGACTCGTAGCACATGATGACTGATACCAAGAATATGCCATAATATAGATCAATGTGAATAGCATGCTATACACCAGTGAATAATGGTGTGGCACATACCTATTATTCGGTAGCACGCGTGAGTATCATTCGTGGATGGCGAAACCATTCCATCGATCCAAATGCCACAACGTGAAGCTGCTAAGAAGACGCTCGTGTATCCTGATACACTCTCTCAGTGTAAATCGCAGCCGATCGATTTGCGTTTCTTTTTAGTGGCCGAAAATACTAGTCTAGGTACAGAACCAACTCGCCTACGCTTGACAAAGTTAAAAGAAGCCGGAATAAGCACCAAGCCGGAATGTCCAGTTGGCTCTCCTGCCCTCAGCAAATCACTCACCCATACCAACAAAGAAGACGCATTCGCGAGCAGAAGCATCCATAGAGAGGGGATGTAGTTGCAGCCATTCGCCTGAAGAAGGCGATACTATCATACTACCTTATGGTGTGCATTAACTCAACCAAAACAACAGCATCATAACGCCTCGCGCGCGTGCGTGGTTTGCTCAAAAACAAAACCCCCGCCCAAAAAAGCGCAGCCGTGAACGAAAAAAATCGTCTCAAGCACCAGCCAGAGTCTGAACGATTCACTCACCCATATCAATGAAGAATACATCCACGCGAGCAGAAGTATCAACAGGCGTGTCCAGGTTATAATTCCACGTGTCTCCAAGCCTCGGCACCCACTTCGCAGGCGACGCCCCGCCCTGCGGTGCTGGGGTAGGTACGTGGGGACCTTCAGCCTGCACCGGCTGCTGCTCCGGCGACGACGTTGGTGTAGCCCCTCCCACGACAGGTGTCGATGTAAGGTGAAGTGCTAGAGGCGCCGGGGTCGGATGGGCTGGCGTTAACGTGTCCCCCATGCACGCTTCGAGCTGCGCGATTAGGTTCGTGATTTCGCCTTGTTTGGTGTCCAGGTCTTGGTAGAGCGCGGTTGCCTGTGCCTCGGCGTCATCCGCGAGAGATCTGATAGTGTCGAACGCGTTTCCTGTTGTTGCACTTTGTGCCTTCGCGGCGGTCGAGAGGAGGCTACTTACCGCCGCCATCGTGGTAAAGGTGGCGGTAGCAGAGGGACCATGGGGAGTTTTCATCGTGCCCTCGGGGGCTAGGCTCGTAGCGAATATCGCACGGAATGTAAGCGCCGGGGGAGCGTCCAAGGCGCTTCTCTTTTCTTGGGTAGGTGTGAAATTCCTTTAGGTGTGTGTGTGGGTGGTTTTGTAGGTGTGTGCAGGTTGCTAGACCGCAAGAAGACTTGTATGTGTGGCGAGGTGAGTGCGCTACCGGTCTGTTCGTACCGACCGGTCGGTGGAATCTATGACTATGGCTCGATAGTTGAGATTTTCTGCTTTATTTGAGTGCAATGATCGTCGACTCCAAATATTATTCAACAGCAAATTAGTCCAACTATTTCGGCGAGATGATCGCCGTCGTGCCCGAAAATCAAATAATCAATGTTTTCGTCGTTTTTCTTTTACTTCCTCTCAACAGGTATGAAGGGTCAACATCGGAGTGCGTGCTGCGAGATGATTGCCGCCGTGCCCGATAATCAAAACAGTCAATGGTTTCGTCGTTTTTTCTTCAGACTTTCTCTCAACAAGTACGACTGATGAACATCGGAGTTCGTGCTGCTCACGGTCGGATGTCTAGCGAAACCAGAACACCAAACTGATTTTATTTGATGAGTATAGTGAAGTACATGAATCAATAATGTATAGACTATGGTACGGAAATCTTGGCGTTGCGAATAGCTTTATTGTGCATGGAAGAAGTATTCAATACGGAGGGGGGCCTCCTAACAAGCCGGTCTGAGCAAGGTGGCATCCTGGTATAATAGGAGCTTGGCGCGACTGGAAAGGGGCAACCATGTGACCTGTCGAGCGAATAAGGCTGTTTGCCCGACAATCCTAATAATAAGGCGGTCATATTGCTCTGTCCGGTACAACACCGCCTCCTACGTTGGACTTAGGAGTGCAGTGTGTACAAAAACGTAAATTGGACCTACCTTAGCTTGACCTGACGGATTTTACGCCTTTGTTTGGTGTCCGAGGAGCTCTCAACGCCTTGCTGGCTGTGAATCGGCTGTCACGTGGCCAGCCTCACACCCCCAAACATACTTTTTAAAAATGTATAGAATATACGATATCACATGAAGCACCGAAGATATTTCGCTCTATTTTAGCGTTTTTCTAGGCTGTGTTTTTTGGGTGTGTTTCCGGTGCTGTTTGCATAATAATAGATGACATGAAGGCGTAGATCCAAAAACCAACAACCACGGCTGCCAAATACATCAGGGGACGGCCAGTCAAGGAAAACAATCCAGCTTATCAAGTGTGCACGCCCGATCCTTCCACACTAAAGTCTAGTGGTTTGGCGCCAGCCAAGCTAATTTACAGAAAAACTGCCCGTCGTTCAAGGCGTCGAAGTGCCGTCTTCCGACACCTCGGACTAACTCAGGGAAACACGTGTTCGGTTTTAGGGCTCACGCGAGGGGCTACTGTGTTGCTTCGCTCATTCTCCCACTCATCGTTTAGGGTTTCACGATACCCACCATCGCCATAGAATCTCTTGTTACCTATGCTGTGCCAACAAGATGCGTTCATGGTCATTTTGGAGCAAAGTACACAAAACGTCATTTCCGCGGGTAGGGCTGTGCTCCGCAGTGAACATGGAGTACCCCCCCGCCCCTGCCCCCCCACAGGACGGCGATAAGACAAGCAGACAGCTTCAATGTAGGACGCATGCTACGCTAGAGGTAGCACTTTTGTTTTTTTTTTTTCCTGAATGATGGGGCTCCTTAACCAAAAATCGTCGGAAATTGACCATTTTTGTTTTGCATGACTCTTGTGGTGTACCCAGGCCATGGGATGCTTCATCCGGTAGGAGCTCCCGAGTTGAGAAACCTCAGAAAATGCAATGGTGCACCCCTATAGTAGCACGCGTCGTAGTATACAGTACATGGAAGGAGCCTAGTAATGAGCGCGCAAATGTTGGAGGCGTCTCCATTAGGAGTAGGAGCGGTGCTCCGTGGTCTCGAAAGGGATGCGTGGTTAATGGTCAAATGATCAAGGGGCAAGCAATAAATGGCTACCTCCCCCCCTCCCCCTACCGAAGCCGTTGTGCAACGCCAATCCTTACCATTACCCTGACCCCGGCCGTATAACCCGGGGTAGGCTCTCCAACAACTCCCGCGACTTCGCCGCGCGACCGTTCGCACCGCCCTGCCCCGATATTTGTATAATCTGGTGAAGGTGTACGGACGATCTGCATGGAGATAATTCTTTATCCGTACCTTATATCTGGTAAGTTTGGGGTTTTCAGAACGCAGTAAAGTCGACTGGTAGGTAAAGTAATGTGAACACCGTTTTCCTCGAAAGTGGAACTCATGCAATCAGTGAGAATGACCTCGTTTCCCCTCCCTCTAGTTTTTTCTGCATTATCTTTTATGGAGCTTCGAAATATGTCAACCTCTTGAATTAGCAGGGATTCACTAGATTTCAGCCCCCACCCCCACCCCACTCAACATTTGCTATCACAAGGTTTGTCCATGTCACGCATGGCCGATGCATGGCTCAGCTGGCAGGTTGAGTGGCGGCCGCAACCAAGATGTGGTCGAACCCACCGCACCGCGCAGATGTCTCCATTTTTTCTCTGCGTGAGACTGATTTGTACCACGATAGCCCCCCCCAAACCCAGCGATTTTCCTCAACGAACGTTTCATCGCTGCTCGACATGAGGAAGGTTGTTATTAGGTCAAGGTCTCCGTAAATGTTATTGGTGTGCAAAGGACGATCGAACGATGACGTCGGGGGGGGGGGGGGGGCAAGGGGTGACCGTATTGGAGGGGAGGTACGGCCGGGAGCTGGTTTCAAAACCGACGATTTCGTTGAAGAAAAACGTTGGGGGAGGGGTATCGTGGAACGACTTGTGAACAAAATTTTAGGCATTCGCTCGCCACCTTCATCCTCGTACTTTACTTACCTGTTTACGGCGCACATATGCTGGATATGGTCGGTTATATTTCGAAGTATGGGACTAAGGCTACGGCAGGGGACTTTCTCTGCCAACGTTATGTCGTTTGCGCGTGCGGCAAGGCAGCTCACGCAAGAACGGAAACCAAGGCTACTTGTATGGCAGGGAGGATGTTACGACGATGATGTCATTAATGATGATGTTACGATGAGGTTATATGATGAGGTTACGATGATTTTATGGTGATGTTATTAATGACGTAATAATGTTATGATGGTGTTATGATAATGTTATAATGATGATGTAACGATCGATGCTGCTATGATGATGCTGTTATGATGCTGTTACGATGATGTTATGATGATCTTATGGTGATGTTATGATGATGTTATGATGATGTTATGATGATGTTATGGTGATGTTATGGTTATGATATAATGCTCTTATGATTATGTTATGATATACCCCTTTTTCACTAGTGGGTTTGAGCTATCACATCACACACACTCTCCTACCATACTCGCACCATTGCCTCCGCACCTCACGAACAAAACTTCTCCAGAGACTTTGTTTTGTCCCTCTTTGCGTTGGCTTGATCCTGTGTCGCATATATACCCTGATAGCTACACTGTAGTTGCAAGGGGAGTCGCCGACCTATATCTATGACAATGATGATACACAGCCCGTAATACGCGCGATCGGAGTATCACCCACAGCTTGCAAATATGAGTTTCGACAAAATCCTCGATCTCACCGCTGGAGTGTATTTTTAATGATATGATATACATAAACAAAAACACCCCTGCTAGGGTAGAGGTGCACGTTTCTTTTTTTCTGAACACTCCCCCTCACTTAAGGGGTTTATTTTCCAAATACCTCATCTCAAAAAAAACTGTTTTTAAGCAAGCCGACAGAAGAAGTGAAAATTTCATGATGAAGGGAACCCTTGCTTCAGGTACACAAAACAGCTATTATTTTTGTGTCTCAACAAGCAAGAACAATATCATACCCATTCCCACCATCTTTGGTCAACAAAGAGCCCCGTGGTCGTTCAGAAAAAAAAAATGGCCTAAACGCGATACCTCTACCACAGCATGCATAAAAAAATCACGAACATCTCAAGCTCGACCGCAAAAGAAACAACAACAGGGGGTTACTCTCGCGCGTGAAGCCGAATGCACTTGTTACGATAGAGGTATATTTAGGTCCATAGCAGTTTTCGAGTGAAAGATTTTCTGAATGGCGGGGCTCCTTACTTAACCCAATCATCGGAAACACGCCCCATTTATTCTTGCTTGGTTCTCGTTGTGTACCTCGAGCCATGGGGTTTTGCATCCGGTGGTAGCTGGTAGCAGTTAGTTTTGTTTTTCTCCTAAACAAGTTTTAGGGAGAGTTATTAACTCCCAAATTCAGGAGTAGTAGTGTTAGAAGAAAAGTGGTGCACCTCCATCGTCGCACGCGTCCCCCCCCCCCCCCCGACTCCGAAAAAAGACGGCCCCGAAACAACAACCCCCGCACCCCCTACCGCTGCCCGGGTGCGGGGGTGAAGAAAGGGCCGTGTTGGCCGCCCCGCATATCGACAAATAAATTCTACCGCGGGGTACATAGCAAAAAACAAACCATCATGATCGTAGGTATAATATTCGCTTGCGCGAACGCCTCTGAGACGCTGAGGAACGAGAACCTAAAATAGATTTCCCTACCATAATAGGCGGCCTCGTGGGTAGGGCTCGAGTAATCGTGGCTAGAGTAATCGTGGTCCCACTGTATCTGGGGTACGGGGGGAAAATTTTGGGGCTCTTTTGTAATTGGTTCTGGGATCACTCGCGCGAGTGACCACCCCATTCCTTTTGCGGTCTCAAGCTACGGGTAAGTAGTTTTTTTCCCGGTGTGTCTGTGTTTTTGGTTTTGCGACATGAAACCGTCACGCAACGGGTATACAGCTACGCCACGGCTAACATATCGCCAGAAATACGTCTTTTTCCACTACTGAGTGATGTGCAGATTCACTCGGGCGAGTGGGCACAAAAATACTCTGAAGTGAAAAAGGGGGGCAATTTTTGAAATGAATTGCGTTGGGTCATCGCGCGAGTAACCCCCCCCGTGCCATGTTTGCGGTGTAAGATTTTCAAGCTGAGTTAACCCCTTTAGGGCCCCGAACCCCTACCTATACTAAATCCAAGATTTTTTTTCCCCCAAAACGGGTTTCCAGTTGTAAAGGGGTTAATGTCGCGGTATGAACCCGCAATGGGATTTTGGTTAGCTACGCACCTCTAAACAAAATGCCTTATAACAACAACAGCAGTCGTTTCGTCAGTGAGTACCAGGGTGAGTCGTGTAAGCGCCCGCAAATCCAGCAGTGAATGAGGTAGCACCAGCCGGCGTCCCGGTACTTCACTCCCAAAGCGACCCTTAAGAAAAAAAAGGTGGTGCATGCAGCAGCGTATGAAGCACTTTCTTCCATGGTGGGGCACAACACGAAACCAAAAATCAAAAAAAGAAGCAAACATTTCTAAGACCCAGGCTACGTACGGTACGGGGGGGGAGGGGTACTGTCCCCCCGCCCCCGCCTGGGCAAGGCCACCAGACGCACACGCTACGATAGAGGTAGCACTTTTTTGGCTTTTTGGTTTTCTGGATGACGGGGAGCTCCTTAACCCAAAATCGTGGAAAAGTACGACATTTTTGTTTTGCATGCTTTCCCGTTGCTGTGTATCTAGGCCATCATTGTGAGGATTTTTCGTCGGATAGTAGTGCATTTTTTGTGTTTCCCCAAAAACAGGTTTTCGGAGAGAGGTGTCTAGATAGAGGTGTCTAGAGGTGTATTTTAACCTCCCAAAATCGAGGAACCATGAAGAAAAATAGGTCGTGTGCAACACCTTTATCGTACCCCGCGTGACTTGTAACAGTAACAACAGTAACAAACAGTACAGCGAAATGCCCTGCGCCTGAGTGACGCCTCTATCTGGTGCGGTAGGAGTCTCACCTTTTTTGTTATTACTATTATGTTTTTGTTTTTTCGGCTGAGCTCTTCGAGTGAAGGACTGCCGGATGGTCTGGTACATTTACGAGGATAGGTAGTAGTTGTCTTTAGGGCTAGCGCAAACACGACGCCTGCTACGGCAGAGGTGTTACTCGTTTCGAGATTTCGAAAGCTTAAGACCTCTAAGGAAATCTTTTTTTTTATATAAAACAAAACTGCTAACCAACGGAAAGCAAAACGAATATCATGGCCCTTTGGACCACACGACGAGAACCACGAAAAAAATTGACGTAAACTTTCCGGCGATTTTATGCGTTGATAAGGAGCCCCGTCGGCAATTCAAAACCCATTTTGGACAAAACGTACTACCTCCATCGTAGCACGCATGACACAGAAGACGCTTGTGGTCGGCCTAAGCGAGCAAGTGCCTTCTCGAGGTCATGTTTCGGGTTTGAGATAATTTGAGCTTTTCATCATGTATGTTAGGAACTGAGAAAGTTCTTGGGAACGTTCGCTGCACCCCTGCCGCGGGACGGCTCACAAAAAAACAAAACAAACAACCCTATAGTAGCAGCGTGCGTCCCATGATCCAAGGCGGCGGTGCATATCGCGGAACAAACACAAAAAAAAGGACCAGGTACATATACACACACGTGTCAACAATGAAACGGAAATATGTTGAGTAGAGCCACTGCCAGAAGTTGACCCAGGTGTTGCCGAAGTACTAGGCGTCAAGAGTGCCCCCCCCCCCCGTACCGTAATCGTGGTCCCAGACTAGCATAGCGCCACCGACCTCGGTTGGGCCACTAGCGCGCGGGCTTCCCGGTGCCCCCCAGACAAATACAAAGTTGGTAATTGTTCACATCCGGGCGAAATCAAATCACGATCTAGTGCATGATAGTATGTAAATGATAGCACCAAGGCCACGATACGGGGGTTATTTTTTGAGTTTTTTCGTTTTCGAAGCGACTCGAAGTCACTCGTTCGAGTGACTCCCCCCCTCTTATTTCACGGTTTTTGAGTTCGCGATCCGAATCGGCGGCAACGAAATGGTTAGCCGGGTGGCGCCAATAAGAATCGCCTAGCGTCTTCCTGAAAATGAGGTACAGAGTCAGTGGTGCGAAATGGCGCGAATGGCTCAATCTTTGAAGAAAAATGGGGTGCCTTATGGTACTCTACCTTAGCCTTGACGGTCATACCAGGTATAATATTATAAAAAATGAAAATACACTCCAGCTGTGAGATCGAAGATTTCGTCGAGACTCATCTTTGCAAGCTGTGTGTGATACTCCGATCGCGCGCATTACGAGTTGTGTGTCCTCATTAAGGATATAGGTCGGCGACTCCCCTTACAACTGCAGTGTAGCTATCAGGGTCAACAGGATGATTTTAGTCAGTCTGTGCGCGGAAACTATAAAACCCGTTTCTGAGGGGGACAAAATCCGACAGCTGTGAAGGGAAATGTATCCTTTTATCAAGTGAATCTTGTAAGTCGAATAACCGGTGAGGAGGGTGGGGCGGAGTTTTGAAGGACGTGGGGGCCTGGTTTTGATCAAAAGCGAGCGGGTTTGGAGGGGGGGGGGGGGGGGGGGGGGGGAAGGGGGCAATCAATATATCATACAATATCTGTGGTCATGGTAAGCTGAGCAGGGTCTATCAAATACAGATCCAGCGAAGGAAACACGTGCTAGATCGTTCCCGTCATCTAGCCCCCACCCGACAGCATGATCTGATCTAGACTAGAGGGCACGCAGGCCAAAAATACATTTAGACCAGGGGTCTGCCTTCCATGACAGACGCAGATCACGTATAGATCATCCATAGGGCTCTGATCTCTGCCTGGTGGTTCACCGTACTAAACCACTTCCGTTGTGTGGTATATTAGTGCATAACTCCTTAGCAAGGAAGAAAACTTGTCTTACACGCGTACGGGTTAGCCGAGGGTAGCAAATAGCTCCAGGAGCTCCTAAAAGTCGACCAAACATGTTACCTTGCAAGCGTTCTCCAGATATTTCCGAAGCATGATACATGCTGTGGATAGTACGGTAGGGTATATTTCTGATGTATTGGGCTCTTCTTAATTGAGGACCTCTCTAGCGGACCCAAAAAACTGTCTTAGAACAGAAAATGAAAGAGGTACCCGATGAATGAGCAATGCCGTGACCTTGTAATGGGTATGCGACAACTAACTAAGGCGAGTCGCCGACCTATGAGTCCCTCATGACGGCATACACACCCAGCAACACGCGCGATCGGAGTATCGCACACAGCTTGCAACTACAAGTTTGGACAAATGTCCTCTCGATCTCACACCCATTGTTACGAAAATGTGCTGTACTCTTACAAATAGTTAATACAAAAAGGTACGGTACCAACAGGTACCGCAGCGTAGGACAAATGCCATTCCAACGATTTAGGGCATTGTTGAATGCTATTAATAGTAGATAGATCTTATATACTCCGGAGTATATAGTATCATACCATCAGTAAAAAACGTGTTGGCCAATAAAAAGGGTACTGCTGTACCTCTGCCGTAGCAGAGATACTTTCGCCCAAAAAAAGTACGGTTCCCCCATTGTCGCAGAGAACTGATTTCGCCAAAAAGAGGTAGAGCGCCCCTATCACAGCGTGCGTCCTGATAGTCTCTCCCGCCCACCTGCCCTCTTCTTTCGATGGTGAGCGAGAGGTGTTCACGCCTACGTGTATGTTACCTACAACCAGAGTGCTGCCAGGAGTTGGAATGACCGCAAAACATTTTGGGCTCTCAATTACTGTAGCCTTGATCCGAACTCTCGAACACCATGAGCACATCACGACCACCGCCCGCCATAGAAGACAACCACAAAATACACCAGAGGTATAATTTACTCAGCTGCCCCCCCCCACGATAAACGCCACAGGGAGGATGCAACTTGCCGCTATTCACGGCTGTGATGTACCGGAAATCACCGATTAAAGCTGGGAATCATTACCGCCCGCCATTCACTGCCGCGACGTTCTGGAATTACGCCAGAGGCAAGAAAAGTTATAGGGGTTTCCAGTGGGATTTCCAGTGTACATGAAGGCGCTGCTTACCAAGGAAACCATTCAAAACGATATTACCCCCAAAAACAAAAGACGAAACCTCATACATGCGAGATTTCATTGCCGCATTTACTACCTCGTACCGGTAACGTACATCCCCGACAAAAAAAACACCCCGAAATTATACCTCCCTCTATCTCGTCACATAAAACATCTCAGCCAGTGTGCTGTTGGGGTTCCTCTGTAGTGCCCGTGTGTGTGAGTATGAAACACCGGCGCTATGGCGGCAGTCACGTGCTACGATAGAGGTAGCACGTTTTGGTCTGAAAATGTTTCTGAATGATAATGACGGTGCTCCTTAACCCAAAATCGTCGGCAATTGGTCAATTTATTTTGTTTGCCTGATTCTCGTCCTATACCTGGGCCATGGGATTTTTCATCCGGTAGCAGTTGTATTTGTTTCCAAATCGGTTTTGGAGAGGTCTCAAGCTCCCAAATTGAAGAATAATACCTTAGAAAGAACAATGGTTGGTGCACCTCTATCGTAGCCCGCGTCCGCAACTGTCACCACCCCGGACCTGGACTACCATCGGGGGGGGGCGCCCAGGTTTGGCCTACCGGGTTTGAGCCATTCGCAGGCGTGACTCGCTCTGACAAAATGCTTTTCAGGCGGTTAGTTTGGCTCAGCCTAGCTACTCATTCCCCTGCGAGACTTCATGTCGCAAACCAGAACGGCGTGAAAGCCAAATACCACAAGGAAACAGGGGGCCACTCGCGCGAGTGATCCCCGACCCACCGCAAAATAGATGCACTAAAACCAAGCCCCATACCGTAGCTTTCGTCTCCGCATACTCCCACGGCGTCTCCGCATACGTCCACGGCGGGTTGTTCGCACCAGCACCGCGAATGACTTTACACGCGCTACAGCGGTATGTCTCAAAAGGCGATACAAGAGGGATCACTACTGATAATGTACCAGGTGCCAGATATGACGATTTGAGTCAAAGTTCCTTATCGGCGGGGAAACGCACAAGCACTGCGCGTCAACGGCGGCCTCGCCCCTTTTCAAAACGCCTTCGCCACTATCAGGCTCACTATAACATTGACTCCCCACCCCCCCCGCTTCGAATCCGGCTCAAACACACAAAATGCCTCCAAAACGATTAATTCAATTGTACCGCGACTTCCTCGGCTGCAAGACATCAAACGCTCCCCTGTCGAAGGTGTATGATACCAGGAATATTATACTGCCTTCAATACGGTTTATCTTCTACATATCGCTCAGACTGCACAACTACCGCTGATACCGCGCCCATTGGACCAAGCCTACGGTATTGTAGTCCCAAATGTACCCTCTTCTCCACTACTGGCTTCGAGCCATTCGGCCGAGTGGATCTGTGTGCCTCGTTGACAAAACGATTTTCGATATTTATTAGGCACAGCGTCGATAACCGTTCCATTGCGGGTACCTATCGAAAGTTTCCAAACGGCACAACTGGTTGATACCGCACAGCGGAACAGGGGGGCGACTCAACTCACGCGAGCGAATCTGGGCCACTTGAAAAAAAAAACCCAGAGGTGATCCTCCTACCGCCGCCTTCGTCGATGACGTGTTCTACAGAATCCGGTCATACAATGGTCGGTTGGGCTCGGCGTGTTGGCAAGCCAGTCGGTGTTGACCCAACCCAACCCAACCCGATGCTTACATCTTGTTATCAAACTTTTAGTATTTTTCATCGAACCACACGATTGTTTTGAACTGAGTTACGGCAGCACCACCACGGTACAAAAACAACACACGCACAAAAACAAAAGCACGCTACTTTTAACAAACAGGTCACGCGTACTACACAAACAGAACCGAGTGTATGATTCCGAGGGGAAACGTTTTTTATAAACAAACTCTGAAGATTGAAACGCCAATCCCCATCGCGGTGGGCAGAGGTCACTGCCCAACGTCAGACAATTAAAAAATATCTCTCGTGTCCGCCGGGTAGAGGTCTCTCCCTACCTAGCGCTCTTACCAGCTTCACCGAGAAAAATATATGGGTCACATGGGCAGAGGTCACTGCCCAACGTCAGACAATTAAAAATATCTCTCGTGTCCGCCGGGTACAGGCCTCTCCCTACCTTGCACCCTTTCCAGCTGCAACGAGAAAAGTACGTGGGTCACACTGGCAGCGCAACACCACTCTGGGAGAAAAAAAAAAAAACAATTTCAAACACGACACGCCCCACCGCGACAACAGCCCCCCCCCCCCCCCCTCCCCTTTAATTCCTACGCCCTCGTTCCAGAGCCAAGCTTCGGAGCGTGTTCTGTAAGGGCATTCGCAGCAAACATTTCATCAAGCCTACACGGTAGGAGGATACCCCCAGTTTTTGCTACCCTGACTGAGCCACTTGGACGAGTGACTCTGTAGCTCCCTTGACAAAAACAAGACAGGCGATTTGTTTTGGCACAGCGTAACTAACCATCCCATCATTGGGAACAACGATTCGCTTGGCACAGGGCAACCAACCAGCCCATCATTGGGAACATTCACTTCGAACAATTCAATCAGGACGAAAGCGGACGACAGCATGGGACACGGGGTCACTCGCGCGAGTGACCCAGAGCCAATGAGAAACAAATGGCCCCCGGAAAGGACGCCCCTACCGTAGCATTGGTCATTTATTTGTCGAGACTCTGACTACACTCCGCACTTCCGGGAAACCGACTTGTGCTGCTTCAAAAATACCGAGTCTCCTCGCCTCTTGCGTTTTCAGACGCACCAACCATCTCTTCCGTGTATTGTTCCGAGTCCCGTTGCAACCCGTGCTCTTGTGTCGGCTGATCCGACAGCAACGCCTAGTTCGTCGAGGGTGTGAAAATATCATAACCACCGAATCTACCAACAATATCGGCAGTATGCAGGACACCGGCAGTATCCAGTATAGTACCAATTCTGGTATATACAGGTATAGCGGGTTCCAGTCGCGCCAAGCGATAGCATCGGCACTATACAGGCCATGGGCACAGTAGTGCAGCACGAACTCGTTCTTTTCATAGCCTACAACGCTTCAGATCATAACAACCATATCGGTGATCAACAACAAGTTTACGTTATCACTCTCCAATAAGAATCACTCTCATCGTAGCACAAACTCGTTTTTATACGCGGCTGGAACAGGCTAAGATTATCAAGCCCGTACACCCGCGAAAAATACACTAACGGAGCATCACGCGGTGAAAAAAATCGCTCCGGCAACACCTCATCGCTTTACAGTCTACCAGGTCTCTACATAACGGTTCAGATGAAGCAATGTCGGCGACCAAAAACAATGCATCGTGAATCGTTCCCGATCACTACAATGCCAAGCCCTTGTGGTCGGAGCTGACAATGGTTCACATCAAGCCCTGCCGGCAAGTAGTTCCTTCTCGTAGACCTACGTTCCAATAACTTCAACAGCAAATCCTCCCTTCAGAGACTAGGACATGTCACTTTGTGCCCTCTCAGCGCATTTGCAGTAGTGCCTATCTGGCAAAACCGTGATCGTATCTCGTTCAAGAGTGAAAATGCGAGTCTCACCACAACACCAACCCGTCGTTTTCAAAGCTGGGAATGGTTTGGATCTAAAGCCCTGTCGGCCAAGAAAAACCTCTCGTAGCACCATCCTACACATCACTACACCAACAGCGCTCGTGGCTCGTAAAGCCGTGAGCAGTTCAGATCAAACGCACTGTAGGCGAGTACAACCTGCAATACTTCTACCACGGCAACCTGTCCTTATCCAGCCACCCCACCGAGAAAGACGGTTCGCATCAAGCTGCATTGCTGCACCCTAAAACATTTTCTGGTAGATCGCTCCCCAAGCACCACCGTACAAACTCGATGTTTTGTGGACCCTAGAACGCGGTGAAGGCTTTTATCGGAAAACAAAACCTCATCACAGGTGACTCATTAATCACTTCAGTACCAACTCCTTGTCTTCGGAAACCTACATCTGTTCAGATCAAGCTCTGTCGACAGCAACCGCGCCACACTTTCGTAACGCCACTCTCCAACCACTGCAACATCAAGTCGTCGTTGCAGAGCCCAAAACAAGATGTTGGACATAAAAAAGCTCTCGTTTGTCAAAAACAGCACTTTTTTCTTGACGCTGTAGCAGAAACAATCCAATCATTACAGCACCAATTCGTCGTTTCAGGAAACGGAACGATTCAGACCTTGCCCTATGTAGGCGAACAAAACAAAACCATCTTAGCACATCCTCATTCTCGCTGATGGCCGAGTCGCTGCTCAAGGATTTCCAGCATTCTCCGAGCCATCGGATCGAAGTCTCCAGGCTCGCCACCAAATATCTCCCAGTAGGCGTGGACCGATTTCCGCTGGCGTTTTCATAATTTTAAATAAGCGGCGTGGAAAGGGGGACAGGGGAAGCATCGCAGGGTTATGAGCGCGCGATTCCAAGCGGGCGGGAATCAACTGCAGTACAGCCGCCACACTACGAACCCGGGCGCGTTCTACGATAGAGGTGCACCATTTTTTCCCTGCGATTCCACAATTTGGGGGCTTAAGAGCTCTCCCACAAAACTGAGTTTTGGAAAAAAATGAAACTGCTACTGGATGAAGCATTCCATGGCCTGGCCTAGGTTATAGAACGAAAATCAGGCCAAAACAAATGGCCTATTATTTATTTTTTTCCGACGATTTTGGGTTAAGGAGCCCTCGTCATTCAGAAACCATTTCGACGAAAACTTATACCTTCATTGTATCAAGTGTCCCCAGTTCGATATTTTTCTTCATGTTTTGTATCGCAGCACTTTCATGCATGCGCGATCGAAGTATCGTATATACGCGCAGCTCGCAAAACTGTTTTTTTTTCGTCAAAACCCTTCTTGGTCGATCTCACAGCTAAAGTGCATTTTTTTCTTCATTTTTGAATTACATATATATATATTATCACATCTTCCGCGTCCGTGTGTGTCCCACGCTCATTCAGTTTCAGAGAAAAGGCGAAACGAGACGCGTGCTACGGCGTAGAGGTGGCGCTTTTTTGGCTAACAAGGAAAAAAAAATGAAACGTCGGGGCTCCGTAGCCCCAAATCGTCGGAATATCGTTTAATTCCTAGACCTTTCATTATTTTCGTGTATCTGGCCCATGGATCTATTTATGGGGGTGCACCTTCAGTGTACTCATACCAAGGCTTCGGTGTGTTGTAATATCATACCCATGTTTTCGCTACCTGGTTTGAGCCACTCACCCGAGCGACTCTGTACCTCACAGACTCAAAGAAGACCGGCAATTTTTGTGGGCGCAGCGTAGCTTACCATTTCATTGCGAATACCTGCGTCGCGTACTTCAACCCAGCTCACCTAAGCTTGAGACCACAGAAGAAAGAGAGGGGTCACTCGCGCGAGTGACCCCGAGAGACACCGCAAAAAAAAGCCCCCAAACAACATAACCCCCCCCCCTACCGTAGCCCCTGGCGAAGTGAAAGAGGCGTTATCGGGTCAAGAGCTCCTCGAGTGACGAGCACCCTCAGAAACGACAAGGGGACGCCTCTATCGCGGCATTCACCCCCAGCCCCCTCCGTACGGTAGGCTTGACATCTTCCACAGCGTCTGCTTGGTTGTCACGACAGGCACAGCACGTTCTGCTGAAACCTGCTTAGAACTGACTGGCCCCCCAAGCGAGGCAATAACTAACTACCCAATGCCTTTGGAACTGGAATGGGAGTTGCCCTTTGCACCGGAGCCCTCCCACCCCAGTAGTGCAGCAGAAAGTTCAATAGCTCCTAGCATGGGTGTCCGAAACACGACTTCGAAGGCGTCCGCTCCCGCAGTCCGACCCGGGCGCTTCTTTGCGCTCTGCTCTTAAGCGAGTATGCTCGTAAAGGTAGCATGAGACTAACCGGTCATTCCTCGCTTGATAAAACACAGGGGCGTGCTACAACAGATGTAGCACTTTTCGCCTGAAATGGTCTCTGACTGGCGGCGCTCCCTAACCAAAAGTCTTCAGAAATTCATCATTATTTTTGCATGATTCTCTCCTTGTGTTTATAGGCCATGGCAATTTTCATTTTTAGGCCAAGAAGGACATGTCTTAAGCTCCAAAAGTGGGGAGCATCAGAACAAAAGTGGTGCACGCCTATTGTAGGACAAGCCAGAAACACTGCATGCCCCCTAAAAGGGCAGCCCCTACCTACCGCACTATAGAGGGATGAACCTGCACGGGTGTTCGTCATCCACCATGGCCGTGGGGTGGTTCGAACGGTGTGAGCTAGGCTGCGGTAGGGGAGGGGAGGGGGGGGGGGGGGTTACTCACTGCATGCATGGCCGAAGTCTCAAGACCATTCACCCTCGCATCCACACATTGCCAGGGCGGAGCACGTCGGGTTTTCACCGACCCGGCAGGCATCGCGCTCACCAAGCGCGCGGCGCCGTGGGGTGTTTGACGAGCCGCATGAAGGACCAAGGCTCTCGTAGGGGGTCGCTTTCGGGGCCCCGTTTCGCAATGTTTCGGCGTCACTCGCGCACGAGACCCCAGTCACGTGCTACGACAGAGGTAGCACTTTTCGTCTGAAAAGGTTTCCGGGCGACGGGGCTCCTTAACCCAAAATCGTCAGAAATCGACTATTTTTTGTTGCCTGATTCTCGTTCTTTACCTATAGGCCATGGGACTTTTCATCCGGTAGTAAGTTGAATTTTTCTCCAAATCAGTCTTTGGGAGAGGTCTTAAGCTCCCAGATTGAGGAGAACACCCCAGAAAAAAAGTGGTGCACGCGCGTCTATCTCAGCACGCGTCTATAGCCGACGACGCCACTCGTTTTCTTTTTTGTCGTCTTGGGCTTTCGTGCGGCTAAAACTTGAGACATAAACCCGCAATGGAATGGTAAGCTACGCTGCGGCTTCAAAACAACCTCAAGCGTGTTTTTGTCCGCGAGGTAGGTAGTCACTCGTGCGCGTGGGGAAACGCCCGGTCGTGGTACGGTGGGGAGGGGGGGGGGGGGGCTGCTCTAGCCTTCGTCAAAGGGTGAGCTGCATCCTGCCAGCAAACCACCGGTGAAGCGCAGTGCCGCACCTTGGGTGTACTTAATTGTCGTGTACCTGGTAGATGGCAGCTTCGAATGAACGGGGCGCGCTTGGCAGGCTTTTTTCCCTGGCGTGTTTATAGCTATTTGCCGGAGCGGCTGCCCCTTATCTATGTGGTGCATTGAAAGCTTTCGCGCTTTTCGGCTTTGCGGTGTGCGCTGCCGTATCATAGAGTTGTTCGCCTCGCTGATCCAACAAAACATTGATATGCGTCCGCTTTTGTGTGAGGCAGAGAGCCACTTGAGCGGGTGTCATAGATTCCGGGGTGAAGACGGGGGGGTGTCTCCTTTGCCGTAGCCATGTTTAGCTGTGAGTCTAGAACCGTATGTACCAGTATGGGCCTGTCAAGTACGTACGCTGACTTCCGACTTCACTTGCATGTGTTTCGGCGGATGTGCGACTTGCTTCCTCTATGATATATGTAGATACCTTAACGCTCGTGTTCGCTCAATTCGACGAGCCGTTCAAACAAGACATTTCAGCATTGGCTTTACGTTAAAACTCAGGGTTTAACACGGATCCCCCCAAGTTAGAACCTCCACAATGTTTAGCTCCACCGCTGCCGGTAGAGCACGTCTTCATGTCAATTTCACGCCATCTCTCACCTGCATCCTTGCCAGCTGTTCCGGAGACACGTTTCGCAACGTCTCCATCATGATTTCCCCGACCTGGCTCGGGGCAAACACAAACGAGAACGATGGCCAATCGAACTGCTCGTTGAAGGGCCGGATGATGTCCCTGGCGACAAACACTGGTATCGCCCCCGCGCTCATGACCTCCGCTAATCGGTACGTGCCAGGAGAGCGACCCGCAGGCACCAATCCGAAAGTGGTATTCATCAGCCTGTCGTAGTCGTAGTCGTAGTATCGCTCTTTCAAGTCCTCGCAGTATTCCACATTGTTCTCGAGAAGTTGTTCGTTGTGTAGCTCGAAGCAGTGCATAGAGGCGATGACTCGGTTCGCCTCGTCGTGAAGCGGGACGAGGCTCATCCGTTCTTCGGACCCGTGGCCGTCGAGATATACGCTCCCCTGTGGCAGGCCAACGTCATGGACAGCACGCGTGCGGTAGGAAAGTCAGCACCAGGGAAAGTGTGAACTCGTCAATCGCTCAATGTCTTCGAAACACTTTGTGCGGCACGTTTACGTCTTAAAACAGGCCAAACGAAGCAGCCCGGATTCTGAGGTAGGGCGTGAAACGAAGATGCCACCTTCCAACCTGTGCCCATCGAGGCAGCCGTTTTCCCGTGGAGTGAACGAACGCACGAGGAATCCTGCGTAAAGTTGTCGTAGGTATTCCAGCACCAGAGGCAACTTTGTGTTCTAACCAGTTAAGATCGTCTATTCGCCACCGGTTTTCTCGTTTTTGTGCACCCGCTTTTCTACTCTAAACGTTTTGTTGTCCCAACCAGTCAAGATCGTGTTTTCGCGACCCTTTTTTCTGCTGCTACCCGTTTTTCTACTACAAACGTGAATCGCCACACCAATTCCGGGAGGTCAAGTTGGGTAAACAAAACTTGACGTGCAGATCTACAACGGCTGGGGCTACGAGGCAAAACCCCCCTTGAGGTGCGCCGACAAGCCATACCATGGCCTAGGAGGTCAACACCACGCAACATAGTTTCCGAAAATATAACGGCATTCTGACGATTGTTGTTGAGATAGCCTCGCCCCGTCCCTCAGAACGTACACGTTTCACGAAAAAATGCCACCCCAAATTCATGCAAAACTCCCCACAGTTATTCCACGGTGGGGGTCGAAATTGTTTGGTCCAAACGTTTATCACCGATCGAGCCCATCAAGTGCAGACGTAGCAGTTGGTATGATCTGGTACCTAGCACGTAGTCTGGGGGTGATACGTCCTCCCCTCGGCTGCTCCCCGGCCGGGGTGGTGCTCGGGCCGGAGGCTTCCCCAAAACGTGCCAGAGCCCCTGAGGGTGGGTGTGGCGTCGACCGTACTCGTGCGCTGAACTAGCGCTCGGGCATGGCCGGGACGGCAGTGACAGCCAGCGCCAAGGCAAAAAAGTTCCTCGCCGTTTTTTTTTAACGCAGCAGCCATGCCTGCGGACGCAGTGTCGCATCACCGCCGCGGAAAGCGTGGGGCTCGTATCGAACAGAGAAGAGAGGATCGAACCCACGTGAGTAAGCACAAAAATCCGGAAGGAGATGGACGTGGCGTGTCGCGACTGCTGCCCCCTTCACGTTGGCACGTAGGCAAGACCCGGGCTGGGCGAAGGAAGACGGAGAGGGGCAAAAGCTCTGTCTGGGAAAAACGGAGGGTGGAAGGGAGGAAATCGGATGCTCGGAAGAAGAGGAGGAAACGCAGGAGGATTGGAAGGGCTGCTCACAAAATTCACCCATGTGCAAGGGCTAGGTCGAAAGCAGGGGAACTCGTCGGGGGTACGTACAACGTTCGCACACTTGCTTTCAAGGGCACGAACGGCAAAGGCCACGCCGAGGTGATACTGCAGACTTGCGAGGACGCAGGTTGTGATATCATAGGATTGCAGGAGATGAGGCGCAATGGACAAAGAGATTTTACGGCGGCGGGGTATGTTGTGTTTTGCTCAGGAGCAGACGGAGGAAAACACTAAAATAATGGGAACCACGGGGTAGGCTTAGCTGTTAGAGAGTCTATCGTGACAGGGATGGATAAGGGCGACGTCGCGGTTGAGTGCATCAGTGCTAGGTTGATGAAGGTTCGCATCCAACTCAAAGGGGAATCTAACGGTGCGTCTTTCATTGTAGGCTATGCTCCCACTCTCGACAAGAACACCATCGAAAAGGATTACTCTTGGAGTTCACTTGACGAGGTGGTCAAGAGGGTACTATAAGGGACCACCTCCTTGTCCTGACGGACGAAAATGCTCGTACAGGCATGAGAGGGATCGGGTGGACCGACAGCAAGGTATTGGGTGCATACGGACGTGACGATCTGAACGACAACGGAGAGCGATTATTGATTCACGCAACTGATAACAAACTGGCCCTCCTCAACACGTACTATGCTACACCTGCTCGTGGTATATCGTACACGTTTCAGGGAGCTAACCGAGGAAAGGCCCAGTACAGGCTTGACTACATATTGACACGGCAAGTGGATAGACAATTGGTACGTAATGTCACTGTTGCGGACCCCACCCAGGGAGAACGCTGAGTCGGACCAAAACCTCGTAATCAGAAATATTCGCCTGTAGGGCCGCATCGCACCAAATCGTCCAAAGAGAGTCATTAAAAACTGGCGAGCTATTGAGCTACCAAGATTAATGGCGGACACGCATCTTCGGATGAATTTCCAAAACGCGATAGCAGCCAAGCTTGCCTCTCCGATACCCGGTACTAATGCCGGAAGCGTTGATGACATGAAATCATTACCGACCGAGACACTACCGCCAAATGCGGCCGACATAGCGCCTCCTATCCGGCGCAAAAAATTACCGAGGGGCTGGTGTGCGACCGAGGAGACGAAAGCGGACTTGAACGCACAATGGCAGGATAGGGGAGACTCGATGAAACGGGTCCGTTCTGCTCCAAACAATCGTAGTCTACGGCGAGCCTGGAAGGCGACCACCAACAGCTGAAACGCACGCGGGCGGAAGCTGTACAGAGGTTCTTCGAAGATCACGTTAGCCAACTCGAAGGGCGTATCTGAGAAGGTGATCAATTTTGCTTCTACCAACACCTCAAAGGGATGGGTGTGGATGGGAAGAGGACGTTTAACTCGAAGTACATCAAAGACGAGGAAGGTCGATTGCTGCGGAATAATGGCATCATCCGCGAGCGGTGGGTAAGGTGGTTCCACAAACTGCTTAACACCAAGTCGCCGACCCTTGACCCGAGCATCGTGGACGAGCTTAAGCAGTGGCCCATGTGCAGGCCACTGGACGATGTCCCGTCTAGGTACGAAGTAGACGGGCGATCCATGCGTTGGCGAACCGAAAGGCGGTAGGGCCCGATGGTCTCCCGGCCGAGCTCTTGAAGGTTTTGGCCGACGAAGGAGAAGTGAACACTCTCGCAATGTTTCACGATGTCATCGTCGCTGTGTGGAGGGGAGATGGCGTGCCGCAACAATGGAAAGATGCAACGATTAAGGTGCTTCACAAAAAGAAAGATCGGACTGAGTGTGGCAATTATCGTGGCATCTCCCTCGTGGCTCACACCGACGAAAAACTACTTAAAGTCATCGCGGATCGCCTGAGTGACTATCGCGAACGCGAGTACATTCTGCCGGAGGAACATGGTGGTTCAGACCCCAACGCTTGACGGTTGACATGATGTTCGTAGTACGACGACTGCAGGAACTGGCGCGGAAGGAGATCCCCTTGTACTAGTGTTTTATCGACCTCACCAAAGCGTATGACTCCTTCGTCCGAACCCTTCCGCGGGATGTCCTTGCTCGTTTTGGCGTGCCACCGAGAATGCTCGCCGTCATCCGCCAGTTCCACGACGGTATGCAAGCATGCGTGCGGCTGGATGATGGAGAGTGCTCGGATAAGTTCGACGTGGGGCAAGGTCTCAGGCAACGATGCGTGCTCGCGCTACTGCTGTCCAAAATAGTTTCCACGGAGGTACTGCGTGTGGCCGAGAAACGCTTCCTCGATGATGCAGCCATCACGGACAACATGGTGGAGCTCCAGCGAAAAGAGGAAGGCGAGAAGAAGGGCACTTCACGCACAGCAAAGTCGACGGGCGAAGGGGGGAGAAGGGGGAGGAGGTGCAGCGATTTTGGGGTATGCTGTACGTGAATGTGGGCATCGTATCGCGATCATCAGAAGGGCTGGAGAGGATGATGACGGTGATCGTGACTGCGTGCTCGTCGTTCCGGCTTACGGTCTCGAACAGAGATTATGTGCCTGCAAACCAAAGACGGGGGGAAGGTGTCATTCACAATCAATGCAGCCGGCCAGGTATACAAACAAGCGATCGAGTTTGTGCACTTGGGCGGGGCTATCATCGCAGACAGAGACCTAAGCATTGAAATCACGCGGCGTCTTCAGAGGGCCTGGGCGTGCTTCCAGCGGTACAAGATAGAAATCTATGATCGCCCGGGTGTGTGCTTACAGTTGAAGGTGCGGTTGCTGAAAGCTGAGGTGGTCGAGACACTGCTTTAAGGTTGCATGACGTGGAGCCCGAACAAGCCTGACTATGACAGGCTACGACGGGTTCACCACTCCATGCACCTGCCATGCCTCGGATAGCGGAAGCGGAAGCGCGACGACCACACCCTTCGTACGCCGACGAGACGATAATGTGCAAACGGAGGATATTGTTTGCGGGAGGGCGGAGGCGGGGGGGGGGGGGGGGAGGGTGGAAGGGGGGAAGGGGAGGGGAGGGGGGGCGTCATGCCCAAGAGACTGAAGTCTGGGTGTGGCCATCATCGTCATGAAATTGTGGGCCTTCCAATGGCCGCGACAAGATGATAGCGTAAGACTGCCCTAGCTTCTTCGCCATGTTGCGTTCTCTCTCCAGTGCCATTTGATGATGCACTTGATACCCTCGATATGAGCCCAATGCCGTCTTTAGTCAGTTCCTAGGGTCTGCCAGTATGACATCATTTTCTCTTGTTCGTTCCTTGCTTCCTTTTCTTGTCTTTCTTTTCTTTCTTTTCCTTTTTCGTTTTTCGCTTTCTTGTCTTTTTTTTTTTTCGTTGTTTCTTTTTTCCAATTGATTTGCGTCTGTCGTGCGTATGCGAGGTGATAGGTACTACGTGCAATATGTACGTGGTAGTCTTTCTTGGGTGGCAAACGGTTTAGATAGTCGGTTTTTCCAGGAGCGAGTAGTGAGACGCACATGCACCAGCATAGTCCTGGCACATCGTAGGCTGACTCCCGATTTCACTTTTACATGTTTCTGGTGGAGACATTAATTGCGTCAGCTGGGATATATGCGTGTACCACCTGTGCTTTGTTTGTGTTTTTCCCTGGGGTATTTCTTAGCTCCAGAGTGACTGGAGCCTGTCCTCTAACCACGAACCTGACTATGCGAGTTAACGTGAGATCAACAACAACAACAACAACAACAACAACAACAACAACAATGATCGCTTTACAACTATACCTGTCACAGGACTAACGCACATGAATATTGGTCGGGTTTCGTGAACGCTGATGCCTTCCAGGCCATGATGTCGGGTGAGAGTTGATTTGGGTTCCTCGTGATAGGAGCTCAGGAATATCCTTAAAATATGCTGCACCCCAATCGTGAGATGACTCATCAACCGAGCTACAACGCGCGCTGATCTTCGACAAGCCAACGACACGATACTATAGCGGCAATTGTGCTGCTGCACGCTCTTAGCATAGATGGCTGTGACAACGACAGACCTGGCTGGGTACGGGCTCCCCGTCTGACCGCTGATAAAACCGTGCCAAGCACAGGCTTATCTGCTGCGCGCTGGCGCGGTATACAGCTTATTCGACCGCAAGTGGTGTAAGGCCGGTCTAGAGTCCTAGGCCCCGAACGATCAAAAGTGAGGTCGTGAGTCGGCCGGAGTTCACCACCAATCAGCGGTCGTGGGCGTTGGAGAATAGCTTACTTGACTTGACGTCATACAGCGTCACACGCTGGAGAACAACCTGTTTCACTTGACGTTCATAGGGCGCCACACAGGTTGGGCCACATACGCCTGAGTGAAAAGCAAGCGAAATATATTGAACTCCGCAGCATTGCTGTATGCAACCAACGACGTGTGTTCTTCACATTGAACTGAAATTTCCGCCCATCTACATGGAGCACAACCAGTGTCTGCCTTGATTGCGCCCAGAGAGAGAAGACCTCCGTGATCACAATCTACAAGACAGAGACACATATCACAAATACATCAAGTTGATGTGGCTATGCAATGCCAAACGCAATGGACGGTGATGTTTGTAATTACCCACCTTACGACCGATCGGCGGCTTCCAGTATAAACCTCTCTGGCCAAATCACAGCCCAAACGAAGTAAGGATAGCCTAGCCTCGCATTGACCTTGAGGGCGAATTTACTGTGGAACAGGGCGATGTCGTCCAGGATAGCCGAAAGCATTCTCCGGGACCACCACCATGGTCATGCCAATAAAACCAGACGTCTACTACGATGGGGGCACGAGCACTTCTACACCATATAGGTTTTGTCTTCATCGGGGGACCCCTTAACCCAACATCGCCAGAATATAATGAAAATAAAATAAAAAGTACACTCCAGCTGTTAGATCGAAGATTTTGTCGAAACTCATCCTTGCAAGCTGTGTGTGATAAACTCCGATCGCGCGTATTACGGGTTGTGTGGGTCGGCGACTCCCCTTGCAACTACAGTGTAGCAATCAGGGTCAACAGGGTGATGTTAGGTAGTCTGTGCGCGGAAACTTTAAAACCTGTTTCTGAGGGGGACAAAATATGACAGCTGTAGAAGGAAATGCATCAGTTTATCATTTGAATCCTGTAAGTCGAATAACCGGTGAGGGGAGGGCGGAGTATATGTACAATATATGCTTACACTTCGTACATGTATACCAAGTATGCAAGTATATAGTCTATTTAGACTATTCGTTTTGTTTTTTTGGTGTTATGCATAATATATATGCCACGGTTTCGTTGATCGAAGTGCACATTCATTGTTATCGATATCAGTTTGTGGGTGGGGTATAGACGTCCTCAAGCGAGGAACCTCAGAAACGCAACGTGGTACTGTTAAGATACGGCCTCGAAAGGCCTGTCATTATCCGAGGTTGAGATCATTTGGATGGGTTTCGTATGATAAGGTTGGCGGTTTATATTCGGGAAAGTTAGGAAGTACATCGGAGGCACGTGCCTCCGATCTCAGAAGCTATCCCGGGCTCTGGTGGAAACGAATAAAGCTACATCTCTATGAAGGAACGAAAATGAGTACTCTCTGAGGACCTGCTCAATTGGAAGACCTGCAGGGGGCACTCTGTGTCCCCCACCTTTAATTTAACATGTGGCGTCGACGGCAGGACCATGGGTTTTTTGGGTCGTGGGTCGTTTCTTTTTACTGCTTTTCTTCGCGTTTTCCTGGCTCCATAGCCAGACGGTTAGAGGTGTGGGAGTGGGTTTTGAGGAGCCGCATCTTCGACTCATGGTCTAGTTCGTAGAACCGGAGTTTCCCCGAATCTCCCATATTTCTGCATATGCGACTCATCAGGGTGGGCTAGTGTTAAGATACGGCCTCGAAAGGCCTGTAATTATCCGAATTTGATATCATTTGGATGGGTTTCGTATGATAAGGTTGGCGGTTTATATTCGGGAAAGTTAGGAAGTAGATCGGAGGCACGTGCTTCCGATCTCAGAAGCTATCCCGGGCTCTGGTGGAAACGAATAAAGCCATATCTCTACGAAGGAACGAAAGTGAGTACTCTCCGAGGACCTGCTTAATTGGCAGACCTGCAGGGGGCACTCTGTGTCCCCCACCTTTAATTTAACAGTACACCTCTAGAGCAGCACGTGTTATCGCAGCGTCAAACTAGCGGAATACCTGGCGAGCGACAAACCTATTAATAGTGGGCGACACATATAACAGCCCAATTGAAAAATCGAATCATCTCACGTTTGGGCTTGCATCTGTGGGGCTGCGCGTTTCTGGTCGGTTAAGTACCCTCACGCGAGGAACTACCTGCTAGTCTGATACCGTTACGAGTAAAGTTGTGTTTGGACAACGTATAGAAGACTTGGTCGGATTGCGCGCGCGAATGCCTTCGGAGCTACGGAGTTCCGGCAAGACATTGAGTTCCCCATGGCCGACGTTCAGAAACTTCCGCCGCACTCCCGCCGTGGGACGACTCAATCCTGAAAACGGAAAAAAATACCAATAGCCTCACCTTCACCGTCAGAAAGAACTCTCGATCCAACGGAGGAATGCTTTCCAGTTGGTGGAAAACGTTCTTCGGTACAAGGGGCATGGAAATGTCGTATCCCGCGCGGTAGTAGCACGTGTGCATGTTGCTCGCAGCTTCCATCGCGAAGCTGTTAGCCACCGCGGGACGCCCATCCCTGCGCACCCACCCCGTAGACGGTGGCCACAAGAAACGGACGCGAAGCAGAAAGAAGGGGATAAGATAAGCACAACGTTAAAATTTTGTACGTGCCAGTGGCAGGAGATAACGCACGGAATACGATAGGGGTAGACTTTTCCGGCTATTTTAGCTCTGGATGATGGGGCTCCTTAGTCTAAAGCCGTCTGAATGTCACTACTGATACTTTTTTGCAGTCTGAATATTTTTTTAACGCTTAGGCCATGGCATCTTTCATCGGGGTGCCCGTTTCGATTTTCTCGTAACTCGTCTTTAGTTGAGTGCATCTCTGCCATACCGCGGCATCAATACCATACTAATCACATATTAATATCATACTAATATCATGTCTACCTTGCATGTCGCTCGCAGCCTCACACAGCAAAGCTATCAGCCGCTCCAGCGAGATGGCCCATGTCTGCGCACCTCCAACCATCATTACCATGCCAGAAACACAAAACACAAGTCACCCCACAACAACAGGATGCCGGGAAAACAATTGCAGACCGGCCAGGAGCAGTTGCTACGCAAAAGACACACTTAGAACGAACAACGCACAACGCATCGGTATTATTGTGATATAGTACAGAACAAACCTCCACGACGGAAAGACAAAAAAAAACGGGTCGGTTGAAGGCTAACGGAGCACTTCCCACAGCGAAAAGGTTGGGTCTGTGTGTTGCGTGTCGAGCTTCGCGAGAAAACCGTTCTTGTCGCATTCTACATACGACCAGGTACTGATTGTATGAATTTGTACATGTCTATGCATATACGAAGTATTCGTGCAACTGTTTTTTTTTTATTTTTTTTTATATTTACGCCTAATTTATTAGCGATACAAAGTACGGTGACTCCCTTATATGAGCGGGTCGGCACGAAATCACTGTGATTGGTGAGCCGATCAACCCGAATCAAGACCTACTAACCCCATCCCTAACCCCGCCCCTAGCTACAACCTTCAGCGGGCCTCGAAGTCGGCAGGGGCGGCCCTGCCATACATACCCTTCTTTTTTTGGACCGTCCATACGGTAGGGGGGGATCTTTTGAGGCCTTCGGTCGCAGTGGGTCGGAGTCACTACAGCAGTAAGACGCGTGCTACGATAGAGGTGCGCCACTTTTTTTCTTAATACTACCCCTCAATTTGGGAGCTTAAAGACCTCTAGTGCCAAAAAGTTATTTGGGACAAGGATAAAACTGCCATGATACCGAATGAAAAAGCCCATGACCTAGGTACACAACGACAATCACCATGCGGAACAGAAATGGGCAACTTCGGACGATTTTGGGTCAAGGAACCCCGTCATTCAGAAACCATTTCAGACCAAAAATGGTACCACCTGTATCATGTGCCGCTAATAACAGTGACCCCTCTGTTATTGGCGGCCTCAAGCTTCGTGCCGTTATTCGTTTACGGTATGAATCCGCAACGAATTGGTGAGCTTCGCTTCGGTAAAAAACTCGCCTGAGATACTCAAGGGAGGCACAGAGATACTCGTGCGAGTGGTCAAAACTAAATATTGAAAAGGGGATACCCCCTAGCCTGGACTGCTAATTAATCTTACGTTCACACTTCAAACATCTTGCACGTGTACACCATTTACGAGCGATTATATCTGGGGTGCACACGACATCAGTAAGAGGAAATTTCTGCGCGGGGAAGACAAAACGGGCTAGATACACGCTAGGTAGGGAAGCAATTCCCACACAAT
The DNA here is from genome assembly GCA_012845835.1 of Undaria pinnatifida. NCBI lineage: Eukaryota > Phaeophyceae > Laminariales > Alariaceae > Undaria > Undaria pinnatifida. The sequence goes on from JABAKD010000001.1 coordinate 13,560,718, forward strand.
GAAACAGCAGTAGTTGGTCTGTGCTCCATGTCGTATTTCAGAAAAAAAATCTACATGCAGTATATTTTTTTACATTAGTAACCCGAGCATCCGGCTTGAGCTGGACGTCTGATTGCCTGCAGCACACGGAGCGTAGCGGATCTACAGCCGGTACGTAGCCTTTGCCTACCACAACAGTAGCTCGCTATTTTTCTAAATTTCCTACAAACCCCGATAGATTCTCAACAGACCACTCCGGAACTTGACATGCTGCAGACAGCTCGAAAGCCGAAAACAATGTCCTGGCCAAACATTTACGTGAGTCAGCACGTCGTAACCAACGCCAGCGGAAAGACGCGTGCTATGAAAGAGGTGCACCACTTTTTTTCTGAGGTATTGCTCAATTTGGGAGCTTAAGTCCTCTCTAAGGCAAAAACTGACTCGGAAAAAAATCAAAACTGGTACCGGATGTAACATCCCATGACCTAGGTACACAACAAGAATCGTGCAAAAGATTTGGCCTGTTTCCGACGATTTTGGGTTAAGGAGCCCCAACATGCAGAAACCATTTCAGACTAGAGACGTTTTGAGGCACCGGTTTGGAGGTAACCTGCGATCATCTTTGGAGCGGAGTAGAAAACATTTGAGTGAGACTCGACATGACACTCAATATTTCTCCTGGGTGCCATTGACTCGTGTTCAACCTGAGGTATTCTATAAAAAAATAATTAAGGACGACAGCCAGCCGTGAGTTCGACGAATTTCAGGTCTATACTGAACGGCCACACCCCCTTACGATGTGCGGTGCGTATCTCCGTCTCGTAGGTTGGGCACCACAAAGCTTGAAAATCTCTCCATAAAGTGACCAATCGGCGAGGACACTGATGCAGACTGATGCAAGCGCACTATTAATACCACGATGGAGGCGTGGTTGCTTTTACTCCAAAACCATTTGTGACCGTCGGAGCTCCACGGCTGCCCAAGCGCAATAGGGTAGGTGGGTCACCATTGGGGGGTCTTCTTTTCTGCAACGGCTCGGGGTCACTCGCGCGACAATTTGCTCCCCTGTTCCTTTTGAGGTCTTACTTGAAACCCAGGCTATGGACGGTAGGGGGGGGGGGTCCCTTTCGGGACCTTGTTTTTTCAGTGTCTGGGGTTACTCGCGCGTGTATCCCCTGTTGCTTTGCGGTCTAAAAGAGCTTGTCGCGTCATGTTTTGAAATCACCATGTCAACCAGCAATCGTACGGTAAGCTACGCCGCGAGAAAAAAATCCCCAAAAGTATTTTCGTCCGCGAGGTACAGAGGCACTCGCGCGAGTATGATATGATAGCATGATAGTATGATAGTATGCTAGTAGTATGATGGTTTTAGTATATTCGTGAACAAGGGCGGTACCCCTCCCTACCCTACCCTAGCCTCGGTCTCTTCGATTTGAATCCTCCATGGAACGGTAAGCTACGCTGCGCCGACAAACTCGTGCAAACCCTCCTTGTCCGTTCGGAATGGATTCACTCGTGCGAGTATGATAGCTCAAACACGGCAGCGAAAATCGGGGTATATTACATCATCGATGCCGTACCCTTGGCGCAACGAGGAACCACCTATCATCGTTCAAACCTCAATCCCTATTAGACCACTAGGGTGCTTCCAGGAGCTCCAAGCGGGAAGGTCCCCGGCGGGCCCATCGCGAGGGCCTTCGGCGCGCCACCCCGCCGCCACCCACGGGGAAACAGGGGAGGATAGTCACGTACCCTTAAGTTAGTTATTTCGCCGTTGACCACGCATCTCTTTCGAGACCACCGGGCGGGTGGCGGAGGGAGCTTCAAGTCATGCTTAGCCGTGCGTGTGTTGGTAGCATTGAACTGATGTTTCCACGCTTCTACATCCCGACCAACGAGAGTCCCAGCTGATGCCTCCTAGAGACACGAGCGCTGTGGCCCTAAACTACAAAGCAGATACGCGTATTGCTGCTACGGTTGATTTGGTCATGAGATCGAGAAATGCCTGACCCAACAAGGGAGGACATACGCAAGCCAGCGTATCAGATTATAATAGAGAACACGTCGCTCTTTTGCCGACCAGGCAGACATTGTTTGTTGCACCGAGCACGGATCGTCGTTGTCGAGCTCCGGAAGTGCGATTATTACTAATAGCATCGCCGCAATCGCCTCATGAAATTCAGAAATTCGGTTGGCTTATGCCGGCAAAGTAAGCCTAGTTGATGATGAAGCCTTTGGGGACCCATTCATACAGACCCAAGAACGATTAGTCGAGAGCGATCTGAACAAGGCTCTGGGAAAAGCTTGAGACAATCAGAGTTTCATCATCCCTCACGCTTGCCTCACAGCTTCCTGCGATGCAGTTCGAACGCATCTCATACCCCGGCAGCGGGGATTGCTTCATGTGGTCAAAGCTGCGATCGTCAGTTTTTTTCATTGTGTGTTGTGTCTTTAGCCTCAAAGGAGCAGCCGTACGCGGGCTATCACTGCATATGATGACGATTTTGGTAGGCATTGGTATTGTCGGGGGAATGTCGCACGCAATGTCCTGCCGACGCCCGGGATAGAAAACGCGAAATTTGAAACAATAAAATCGCCTTGAGAGATATCGCCGAACGCAAATACGGGCACCAACTTTGTCTTCGTATAGATAAGAAAATGTCGCAAATCTCACTGGGTTAACTCCAAAGCCGCCGTTGCTTCGCTGCTAGATAGTAGTACGTTGTGTTTATTGCTTTTCTGTGTTCCTTTTACCTTTCAATTTTTATGTTGTGTTTTTGCCGCACATCCCCACTTCCCTCCTCCATTTTGGAGACGTCTGCACGGTTTTTTGTAAGTGCCAACGCAAACACACCAGGATCATAAAATGACAAGGGATTGCACTATTTTTTGGCGGAAGGACAGTACTTGTCCGAAGAACTTTAATCGCAAAAACTCAAATATGTGAAGACCGATACACAAGGACACCCGAAAAACACGAGAGATTCAGAGAGTATGAACTTAATCTATAAGCGAATCTCGTAACTCGCACACTGCGACAAATCGATGCGAAAAAACAGGTCTATACCAAGATTCGAGCCAAGTGTACGTACTGGCGTATGGTGTAGAGAAAGGTCCAGATGGCTTGTCACACCTGCTTCGCCTTGATGGGAAAATATGGAATCGTTCTGGTTCATAATGTAAAACTTCGCTTGGCACACCACTCCCGTAAACCGTGCCTTTACTGTACATACGAGTGCCTGGCAGCATAGGCGCCTGCTACCACAGCAGCAGTAGTAGTGCCCACCATTGCACAACCCCCTAAGGACCCCATTCCCGTATAAAAGAGACCCCTTTTAAAGGATCCAGAGATGAGGAAATGGGTATGTAAGGGATCCGCCATTAATTTATTTATTTCCAAAATTACATTGGTCTGTCTGTACGCCTGTCGCCGAGGTCAAACGCACATTGCACGACGCACACTGAACCCGATCGTGACGAGCCGGTTGTCGTATAAACGAGCAAGCTAGAGAGAAGATGCTCTCGCCGGGTTTGAGTCAAGTCGTCAAGAGTTCTTAGAAGGAACTCGATTTCAGTGTGTGTTGCGTAGGGTCGGCTTCAACCAACGCAGTAGCTATACTACGTAAGGAAATATTCACCGTGAACGCGGACTGAACATAAGCTTACTCTCACTCTTCTAATACGTCGTATACCTGGTATGTTGTATGTAAAAAGTGTAAGCCCTTCTTCTTGCGTTAGCGTCCACAACAACAGTGCGCGGAAGCCTGATTCATGCGAATCACGGCTGGCAATTAATACAATTACGATTACCACCGTGCAATGTGCAGGCAGCACGATGAGCTTCGAGCTCGATTACTAATAAACGGTTCCAAGAAGGTACAAGAAAACAAAGGGAAACCCATGAAAAAAAACGCCCACTACGATAGAGGTGCACCACTTTTTTTTTTAGGTGTTCCTCAATTTGGGAGCGTAAGACCTCTCCCAAAAACTGATTTTGGGGCAAAAAAAAGCTGCTACTGGATGAAAAGTCCCATGGCCTAGATACACAACCAGCATTGATCATCGTGAAAAAACAAATAGCCTATTTGACACGATTTTAAGCTAATTAACCCCTTTACAACTGAAAACCCGTGTTTGGGGACAAAATTACTTGGACTTAGTATGGGGAGGGGTTCGGGGGTTCTAAAGGGGTTAAGAAACCCCGTCATGCAGAAACCATTTCAGACGGAAAGTTCAACCTCTATCATCGTATTCATAGCACGCGTCAAAACGAACAGTCAAAACGAACAGTCCAAACGAACAGAGTGCACCAAGTCTACCCCCCGTCTGCACGACCAGCTTCCGCTTTCGTATCGCTCTAATCGACCTGAATGGAACAGAATGCACCAAGTCTCCCCCCCGTCTGTACGACCAGCTTCCGCTTTCGTATCGCTCTAATCGACCTGAATAAAACAGAATGCACCGAGTCTACCCCCCCGTCCGTTTCCGCCTTTGTATCGCTCTAATCCACCCTTCCTTCTCACTACGAGTACAAGCTACAAGGTCTACTCATGAAATGAAAGGTCCTCGTGGTGGTTATACTGCTCTCTAGAATAACATCCGCGTGGAGTATAGTCCTAATCCTAGTAGATGTGGTTTACTCCAAAGGTCATAGTCGTGTGTCGTGCGTCGAGCGACCAACCCGCGCTTCGTGCATGTTGCACAAAACATACATACCTATACATTTAATACCCTGACTTATTTCTTGCTATAGAGTCCTGGCGGCGTTTACGCCCTGGTCGTGTGTCGTGCGTCATGCGACCAAGGCAATAAACAGCAAACCGTCGTGGCCCTTTTTATGGACTGCGGCCCGGCAGTATCCCTCATATTTTTTTTTTTTAGCACACTTTCACTTTCCAGCTTCTGGACAAGCCGTGGTCACAGGTGTCATCCCTTCTCCTCCCCGGTTCTTGCCTTCAATTTTTATCGCGCATAGGGTTCAGCAATCCCACTGCTCGTCGATTGTTCATCGAATGTTGCTAACTCACGCTCTCGAGCTTTCCGCAAGTCAATTTGTGCACAAGAAAAAGTCCCAACGAATTTATACGAGTATGCACTCGGCGGGGCTCGAACTCACGAAACTGACCTATACCAGGCTCGAGGATAACCTGATACGCCACCGGGGCGACCGGTCATATATAATGCATTATATCTAACGTGTTTTAACAACAATGTAGCCCTTATTAGCAGACCTAGTCCCTAAAATAAGAACGAACCGTTCGTCCTGCACTAGGATGACGAAGTACTCGTACAGTAGGTAGCCCGTTTTAAGGGACGCCGTTTAGAGGGACCTCGCAAGAAGTGGGGACGGTATATACAACGGGCCTCTTATTCCTGTGCACTCTTTTTTCACACGTACGGGGACTCGGTCCCTTATACCGGACGCAACCCTTAACAAAGGAACCCCACATCTCTTAAAAGGGGTTACAACGCTGTCGCCCGCATGCACAGCGCTACATTGATTGTTAAAAAGGTCACATGCCAGAGGGACCGCATTGGGATGTTGGAACACAAGGGGCCCTGCCGAGAAAAACCATGGTCACTCGAAGGCGGGCAACTGCTGATGCATTGATCATTTTTAGCGAAAAAGGTGACGGTTTTCAAGTGGGGGGCAGAGAAGTGAGGTAATGAAGTGGCTCCTATTAACGCGTTTATTTACAATTGGAAACGCGTTTTAAAAATTACTTGGAATTTGTATGTGAAGAGATTTTGGGGCTGTGCTCGGGTCCGTTGTTGAATGTTGCGTACGTGGCCAGGGACGAGGAAAATACCAGTTGGAAAACACATCTGTGCGAAGAAATTTGTCTGTGTAATAAAAAAATTGTACCGACGTCAGCTGTGAGTTCGACGACTTTGTTCTTCACGTTAAACTGGAATTTCCACCCATCTACATGGAGCAAAAGCAGCGTCCGTGCCGATGTGTCGATACTGCCTTTGAAAGAAACGAGCTCTGTGACCACACATGACAAAAGAGACATTGCAAATAAACCAAGGTGGTTGGTCTATAAAAAGTCCATCGCAATCCGCACGAGGGCAAGCAAGAAACACGCAAGTCAGCACACTGGACTATGTGCAAGGAAAACAGGAAGCAAATAAAGAAAAAGAAGAAAACACAAAAAGGAAACATGGAAAGAAAGATGGAATCAGCAGTGACGTGACGCCTGCTATATACGGTTTTCCTCTTTTCGCGGGTTCTTTAGAGCCCCCGAACCCCTCCCTATACTTAATCCAAGTATTTTTGTCCCCAAAAAGGGTTTCCAGTTGTAAAGGGTAAAGGATCCACCTGCTGTAACGTATGACACGACATGTTACCCGGTATATGTTACACCGTACATGCTAAATCTGGTTGTATCGATAGTGCGGTTTTCTTCCCGATTGTGAGGCACGTACCGGGTTTGGGCATTGTTCTCCTCGCCATGCGCCATCAGTAATGTTAATGTCAAAAGTAGACCGTTAGGCAGGTATCGGTTTGTTCTTGCTGTTCTCATATGAACTCATCACCCCAACACTATTACCATTACAGTACAATAGTACTCTTATTAATAGTGTTATATCATACGCACACTTCTCTGCTGGACCTTTTCTAGTTGAAATTATTGTTCTCAGATTTACTCATCATCGATCGACAAAAAAGCTGGTCCGCTTGGCGACGTGGCATGCTCCAATTGCTCCCCGTGTGCTCTCCACATTCAACTGATTGATGGTTCCACCCATGTAAGTCCAGCACGCCCCGTGCCCACATGCCGACGTCTCATCCTAGAGAGAGAAAATCTGTGGTCACAATTTGCAAAGTCGAGACCTACATCGCACATACATACAACCCGCAGTATAGGGACTAGCGCACACAGTGCCAAAGGCACTGGATATGAAAGCGGCACACACGAAGCCAGCATACCACGCAACTCGTACTCGAAAAAGGTACGAAAGCAGAAGAAAAGAGGAAAAAGAAGAAGCAAACGATGGGATAATCTGGGTACCGATAGCAATAGGCTTTTTTTTTCTTTTTTATCCTGCGGCGGATGGGGAAAAATAAAGCTTTAGCCCACCACACTTCCACGTATTTTCATACGCGTCGTGTGTCGATGTAACGATAGCCATAGGCCCTATGACATGGACCCAAAACAAGAGCGCTGCTGTATGCAGCGCGGCGCTGCGCCCGAATTTGTTCAGCGCAACCCGGTCAGTTTCAACCTTACCCGTCGGCCCAGATCCCAGCCGACCCCAACCACAATGTAACCGCCAACCCTTGGCGGGGCTCGAGGTCGGCAAGGGTGGTTGCAGGGTCCGCCGTGTGTTTCGGTTAGTGTTTCCAGAAGAACGAACAGGTCGGCCGGAGCCCAGACGCCAACAATCACCTGGCTGCTGCGCTGCGCGCATGCGGGTGCAGTGCTGCGCTGCATTTAACAGCTTCAGGTCGCATAGATGTAGGGGTTTGCTATGCGCGTGGTGCTAGGTCTAGGCGATGGTGCAGGTGGTGGGGAAGGAGGGGGGGGGGTGAATTGAAGCAGCGGTATGGATGGCTCTAGGGAGATGATGAGGTGATATCAAGTGCGTGGAAGTGTTTCATTACTTTGGCAGATTTCGATGTTAGGTGGGGCGTTTGAGCAACAGGGAACCGGGAAGAAAAAGAAAAAGAAAGGGGGTGGAGGGGGGGGGGGCGTTTTTAACAGGTTTAGGTCACATATATTATAAAAATAAAAATGCACTCCAGCTGTGAGATCGAAGATTTTGTCGAAATCATGTTTGCAAGTAGTACTACCCACTGAGCTACTGTGAGTCAAGTGACTAAGTGTAGTTCAGTGGGCAGTGCTCTAGGGTTTCTCGGTCAATCCTTTTGTTCGAAGGCCTCCGTCCAAGCGAGAAGCGCCCAAAAAAACGTATTTTGAGCGGTACTCCTCAGTTATTCTTCAAATCTTGATGTATGGAGAGGTTGATAAAATAAAACTTGGCACGACATTATTTCCAAGTTGGCGTCATATTTTGTCCAAAAACAAATATTTAATATTACTGTAAAAAAATCCCCATGGTACTGCGGTAGGGATCATAGTATTACTGCTGTACTCGTGGTGCATTTGTTCATTGAATTTCGATACTATACACGTACATTCATTAAAAAAAAAAGCATGGATAGACTACAGACTGGCAAGCGCACGCATGACTAAAAGTGGAGGAGGCAGTAGTGATGACGATTACTGCGCCAGGAAAAGCCATGGCATGTACTAGTAATAATAGCTACCTATCATGTCATGTTGATGGGGTACATATCATACTCGGGGACCTCAGCACTCGTACATACCGTTCAAGCACTCGCCAATACCGTCCAAGTACGTGTAGGCTTAGCCCCCCCATAACTGTTAAACAATACGTACTGCTGAAGTAGATTTGGCCGCGATACAGACGACGTGTACCTCTAGCACCGCAGGCTAAGCGCCGTGTTCGAATTTGCTTGCAGTTTCGGTCAGTCTACACATCACTATCACATATGTCTCATAGCTCGGGGTACAGCTGTGTTGATTCACGGTGACAGGGGGGCGGGCGGGCATCTGTTCGGTCTATTGGTGTGACAGGGATGTTGCCAATATAGGTCCTGGTGCCTTAATCCATAACATTTGCACCAACGCCCTTTCATGAGAAGGACATGCCCGTTTAGAATCCCCGGACCCCTCCCTATACTAAATCCAAGTAATTTAACCCCCAAAACGGGTTTCCAGTTGTGAAGGGACTGTTTCGAGCCTTGTCTACCTTACTTTGGCAAGGCTCGTTGCCGTCCACGCAAGAGGCCTTTCAGGCACAGTTGTAGCGATCATCGCGTAAAAAGGGGTTATAGACAGTGGGTGTGCGTGCTACGCCAGGCACGCTGCACGCCAGACGCCAGCACGCCAGCGCCGCAGGCGCAAGCTCTTGCGAACCAACCATTATGTTATCACGCGGTAAGAACATCGATTAACACTAACGCCATGTACACTACCGCCTTGAAATACGACGTACTATGTATCACAAGCCCGGCACTTCATTCTTGACTGTAGATAACGTAAAGACTTTTACGGCCTCTATGTAGCTTCGGAGGGAGAAAAAATCGGGGGAAAAAATGTCGATTACAGCACTCGCCCCACAAAGAAATCGGGGCCGCTACGTACGTAGGGGAAATGAAGGGTGTGTCCGGACTGCAACGTCAGGAGCTACGCGGCACACGGGCAGCATGGTGACGCTCGTACTGTTTCATGCTCTTCCTGGACGCTTGAAAATAACCAAATCTAGTCGGTTGTTTGGTAGAAAATATATGGGCCCGAAGAGGGCTTGGGGTTGAGGGTCGTTCCTATCTAGTTGAAGCTCGTGATAACGCTCGTTAACGTCTTTACAGCTGGAAACCCGTTTATGAGGACAAAATTACTTGGATTTATTATAGGGAGGGGTTGTTGGGCTCCAAAGGGGTCAATGCCGTTGCCTTTAAACGTGCCTCAACCCCACAATGTTTCGCCTACGACGAGCCTTTGCCATGTCCCCTAACGGCCCTAAAAGCGAGCTTTAAAAGGTCAGGGCCTACTACAGCAGTAGTGCTCGAAGACCGGTACTCGCCCCCCTCTACAACTTGAACCGAGTAAATACGAACGTGTCGCGGCTTTACGAAAACAGGTGCATTTGGTTGGTTGTCTGCGGGTTAGCCCTGTTGACCCTCAGTCGGAAAACAAGGGGGGGGGCACTAATGTTTTACCTGGTATATACGACCAAGTCAAAATACCCGGAACTGAACTGTTCGGGTCCACCATAGCAAACAGTAAATCACTTTGCAAATATCAACATTCCGGGTGGCAAACGGGGCATTTAACAAGGACTATTCAAAGGGCATGCCTGTAAAACCGGATGGTGCCACATGTATTAGGGCCCATAGGCCCTACGAGTAGTGTTGTAGCGCAAAGAGAGTTGGTTAGGCTGATGCACGTCCATTGCTGTCGCTGTCTGCTGCTACTCATGTATTTCAGACTACATGCTGCCTGTTCACTGCGACGCTATTGACAAGAATCAGGTCCAACCTACGTTGTGCAGGAACTCGATACCTGGTGCGCATACGGAGGCGGATACATCGTCGACATTGCTGTTGCAAAATACCGGTGCCAGGTAACGGGTATCCTCCGGATGAAGCGCCTTTTTCGACGTTCGCGCAATATGCTTGCTCACAACCACGACAGACACTGGAGTGCCTGCCTGAGAATGAAGCAAAAACCGTGACGAAAACCCCCCATGAATACATATATGTGCACCACGAGTATAGCAACCCCCGACCTAAAGCCCTTCCCCCCGGCCCCCCGCCCCCCCCGGCACATTCCACCCCCTCTCTCCCACAAGAAAGATTTATAGTTTCCACGCACAAATTGACCTGCCCCACCCGTCCCCTCCCCCCCCTCCCCCCCTCCGGCCCCCCTTTTGATCAAAATCAGGCCCCTACGTCCTTAAAAACTACGCCCTCCCCTCACCGGTCTTTCGACTTACAGTATTCACTTGATAAACTGATGCATTTCCTTCCAGAGCTGTCAGATTTTGTCCCCCTCATAAACGGGTTTTATAGTCTCCGCGCGCAGACTGACTTAGATCACCCTGTTGACCCCGATAGCTACACCGTAGCTGCAAGGGGAGTCGCCGACCTATATCCTTATCCGGTCGCCCCGGTGGCGTATCAGGTTATCCTCGAGCCTGATAGAGGTCAGTTTCGTGAGTTCGAGCCCCGCCGAGTGCATACTCGTATAAATTCGTTGGGACTTTTTCTTGTGCACAAATTGACTTGCTGAAAGCGCGAGAGCGTGAGTTAGCAACATCCGATGAAAAGTCGCCGAGCAGTGGGACTGCTGAACCCTATGCGCGATAAAAATTGAAGGCAAGAACCGGGGGGGAGAAGGGACGACACCTGTGACCACGGCTTGTCCAGAAGCTGGAAAGTAAAAAGCGTGAGAAAAAAATGAACTAAAAAAAAATAATAAAAAAAAATCCTTAATGAGGACACACAACCCCTAATACGCGCGATCGGAGTATCACACACAGCTTTCAAAGATGGGTTTCGACAAAATATTCGATCTCACAGCTGGATTGTATTTTAATATTTAAAATATATATATATATGCCATGCGCGCAGCGAATACCCCATATGATACGTGCAGCAAGCATTTAGAGAACCTGGTGTATATTATCGACCTGGTCCCCAGGGATCAGGTCGGGTCAACATACCATACGCATCCGTATACAAAGGCATCTTGCGCTGCTGGCGTAGTACCGGGGATCGCCGGTAGAGACAACTCGCACTATCCCCATCACGGGAACTTTAGGGCACGCCAGCTATTAATAGCGCTAGATGGCGAATGCATTTATGTGAAAAATTGACATACGGCATGTATGAAACTACGTGGAAGTGTGGTGAGCTTGATAAGCTTTATTTTCCCCCATCCGCCGGATGATAAAAAGTTAAATCGACACACGACGCGTATAAAAATACGCGGAAGTGTGGTGAGCTAAAGCTTTATTTTTCCCCATCCGCCGGAGGATAAAAAAAAAACAAAAACAAACAAACAAAACAAAAACAAAAACAAAAACAAAAACAAAAGACAAAAAAAACAGGTGCTTGCACACTGGTATGATACGTCATTCCTAAAGTACACAGCTCTATCATATGCCACAGTAAGCATATCATAGCCTTGACTGTTTCATTGCTTCGCCCGGACCACGTCTTCATCCTTTTAAAACGCACTTGCTTCCTACGAGTGCATCGCAAGCACTTCAACCGGCCGATGCTAAAGGTACGATTAATAATCACTGGCTCTGACGACATGGTGAAGGTGTCCTAATCAACCCAGTGCTCGCGGAGTCAAGCCTCCCGACTCCTCATGAACATGAAATAAATACTATTACTCTATTAATATCTTTATGGTCACGAGCACGTTCTATCCCGACTCCAGTCGTGCTCGTACGAACAGGTAGTAACCATAATATCCACCCATCTCCATATAATATATTACCAGTGTCCGCGCTGAGATGCTTCATGCGTCACCCCAGAGGTCAAAGATGTCAGCGAACAGCACTTCCAGACCTTGGCAGACGGCCATGTTCCCAGAAATTTCGCCGACTTGAGCCAAACTACTAGGTTTCAATACTGTTTTTGCACCTTGACCGATCCAAGTTTAAAGTTTGCCCTTGATTGGTTGTCCTCTGGCATCTTTGCTAGAGGAAGAGAAGCACAAGGTCTCATATGTTAGATACGCCGGCATCCGCGCTGCGGTAGTAGGTGAATGTCGTCTCTACTAATGAAGCAAAAAAGGTCGAGGGTTCAAGTCGCAATCAAGTGCATAGTGCTCGTCGGGTTTGGTTCTTGCGAGAAGATGAGGAGGGGGAAGCACGAAAAACCGAGTTAGAATAACTCGATGGAAATCGAAGAGCACAGGAATAACAACCCGCTGAAAAGGTGGGAAATCTGAACCCTATGAGCGATAAAAACGAAGGCAAATACCGCGAGTACCGTGAGGGAGAACTGCTGAAGGGAAGACATCTGTGACCACGGTAATAGTCTGTGTCCAGAAGCTGTTGAGGGTAAAAGCTCTTCCTATTGAGAGTTGAGCTGGAGCTAGTAAAGGTGATATATAAAAAAGGACCAAGCAAGGTAATATTATAAAAATTAAAATACAAATCAGCTGTGAGATCGAATATTTTGTCGAATCTCATCTTTGCAAGCTGTGTGTGATACTCCGATCGCGCGTATTACGGGTTGTGTGTCCTCATTAAGGATATAGGTCGGCGACTCCCCTTGCAACTACAGTGTAGCTATCAGGGTCAACAGGGTGATTACTATATTCTATGCGACCTAAACATGTTTGAAAAACCCTTTCGCCCCCCCCCCCCGCCCCCCCCTCCAGCCCCTCGAACGCTCCGCGCTCTCCTCAATGGTTGTACGACTTACCGGATATACTTACTTGATAAACTGGTGCATTCTTTCCAAAACCGTCAGATTTATCCCCTTGAAAGATTTATAGTTCACAGATTGAGCTGCCCCGCCCGTCCCCCCCCCCCCTTCCCCCCCCCCTCCCTCTTGATCAAAACCAGGCCTACGTCCTTAAAAACTCCGCCCTCCCCTCACCGGTCATTCGACCTACAGGATTCACTTGATAAACTGACGCATTTCCTCCCACAGCTGTCAGATTTTTGTCCCCCTCAAAAACGGATTTTATAGTTCGCACAGACTAGCTAACATCACCCCGTTGACCCTGATAGCTACACTGTAGTTGCAAGGGGAGTCGGCGACCTATATCCTTAATGAGGACACACAACCCGTAATACGCGCGATCGGAGTATCACGCACAGCTTGCGAAGATGAGTTTCGACAAAATCTTCGATCTCACAGCTGGCCCAGCAGTGTATTTTTATTTTTTTAATAGAATACTCGATAAACCGATGCATTTCCTTCCACACACAGCTCAGATTTTTAACATCACCCTGTTGACCCCGATACAGGCTACACTGGAGTTCCAAGGGGAGTCGCCGACCTGAATCCATCATTAGGACACACACCCACTAATACGCGTTATCGGAGTATCACGCACAGCGTGCAAAAATGAGTTTCGACAACATCTTCGATCTCACAGCTGGAGTGTATTTTTTTCTGTGAGTATAATAATATTATAAAAATTAAAATACACTCCAGCTGTGAGATCGAAGATTTCGTCGAAAGTCATCTTTGCAAGCTGTGTGTGATACTCCGATCGCGCGCATTACGAGCTGTGTGTCCTCATTAAGGATATAGGTCGGCGACTCCCCTTACAGCTACAGTGTAGCTATCAGGGTCAACAGGATGATTTTAGTCAGTCTGTGCGCGGAAACTATAAAACCCGTTTCTGAGGGGGACAAAATCTGACAGCTGTGAAGGCAAAGGGGGGGCCTGGTTTTGATCAAAAGCGAGCGGGTTTGGAGGGGGGCGGGGGGGGGGGGGGGGGGGAAGGGCAATTTGTGCATGTAAGCTATAAATCTTTTCGAGGGGATAAATCTGACGGTTTTGGCACCAGTATATTATTGGGGGCGGGGGGGGGGCGGGGGGGGGGGGGGGGGTTGGCGCGGGGGGGGGGGGGGGCAGCTCGATATGTGCCTGGAAACTATACATTATTTCGAGGGGACAAATGTGACATTTTTGGAAATAATACATCAGTTTATCGTGTATATTCTGGGGTAAGTCGTACAATCAGTGAGTAAAGAGAGGGTGGAGTGTTCGAGGGGGTGGGGTTGGGATGGGTTGGGGGGGGAGGGTGGGGGGTGGGGGCGGGGGCGGGGGGCGGGGGGGGGGGGGGGGAAGGGCTTTAGGTGAGGGGTTTGTTATACGTGTGGTGCTAGGTCTAGGCGAAGGTGCGGGTGATGGGGAAGAAAGGGGCGTTCGAGGCGGGGGGGGGGGGACACAGCGGCATGGATGGCTCTCGAAAGATAATGAGGTGATATCCTGTGCGTGAAGTGTTTATTAATGTGGCGGATTTCGATATTTGGTGGGGCGTTTGAGTAAGGGAGAGCAAGAGGGGGGGGGGGGGGGGGGAGTTTTTTTAGAAGGTTTAGGTCACAAATAATATTCAAATACACTTCGGCTGTGAGATCAAAGATATGTATCAGCTTGTTATACGCGTGGTGCTAGGTCTACGCGATCGTGCAGGTGGTCGGGAAAGAGGGGGCGTTGGAGGGGGGGGGGGGGGGGAACACAGCGGCATGGATGGCTCTCGAAAGATAATGAGGTGATATCCTGTGCGTGAAGTGTTTGTTAATGTGGCGGATTTTGATATTTGGTGGGGCGTTTGAGTAAGGGAGAGCAAGAGGGAGGGGGGGGATTTTTAGGAGGTTTAGGTCACAAATAATATTCAAATACACTTCGGCTGTGAGATCAAAGATATGTAGCAGCTTGTTATACGCGTGGTGCTAGGTCTAGGCGATCGTGTAGGTGGTCGGAAAAGAGGGGGCGTTGGAGGGGGGGGGGGGTGGGGGGGGGGGGGGGGGAAATATTTGAAACCTTCGTCATGGATGGTCAGAAAGATAATGATGTGGTATCAACTGCTGCGTATAGGTGTTTATTACTCAGGCCGATTTTGATTGTGAGTGGGGCGTTTGGACAGAGTAGGCGGAAGGGGGGGGGGGGGGGATCGGGGGACGGAGGGGCGGGGGGGGGGGGGGAAAGGGTTGGGGTTTGTTATGAAAAAGAGGTCAGTGGAGGGGGAGGGGAGGGGGGGGGGGACATTTCAATATGTGCGCGGAAACTATAAATTCTCAAAGGGGACAAACCTGACGATTGAAGCAATAAGACATCCCTTTATATCATCTGGCTTGTAATGTTTACTATTCTAGAAGGTTTGATGTAAGATGCAGCATGCAACCCAGTGTTTAAGTGTAGTAAATAACGTGTTAAATCTTCATAGTTTGTTGTTGTATGATACATCGATCGAAAGCTAGAATATTTTATAGAATATTTGTAGGTACCATTATTTTCTGACATCGCTAATTATAAGAAAGAGATACGTATTGTCAAATGCAACAGGCGAGGTGATGTGGTCATGCACTGTGTTTGTCACCATCATCATACAATCACCATTATTATCGACATCGCTAATTATACGCAAGAGATACGTATTGCCAAATACAGCATGCGAGGTGATGTATGTGGCCATATGCTGTCTCCGTCATTGAGCATTAGAGGGAGGGATGCGAATCGACGCTTGGTATACATGTGCTCAATTACGTTACCTCATTAGTCATACTTGGTATACACGCGCTCAATCACGTTACCTCGTTAGTAATATTTCGCTTGGCATAGGTGGGGAGGCGATCATGCAGACGGTATGTACGAAATACCCTACGTAATGGGTTGGTAAGGTTGTTTACCGCAATTTTAACACATCTGCCTGTGCTTCCTTTTCCAAATTATTTTTGTCTCAAATAAATGTATGATTTCACGCCTATGATTTTACCTTGTCGATGTGGGGCTCTGCAGTCGTCAATTTTAAGTCAGAGATACATCCTACAAATACATCAGGCGAGGTGGGTATGTGATGTCATATATGCGATGTCATCACTATTGATATGTACCAGGTATAGGGTAAAAAGCGTGCCTCTGATAGTTAGTTTCTGTGAATCTAGTCTATGCGATTCTTCACATTGGTATATTATAAAAAATGAAAATACACTCCAGCTGTGAGATCGAAGATTTCGTCGAAACTTATCTTTGCAAGCTGTGTGTGATACTCCGATCGCGCGCATTACGAGTTGTGTGTCCTCATTAAGGATATAGGTCGGCGACTCCCCTTACAACTACAGTGTAGCTATTAGGGTCAACAGGGTGATTTTAGTCAGTCTGTGCACTGAAACATTAAAACCCGTTTCTGAGGGGGACAAAATCTGACAGCTGTGGAGGGAAATGTATCATTTTATCAAGTGAATCTTGTAAGTATATATGACATGGGCGTTTTGCGTTGTAAGGCGAAGTTACCTTTTACTGTTTTCACCATGTGTACAACATCTCTATACTGCTGTGTGACCACGCGACCGTGGAGCTCTTGGCTAGGCGGAGGAGGCATCGTCGGCATATTTTGTGCTGGATGCAGTCGGGTGGAAATACCAGTACAACGTGAAGAACACACACATAGTAGCGCGATCGGTCAGTAGAAAGAGGAGTGCACCCGAAGCATAAATATATATATTGCAGTTGTAAGGGGAGTCGCCGACCTATGTCCTTAATGAGGACACACAACTCGTAATACGCGCGATTGGAGTATCACACACAGCTTGCAAAGATGAGTTTCGACGAAATCTTCGATCTCACAGCTGGAGTGTATTTTCATTTTTTATAATATATACTGCTGTATATGTTGCTCGGCGCATCAACTTCTAGGCTGACTCTGGACGTTGAAAGCTAAGATGGTATACTCGTGATCTCAGGAAGAAAAACAGTATAGTAGCAGCAGGGCAAGTAATAATGCGTGTTTCCAACACGGGTACAACTGGTTGATGCAAACAAAAAGGGGAAGGGGGCAAAACGCCGTCAGTTCCGAATCCGTTCATACAAAAATAAATCGAGACAACTTAAACACCAGTGCAGGGAGGGGAAAACACCCGGAGAGCGGGGGGGGCGATTGGAAAAGAATCCCTGAGAGTCATTCATGTTGCATCTTGACGATGCGTCGACCGCTGATGCTACACCTTTTTGGTTATTTTTCAAGTTAGAATATGAGCGGGCACCCAGATATGTTGCTGTTGTTGCTGTCTGCTGCTGTTGCTTCTGCTACTTAAAATTAGTAGTCTCGTCTGCTGGGTCGATGGATGGTGCTGCTGCGTGTTTCCGCATTCGTTCTGTCATTGTAGCTGGTTGGTGGAGATGTATATTAATACCTAGGTGCTCTACATATAAACCCGTATATAGTTGGAGTTTGAGCCTGCAAAGACTCGTAAAGTATACGAGCTATCACGAGTCGCATCGCAGATTTACACATCATGTGCATGGTGGCATCAGCAGCAACAGCAAGATAAGAAGCAGTACACAAAAAAAATATAAAAAAAAGTTTTGTACCAGATACAAGACAAAAGCAACTGCCCCTGCTGTAGTACCAGGTACATGATAAAGTTCCAGAGTACGATGCGGTTTTTGCTGCGGTTGTGATGGTGCTGCCGTGTTTTTCCTCGAGTATTCGTCGTTTCGTCGTAGCCGGTGGAGATGTCTGCAAGGTACACTGCTGTACGCGTAAAGCCGTTGGGATTTGAGCCCGCCGTGTGTGGCCGGCATAGACAGGCATATAGAGGCAGTCACCACGATTCGAAGCGCAGTTGTACGCGTCGGCATCAGCAGCAGTAGCAGCAAAAAAAGCAACGCAAAAAAAATGAGTACCAGATCTCGCATCATCGTAGGCCAGACCTAAGCAGTCCTCGAGGCTGATTGGCCCTTTCGATCTAGATCGCCAAATCGAGAGGCTCAAAAGACCATGTTAGAGAACGAGGCACCCAAGATGGCTTAACAAGGCTACATAGTTCGTCGCGCTACACGCTACCAGCTATCCCGAGAGCACCGCTCGCCCGTCTTCGAGAAGCAAGCGAGCTCGCTGTGATACGACTCGACCCAGTAAATACATTTACCCGAGGCCATGTCCTAAACAAAAGTAAAACACGATCAACCAATGAGTGTATCCTATACTAAAAACACATCATTTTCCCACCAAGTTCAGGACGAAAGAAAGTCTGCAAGATAACACAAAAGCTACATCAGCGCACCTGTTTGAGTCGCTGAAATCGACCATCACGTGGTTCACTCCATCATTCCATAGCGGAGTACTAGGAGGGCACGGCTTCGCTCCCCTCGTGCTCACGTGGATAAACATGCAAGCCGACTCGTACGTCTCAGCCAGAAGACCCGCCTCCTTTAAAGCTCGTCTCCAGACCCACCCAGAATTGCGAAACCCCAACTCCTCCCCGTCCAGCTCCCCATCCACAGACAACTCTGAGCTGTCTGCTAGAGAACAATCCAAATCGTGCACGTAGAACCCACCGCCATGTCCATCGTGAGGCGACGTGCATCGAGAGTAATCAAAGCACGGTTGAGACAGGGGCGACCCACAAACCTTACCCTTGTCGAACAAGGCCATGTCTAGGTCCGAGCATCGGTTCGTCTGGTGGCTCCCCGGCCCAGCTAAGAACTTTGTGTGTTCGGCAGCTACAGGCGCGGCCAATCGGATGTGCTCTTGAGGAACATCTCCGTAGCAAACTCCAACAACCACAAGCAGAGCTAGCTTCGAGCGCAGGAGCATCGGACCCCAGTTCAATCGCCCGCGGATTCTAGCGCTTGTCTTCTCCCAAGGGTGACCCGAGTACATTGTCGCGTCCATGAGAGCCGTGCTGTCACGCCGCGAGGGCTGTCTCAAGTTCGGAGTTCCGGGCCCAATGTGATACGCAGAGCTGTCTGATAATACGAGGGTTCTACGATGGTTTACGAAGGGCTTTTGTTCTCCGAAAAACATTCGTGCTTTGTTACAGTTTAAAAAAAATGTCAATTATTTTCTCGTTATTATGCCGGCATGTCAAACACGTCAGTTGTGAGTTCGATCAGGTGAGTGATCTAAGCTATTCCCCATAAATCTAACTGTGTTTTTTCGTCCTGGTTACTGGTTACCTTAGGATATTTTATTAATAGTGTCTTTCTCTGAGTACGATTGACGTTTGACCTTTTGTGACGGATCCAGACGTAGATGTCAGGAAGGGTGCTGACCAAAGATTTTGCTCCCAATATTTTGCTTTGTTGATTTGTCATCTAATTTCTTGGATTTCTGAAAATATCTCGGATCTCTTGGACCGCAAACACCCACTTGGAACAACAAAGAAAGCGAAGAGTTGCCGTATACATCCGCATGGCGTCTGTTTACTATTAACGTATACAGGTGCATTTATATATACCCGTAGTACATGCTATGCTTGACCTCTTGAGATGGCATCCACGTACGTATGGTATGAATATGCGGATGGATGAAGCTTGTTGTTGTTGTTGTTCTCACATTAAGTCGCATAATCAAGTCCGTGGTCACAGGACAGGCTCCAGTCGCTCTGGAGCTGAGGAATACCCCAGGGAAAAACACACACAACCCAAGGTGGTACACGCATATATCACAGCTGACGCAATTCATGCCTCCACCAGAAACATATAAAAAGTGAAATCGGGAGTCAGTCTACGATGTGCCAGGTCCAGGCCGGTGCATACGTCTCACTACTCACGCCTGGAGCTATTTTGATGCGATGCGTTTTACTAGTCTATACGAGGTAAGATTATACGTACAGCAAGCCCACGCCCGAAGCAATAATAAATAATTGAGGCCCCGAGACACAGCAGCTATCATACGATATTATTATACGTGTACCGACCAGGTACCACCACCATGTAATACGACGGATCCGTCTCATGCGGGCATGCCTCAAACGGTTTGGCCCGGAATTGTATGATAGGACGACCGCCCCGCTTAGTCTGAAAGTCCGCATGCTGAAGGCCGAGGTCATTGAGACCCTGCTGTACGGGTGTGTGACGTGGACCCTCAATGCGGACCACTTCGCCAAGCTCCGATCAGCCCACCACGAAGTCCTTTTGCGAGTCATTGGCTTCCAGCGCCGATTACGCACCGACCACACCACCCTCTCGTACGCGAAGGCCCTCAGGATGACACGATGCGAGAGCATCGAAACGACCATCCGTAAACGGCGGCTCTTCTTTGCCGGGGCCCTGGTGCGACAACACAAGGGGCGACTGCCCCGTCGGTTGATGTTCGGGACGATCGCTGGTGGGGAGAACCCGAAACCAGGCGGACAACTCAAGACTTGGCCTAAAGCCATAGCTGAGGACCTTAGGGTGTCCAAAGCCAACGAGGGATCAACGGAACACTCCCCCTTAGTTTTTGGAGTTGGGACCGCGCTGTGGCCCACTGCAGCAAAAAAGGTGAGCAAGTGGTACCGGGGGGTCCTCGAAGCAGCTGAACGGTTCATGGGCAGGTGGCACGAGGATGAGGCAAAGCTGAGTAGACAGCGCCGCGCATCCGCCGTGGGTGGTGTCGAAGGGAACGGGGGGAGGGGGGGCAGCAGGAGGGGTAGAAGGAACACCGCACAAGGGTATGGGGGCAGGGGGGGGGGCAGGAGGAGTAGAAGGGAAACCGCGGTAGATGAAAGTAGGAAGGAGACCGCAGACAGGGTAGCAAGGTACCAGGCCGACTAGTAGGTGGAACCTTTCTATCTATGCCACTCGTACCGCCAACTGCTGCGGCTGCTCGGAATGTGATGTCTTGGTACTTTGATTTTTCCGTGAATTTATTTTTTTTTTCCTTCTTTTTTTTTTCTTTCCCCTTCTTATCCTTATGAAGGGAGTCTTGCATGGTGGGTAGGTGACGAGCCTGTTTTATTTGGCCCTCCCAGTCTTCCTTCTTCTACTTGTTTCTTTTTTCCGGGGTATTTTTTCTCTTTCCCTTTCTTTCCCCCTTGCATGTCCATTTTGGCTCATGCTCGGGGTATGTTTCTATCTCCCGAGCTTTGGCTCCCCTTTTATTTATTTATTTATTTATTTATTTTGTCTTGGTTTCTTTCGTTGTTTCTCTCTTTTACAAGGTATTTTGGTTTAATGAGAAGAACACAAAGGGGGGAGGGGGGGAAACAGGAGGAGTAGAAGGAAAGCCGTCCAAGGGAATGGGGGCAGGGGGGGCAACAGGAGGAATAGAAGGGAGACCGCGGTGGACGAAGGCAGGAAGGAGATGGCAGACAGGGTAGCAAGGTACCAGGCCGACTAGTAGGTACATAGCACTTTTCGTCTTTTTCTGGGGTATTTTTTTCCCCTTTGTTCCCTCCTTGCGTGTCCAGGTTTTTGGCTCGTGTTCGGATTATCTTATTTTGGTTTTACTTTACTTTATTTTATTTTATTTTATTATGTTTCTTTTCCGAGCTTTGGCTCTCCTTTCCGGTTGGGTTGTTTCTTCGATTTCCCCTTCATCATTTTGTTTGTTTCATTTTTTGTTTTATTTTTATCTTTGTTTTTATTTGTTTTCTTATTATTATTTTGTTTTTGTTTTTGTTTTTGTTTTTGTTTATTTCGTATTTCTCTCTTCCAATGTATTTCTGTTGCTGACGTATGTATGTTGTGCCTGTCGTACCCAGTACTAGGGCATGACATTGCGTTGTCGAATGCATTACGATGCATTATCTCTGTGTCGTAGCTTGTGACCACAGAGCTGATCTTTCTAGGGTGAAGAATCAGTACGGACACTGGGTGTGCTGGATGTCGACGAGTAGAAGAACGGTTTAATGTGAAGAACACACACACACAATACATGGTATCCAGGTGGTGGAGCGACTTTCATAGTCCACAACCCAATCAGCATGTTGTTGTTGTTGTTGGTCTCACATGTACTCGCATAATCAAGTCCGTCCGTGGACACAGGACAAGCTCCAGTCACTCTGGAGCTGAGGAATACCCCAGGGAAAACACACACACAATCCATCCAAGGTGGTATGTTAAGGACTTAGTGGGGTATTATTTAGTCCGTTGTTTGACCACTCTTGCAAAAGGTTAACCAATAGCTTACCGAATAAACTAAGCCTTGTAACACTCTTCCCCCCTGAAACGGCGGGATAGCAGGTCGGCCGTATATACCGGCGAACCTTTGTCAACATCCAACCAAGCCGTTTCATTTCCTGGGTATACCGGGGAGAAGAGTATTATTCAAGTTCGACATGGAGAAAGTCTAAAAAAATATTATAAAAAATGAAAATACACTCCAGCTGTGAGATCGAACATTTCGTCGAAACTCATCTGTGTGTGATACTCCGATCGCGCGCATTACGAGTTGTGTGTCCTCAGTAAGGATATAGGTCGGCGAAAAAATATTATGTATGGTGGATGTGGGACTTGAACCCACGATCCCAAAAAACCATGGTCCTGCCGACGACGCCATTTGTAAAGGACTTAGTGGGGTATTAGTCCGTTTGACCACTTGCAAAAGGTTAACCAATAGCTTACCCAAACTACGCCTTATGGCAGGTACACGCATAGTCTATAGCATATATGTGGAGTTGATAATAATGGTATTAGTATTGGCTATAGAAGTGCAGCTGCTAGCATAGTGGTAGTAGTAAGTAGCAGCAGCAGTATAGTAGTATATGATAGCATCCGAGGTCCCTTTTGATTTATCGTGAGTCTGCCTCTTGACGCTCAGCAGAACTACACCGCCGTGCTGCTGCAAATATATTACCTATATCCTTCATGAGGACACACAAACCGTAATACGCGCGATCGGAGTATCACACACAGCTTGCAAAGATGAGTTTCGACAAAATATTCGATCTCACAGCTGGAGTGTATTTTAATTTTTACAATGAAATATATATTTACATATTAACACTCCTCCTGCTGATGATTGTGTTGTTTCCGTAGCACGGGTAACCTTTGTTTGAGAGGAAGATGCGTATACGTCGATGATTACGGAAAGGTTCTGGATGGGAATGAGGTTTAAGTATGAAATCACGTAATTTCCCTTCAGGGCGCCCGGCCGTTGGACCCAAACATATCTTAGCACGCATGACGGTCACATCAAGCATATAATAGCTGGAGCAGGAGTGTGTTTTAATTTTTATAATATTAAATTGGTAATAGGGGTTAGGGATGTGTGACGTGTGCTGTGTGTGTTGTGCGCGTTATTTTCATCACTTTTATCTTTCCGGCTATTTCACCCTCGGCAACCTTCTGGACAAACGCCTGCCGTGGTCACGGGTGTCTCTTCCCTTCCCCCCCGCAGTACCAGCCTTCATTTTTATCGCGCATAGGACTTAGCATTCCCTCTTTAAGGCTTCTTATGCTCGTCGATTTGCATCGAAATTCGCTAGTAATAGCTGTCGCGATCTCCTCGCACATCGGCCTGTCAATTTGTAAGAAAGAGCCCTGCGCGGGCCTCGAACCTACGACATCGACCTCAATAGCGCGACTTACCGTTACTATTACCAGTGAACCACCGGAGACGCGGGCCCACAGCAGCGGAAGTGTACCCGTGTGGTGAATTTTCCTAGGGTGGACATTTACTACGCGCTCTGATTGGTCATGGATTGTCCGAGAAGCGGCTCAACAAATCTACGAAGGGTCTTTTCCACGCCACAGCATCCCGATATCCCGATCCCACCGAATCATCATGCAAGGAGAAGGCTCGTTCCATAAGCAGCAGCCTGCCTTTAGGCAACCTATAAGTTTGCAGCCTTTTCGAAAAATGCAGCATCCAAGCACAGGTCACCCCATAGACGTTAGGGTTGGGGTTAGGGTTAGGGTTCGGGTCCGGTGGTCGGCTTTATTTAGGCGCCACAGTCGCAACCCCCGTAATTTTCACGCTCAAGGTGTCCCTAGGCCAGTGTCTGTTCTGTGGTGTGAGATGTGGCGCCGGCCAGGAGATACTGCATTTTCAGTGATTTGACGTTAAATACGACACGGGCAGGGTGCATTCAATACAACATTCATTATCGGTGGTGCATTGAAGGATTAACCACACCACCGCCGGGCATTCGCCACACGCACCGCGGGACGGGCACATACTTAGCAAGCAGCATGTTGGTATAGGCCCCGGCACCGTGGCAGCCATCGATTATCATCGTAGAACCGGAGCGGCCTACCTGCGCCACAGCCATGTACGCCATTACACTATAATAACGGTCTGGTCTACTAGCGGCACAGCCGCAGCTCCGCCGGTGGCGCTTGATCTGCGTCGCCTGTTAATACTATCAACAGTATAGTCTATATATACATTTTTTTCCCGCTCCCTATTTATTTTTCAAACGCCCCACCTAAAAACGAAATCTGCCAGAGTAATAAACACTACTAGGCAGTTAATATCGCCTCATTACCTTTCTAGCCATCCATGATGTAGCTCGAACCCCCCCGCCCCCCCCCTCTCCCCCCCCCCCCAAACGCCCCCTCCTTCCCCACCACCCGCATCGTCGCCTAGACATAGCACCACGCGTATAACAAACCCCTACATATATGCGACATAAAGCAGTTGGAAATCCCCTTCCCACCCCTTCGAAAACTCCACCTTCTCACTGGTTGTACGACTTATAAATACTCGTACAGGATATACATGATAAACTGATGCATTCGTTCGACGACCGTCAGATTTGTTCCCTAATAAAAGGATTTATAGTTTTCGCGCACAGAATGAGCTGCCCCGCCCGTTTCCCCACCCTCCCGCTGCCTCTTGTTCAAACCCAGACCCCCACGCCCTTCAAAGCTCCGCACTCCCCTCACCGGTTATATGATTTACAGGATACAATCAATAAACTGATGCATTTCCTTCCACACAGCTGTCAGATTGTGTCCCCCTCATGAACGGATATTATAGTTTCCGCGCACAGACTGACTAGCATCACCCTGTTGACCCTGATAGCTACACTGTAGTTCCAAGGGGAGTCGCCGACCTATCTCCTTAATGGGGACACACAACCACTAATACGCGCGATCGGAGTATCACACACAGCTTGCAAGTATGAGTTTCGACAAAACTTCGACCTCACAGCTGGAGTGTATTTGTATTTGTACAATATCATTTAAATAAAAAACACTTCATGGACAGCTGTGAGATCAAACATTTTGTCGAAACTCATCTTTGCAAGCTGTGTGTGATACTCCGATCGCACGTATTACTGGTTTTGTGTCCTCATTAGGGATATTGGTCGGCGACTCCCCTTGCAACTACAATGTAGCTATCAGGGTCAACAGGGTGATGTTAGTCAGTCTGTGCTTGAAAACTATAAAACCCGTTTCTGGGGGGGGGCAAATCTGACAGCTGTGGAAGGGAATGCATCAGTTTATCAAGTAAGTGAATCCTGTAAGCCGAATAACGGGTGAGAGGCGTTGGAGTTATGAAGGACGTGGGGGCCTGATTTTGATCAAAAGGGAGCGGGGGTAGGGGGGGGGATAGGGAGGGGGACGGGTGAGGCAGCTCAATTTGTGCGTGGAAACTATAAATCCTTCAAGGGGATAAACCTGACAGTTTTATCATTTATATCCTGTATATCGTACAACCAGTGAGTGGAGGGCGGAGTGTTCGAGAGGGTGGGCGTGGGGTGGGGGGGTGGGGAGGTGGGGGGTGGGGGAGGGGGGGGGCGAAAGGGCTTTAGGTCGCATATATGTAGGGGTTTGCTATACGC
Source organism: Undaria pinnatifida (assembly GCA_012845835.1). Taxonomy (NCBI): domain Eukaryota; class Phaeophyceae; order Laminariales; family Alariaceae; genus Undaria; species Undaria pinnatifida. The sequence goes on from JABAKD010000001.1 coordinate 13,586,428, forward strand.
GTGGTGCTAGGTCTAGGCGATGGTGCGGGTGTTGGGGAAGGAGGGGGCGTTGGGGGCGGGGAGGGGGGTAGTAATTGCAGCAGCGGCATGGATGGCTCTAGAAAGATAATGAGGTGATATCCAGGGCGTGGAAATGTACTCTGGCGGATTTCGATATTAGGTGGGGCGTTTGAGCAAGAGAGAGCGGGAAAAAAAAAATAGAAAAGAGGGGTGGGAAGGTTTTCAAGAGGTTTAGGTCACATACAATATTAAAATACACTCCGGCTGTGAGATCAAAGATTTGGTCGAAACTCATCTTTGCAAGATTGTGTGTGATACTCCGATCGCTCGTATTAATCACATATTTAGGGGCTTGCTATACGCGTGGTGCTAGGTCTATGCGATCGTGCGGGTGGTGGGGAAGGAGGGGGCGTTGAAGGGGGGGGGGGGAGGGATGAATGAAAGCTACGTCATGGATGGCTAGAAAGATAATGACGTGTTATCAATTGCGTAGAAATGTTTATCACTCTGTCTGGCCGATTTCGATTGTAAGTGGGGCGTTTGAACAAACTGGGCGGGGGGGGGGGGGGGGGGAAGGGGGGGGGGGGGGGGGGGGGGGGAGGAGGGCGGAAATGAGTTGGAGATACGTACTTCGTTTGTCATACTTCGCTTGGCATAGGTTGGGAGGCGATCATGCAGACGGTAAGTACGAAATACCCCACGTAATAGGTTGGTAGTGTGGTTTACCGCAATTTTAACATATCTCATTAACTTGCAGTAGTATTGGTGTATGTCCGTGAATTGCAACGGCAGCAATATAGAAGACGCGTGTATACTATTTACAATAATGAGGCAATAATAATATACCATACATATGATAGAGCAGCTATAGTGGAAATCACAGTAATAAATTTATAAAATCGTAGACATGATGTTAGATCTAGCTCAAGATTCCTCCCTAAAGTAAAAATACCAACACCAACCATTAGACTATAGTGGAGAAAAAACAAAACATCGCATACTTTCTTTGTCCCATAAGCAATGTCCGTCATGATTACACGGACTCTTGACCGTGTCCGATGCCGTAGGTGGTATTTTGTTTTCAAGCTTGTTACCTTTGTAGTTGGATCCTGTTTTTCATCTCTTGTTCGCGCACTACCCGGCCCAGCATGGGTTAACGGCCGAAAAAGAAACAGTCGGTCCAAAAAACCCAAAGACGAAGTCGCAAAACACATAACTAAAACAAATGAAGAACTATCGAGGAGCGGTGGTGGCTTGGAAGTCAACTGGCCACGGCCGCGCCTCGAGATTCGTCTACGTTACGTTGGATTCCCCGAGGAAACGCACTGGCGATGTGAACTTGAAAGCACCAAGAACCTCGTACGGCTCCCGTTGAAGTCGTGTAGCGCGCCGGGGGAAGTGGGAGTTTAATCGGTCCCGGGTCGTCCAGAAAGCGGACCAGGTATACCTTGTCCTCGGTAGTGCTCGCGCTGATTTTTCCAAGCCATTATAAACCATCGTCTCCCTGGTACCAAAAGTGGGCTCCCTTAGGGAGTACTGTGTCGTGGTAGCGACGGAGCCAATCGGCGCGGGGAACACAGGCGTAGCCCAGCGCTAGGAAACGTTCCCCGTTGTTGCGGGAGAGCTCACGCTGTGCCGCCCCGATCCGCATTCGGCGGCAGAGGCGGTTGGTTTGGCGGTGTTGGTCCGGGTTTCCGGCCCAATAACGCAAGATGTGGGAGCGGGAGAGGTGAAGGTCCATTTCCCGCTCCCGGGAAGGTTCGGAGAGTCCCGCCCAATGCGTCTTGTATAGCACCGCGATGACGCCACCTCGCCCCCGTGCCGACTGATTACCAGTTATCTGCTCCACCTCCAGCCGTTGGAGGGGAGTCGAAACGTCGTCTTGAGTGACGTGGTACGGTGGGGACTTCTTGGAAAATTTGTTGAGCACATACTGTGTTAGCCCCGCCGGTAGGTATTTGGGCATGTCCCCGCTGTCGAGGGGGTTGGCACAGGGTTTGCAGCGTTCGATGGCCACACACCGACGAGCGTCCGAACCAGGCAGGTCGGAAGGGAGATCCAAATAAAGGTGGTTGCTCCCGAGCGGCGAGCCGTCCGGGGTCTCGGCGGCGGAGCAGGGACCGACGGCCAGGACCTTGTATGGGCCCGTCTAGTTAAGCGCGAGTTTGGCCTTGAGTACCTTGACGTCGGTGCTCGCCTTCACACCCTGACGGATGGTAGAGGCAGAATTGTATACCCATGCCCAACCACCCACAGTGAAGTTAGGTGCTGGACGCAGCGCGTCGACGAGGGCGGAGTTTCTGCGGTTAACGCGGGAAACGGTGAGGGCGTGGTGTGCGCGGACAATGTCGTTCGCGCGCTTTTGCCGGTCGGTGGCCAAATCGCAATAGGCCAGGCGGTCACGGGTCAGACTCTGGTGTCCCACGACACCTGTGCGGTCGAAAATCGTCAGGGGGAGCCGTGGGAGTGTGCCCATGTGGACCCGTTGGGCGCCAAACCCGTCCCCGCGCTGACAGAGTTGTTGTAAGCGAATTCTACGTGGGGCAGATGCAAGTCCCAATCGTCTTGTCGCTCGTTGATGACCATAGCCAGCATTTGTGTTATAGTGTGACTTAACCACTCAACGCCCCGGTTACAGTTGGGATGATAGGAGCTTGTAGCAAGCTTGTGTACACCCAACAGCTGATATACAGCTTGTGAAAGCTTGGAGCAGAACTGCAGTCCGTTGTCCGAGAGTATGGTGCGCGGGCACCCCCACAAGGGGATGTATTGGTTCACCAGGATATTGGCTGTACCCTCCGCGGTGAACTCAGCGGCAGTGACGGGGAACATGTCGACCCGACGACTGAAGCGATCGGTGAACAGCAGAATGTAGGTGTTGCCTCGTGGTGTGACCGCAAGGGGGCCGAAGTAGTCAACACTGACGGCGATGACTGGACCTTCCGGCAGAGGCATTGTGATGATGGGCCAGCGGACAGTCAGCCGTGGGGTTTTCTGCGCTTGGCACTTCAAGCAGTGGCGAGGTCACCACCGGGTGCACACACTCATGCCAATCCACCAATAAGAACGCTCCAGCATGCGCAACGTGCGCGTGGTGCCAAGGTGGCAGGAGGCCGTCGAGTGACAGCTTGCATGATCCAAGGGCGCATGAGCATGGGAACGTAGATGCGAACTGGCTCGTCGTTTAGCAAGCAAGCAGCTCGCCCCACAGAGTTCGGTTTGTCAGAGCTTGTTGGCGGCAGTGTCGGGTTACGGACGAGTAGGACGATGTCGTCGTCGGTTGTATGTAGTCGACCCTTATCCGCCAACTCCTTGGTCTGAGATGGAGGGACGCTTGTGCGAGAGGTAGCACGCCAAAAAGTCGGGCGGCAGGACCGATGGCCGGCCGATAGAAACGTAACGCATCATGGTGTGGCACGTCGGCTCAGCGTGCTGCTCTCGCTTCCAATCGTCATGTGAATAACGCGCGACGGAATCAGCGAAACGCAATTCAGCAGCGTTGCCGAGGGCGTCCGGCCTTGTATATGCGGTCGGCGTGCCACCAGGAGAAGGCGTGAGTCGTAAGAGAGGAGTTCCCATATAGGCTCTGCGTGGTCGCGGTCGGACGGTAGTGGCACCGTGCGGACCGGCGGGTCGACAAGAGCAGGGGTCGCGGCGGCGACGGGGTCGGCTGCGGCCGTGGAACTCGCGACGGGGTTGTACTTCGTCCGGAAGATGGCCGAGGGGCCCCGCCGGGCCCGAATCCATAATCTAAAGCGGGGGTGCATTACCCGCTGTTGTCGCTGTTCGTCGGCGCGTCGTCGACGACGGAGGGGCTGGAGTGCCAAGCATGGCGGAGACGGACACAGTCGAACCGATCGTCGCGGCGGGGCCGTCTCCTGTAAAGAAGGCTGGGATAGATAAGTCGGCTGTGCGATGGGCGTCGCTGCAGCCAGGGCTTCTGCGGAGCCCGTGCCGCCCTCGATGGGTGTGGCAAAAACCGAAGCGAAAACGGTGTCAGCGGCCTGTGAAATCGACCCGCGGCCGGTACAGCCTTCGGATGTGGCGGCGGAGGCAGAAACACGAGCGACGAATCTCCCCGGGGAAGCAGAAAGGCCGTCAATCCTTATACGTGGCTCGTGTGTGCGAAAATCGTGAAACGCGGTAGAGGTGAGAGGGAGTCCACCCAAGGCAGCATTTTCAGTGCGGGGTACAAGCCCACCCAAGACAGTGCTTTCGGCGAGGGGTTCGAGTCCACCCAAAGCAGTGCTTTCGGTGTGGGGCACGAGCCCACCCAAGACAGTGCTTTTGGCGAGGGGCGCGAGTCCACCCGAACCGACTCCTGGGATCGGCGAGGAGGGAGCGCACAGCCCGCGGGTCCGTAGGAGGTAGATACCGCTATCTCCAACGGGGTTGGGGCTTGTCAACCCCACGAGGTTTAATTTGTTCAAGCCACTGCGGTCGTACTCCGTAGCGGGCTCCGGAAACGGGCCGGAAAAATCGGCGATGCCCTTGGCGCTGCCTTTGCGGTACTCGAGTGTGCAATCGAACGCATTGACGAACTCAAGCTACCGCTGGACTCATGCATTAAGGGTCCCCACTTTGCCAGTGCTCTCCTGTGTCTTGCGGCCGGGGGATATGCGGAACTTTGTTCTCCACAGTACCCTCGGGAGGTGTTTGGTAGCCCAAACAATACTGCTGGTTCCGAAATCTAGATGGGAGTCCAGTGCCTCTCCGAGTCGAGCGTTGCTCGATTGATATACGCGTTTTTCATGGTGAACGAAACGTCGTCCAGCGTCACAGTACCCTTGACGAAACAGGGGCCGTGTTCTGACAGCGCAAAGTCAGGGGCGACGCCAGTCTCCAAACCTTCACGGCTTGTAATTGGCCAACGCGCCCGAGAAATAGGTCGGATGGCCGAAGGGGAAGCTTTGCGAGCGCTGGCCGCTGTGAACGGTCCGGTTGCGGCGCGGACGAGATTTCTTGGTTCTTGAACTCGCAGTGCAGGTGCGAAACCGACTAGGGAAGGCCGGGTGCGCCGACCCGGTCTCATTGTCGCAAATAGCTGCGCGAACGGCAGAAAGTGCCTCACCGAGCAAGTTTTTCCTCTCCCCTGGCATGGGTTGTTGGCCCTGGGACCATCCGCCCGGAGATCAATGCCCCACACTGGGTTCAGAGGGCCGGATTAAGCCAGAAGCTTGTTGTCAGAGCTCAAAAGGTGATTTTTTTATGGCTGGATTCTGCGTGAATTTGGCGTAGGTGCCAGGTGACACGGCGTTTTGCTTCTCCCTGTCCCCAACAGCGGAGTCAAAGTTGCGCACGCCTCGACCGATGCGTTTGCGTGTGCTTGGACGAGGCGACGACATGATGAGCCCCACTGCTCGATGGTCTTGCAAAAATTTGGTCTTTTCGGCCATCATGTACTGCTCCGCGCAAGAATATGGTACGGCGTCCACGGCAAACGACGAAGGGGACCACGGTGGAAAATAGGATGGGGGCTGCCAGAATAACACCACTTTGGCTGTGGAGTATTCGAGAGAAGGGTCAAAAGCCATGTTGAAATTTGGGCCTGCAATGTTCCCGTCCAGGAACACCAGGCCTCGGGAGCACGACGCGAATCCGAACCCGTGGTATCTCGCCTCGGGTCTTTCTTCGCTCGTTGGCGGAAAAGCGCGAGAATACGCTCTAACTACGCCCGGAAAATGGCAAAAACCGACGGTGCAAACCCGTCGGTAGCCTCGTTGGACATTCGTGGGTCTGCAATGTCCCCTTCTGGGAACACCAGTCCTCGGCTATTTGGGCCTGTAATGTCCCCTTGCGGGAGCACCAGGCCTCGGGAGCAACATGCGAGTCCGAACCTGGGGTTTCTCGCCTCGGGTCCTCCTCACTCGCTGGCGGAAACTCGTAAGAAGCCGCCCTCATTGCACCCGAAAAAGAGTCCAACACCGACGGTGCCAACCCGTCGGTAGCCTCGTTGGGCATTTGGGTCTGCAATGTCCCCGTCTGGGAACACCAGTCCTCGGCTCTTTGGGCCTGTAGTGTCCCCCTCAGGAACACCAGGCCTCGGGAGCACGACGCGAGTCCGAACCCACGGTTTCTCGCGTCGTGGCCTCTTTGCTTTTTGGCGTACAATCGCAAGAAAACTGCTCTAACTGCGCCCGAAGGGGCAGGGGCTCTGAGGTGTTTCTGCTTGACGAGAGGCGCGATTCTTCCGTAATTTTACGGGAATAGCGTCCAGCTGATCAGGCTGGAGGCCGTGGGGTCACCACTGGCCCGTCGCGCAGTGTCGGATATTCTTCCTGTGCTACTGGGGCAGACGTAGCCTGAAACACGTGGGTTAGCGTGTTAAAAGACGAAGCAGGGTCCGTAGACCCTGTGGGCGTCTTCTGGATCGGGGCTCGGGCAAGGCAATAATATTTTTACCCGAGGAGGCTCTCTTCCGTTAAGTCTCTTGGAGAACTTAGACGAGGTAGCTAATCTTGTTGACTCCTCCTTGATGGAAAAAAAGGACAGAGCGCCCGCTGTTATCGCGAGCAAACACCGGATCGAGCCTCGTAAAATATCTCGGTGTTTTAGTGTTGGCTTTCCCACACCTCAAATCGACCTCCACCTCGTGGTCAGAAAAAGTGTTTCGAGGGTCGACCGTCCCACACCTCAAACCGACCGCCACCGCCTGGTCAGGGAGAGGGGGGGGTGAACACATACACGTAAAAAGGCGACGCGCCGTCGCCGCAGCTATATTGTTGCGCGGCGCGTGCCTGGGGGGGGAGCGCGCAAAGCGCAGGCTCCCGTGCCATGGTTGATGGGGGCGGCGTTTGGAGCGCGTACCCCCCTTGCTGAGTTTATGCCGCGGCGGAGGGAAACGGCGCCGGAAGCGCGGTTCCCGTTGCCGAACTCAGACCATGACCGAGGGGAACGTCGCTGAAAGCGCGCGTTCTCGCCGTCGACAAAGAAAGAAGAAAAAAAAATTGCCTGGCTGGAGGAACCACGCTTGAAGCGCTAGTTCCCGCCGCCGGTACTACGCCGTGAGAATCGTCCGCAGACGGCGTAGGAGCCCGTGGGCTCTTGACAGAGGCAATCTGTGCTGCGTTACTGGACAGGCTAGCAACAGAACATGAGCATCATCTGAAACCAAAATAGGTGCCCCCCGACAGTGTTTTTGACGGTGCCGCACCGCCGTCGAGCTGTCGATTGCCGTTACGGAATGTGCCAGGTTAGCGCCCAAATTTATTCTCGCCCGGGTTGTGGGCGGCTTCAAAGCGCGTTCGAGGAGCGGGAGCGGGGGCAGAAGAGGCGGGCGAGCGCAGGATACCACCATGGGTGATCCGACGTGAATGTGGTATCGTTGTGACAGTCTACCTGGCCCTGATCCTGAAAGATGGCGACGATTGACCAGAAGATGACGACGATTTTTCTTGTGGTTGTTCGGGCGAGAAGATTTTTCGTCTCGGCGGTAGCAAACCATGCGTGTTTGTCAACGTCGGTGTGCGTCATCGTCGCCAAGTTGGCCTAGTTCAGGGTTCAAGCAGCCACTCGCAGTAATGAAAGGATGCCTACAATGCTTGAAGGAATAGTTGTCTTCGTTGCAGTTGAGGCAAAGCCCCCGGTTTCTCGGAGGGCATCAGCGCAAGGTGAAAGGAGGCCGCTCCAAAGGGGAGGGTCGTCTGTCTTAAACGAGGCCTTAACGGCGAGAACGTCTGCATAATGATGCTCTTCTAGTTGCCAGCAACTCGATGTGTGGTCAAGCCAAGGGTCAGATGAATCATCGATGGGCATGGCAGTTGAATGATGGCTCGATCCCGTCTGCCACGAAAGCGACTGGGACGGCACTCGGCCCTGGCCGCGCCCATGATCGGCGGGCCGGGGCCCCGACAGGCGCATGACCGCGCTCCCGTCGAAGAAACAGGGAGAGGAAAAAAAATGTTTCGCCGTTGACGGCAGGTGTCTTATTAGTCACTAAAAGCCCGCCACATAGCATTCAACGAGGCGTATGTCCGCGGGTCCGTTGCCTTCGAACCAGGGCAGGCAGGACAGACGGAAATTGCTCATTCGCCGCCACCCGAACCACCTCCAACACCACATCCGTCCCCGGAGACAAAACACGCTCACTCCCCGGAGCGGTCGGCATAAGTACGCGAACCTCCGCACTGAAATCAGAAAAAGGCATACCGTTACACATTCCCAAAGTATGCAACTTAGTGTAGCCCTCTTCCGTGTCAACCCCGTCGAAGTGCGTGATCAGCAGACGCAACAGGAGGGTGAAAGCCTCAGACCCAGATGCTCCTCCTGCCATGGCTCTTGACACTTTTCGCCTGCTACCACGACCACCTCACTGTGGTCCGTGCTCGAGGACGACGAGCGGGAGGAGGTTGACGAGCCGTCCCACGCTGAACGTCCTCTCGCGCCATTCCTCCGCCGTCCGTTGCCTCCGCCCGAGCTGCGGCCAACTGCCCCGGTTGTTGGACCAAAGTTGCCCCCTCGGCGGCGCCCTCGGGCACACCAGCACCCGATGCGCTGTTACCCCCGCGGCGGTGGTGGTGGTCGCCACCCCCAACATTTTTGCCGCCACCCCCACGGTTGCGGTCCCCGCGGTCGCAACTGTCGCGACATTTTCCCCGGTTTCGTTCTGCCAACTCTTCCTCCGGGGTTCGGCCAAAAGACAGGGTCGGGGTCCTCGTCGTGGGCTATCAGCAGGGCCTTGACGAGGGCAAGGGTCGGGGCGGCTCTCGTCTGTCTAGCATAGGGCGTACAATCCACGCGAGCCCGGGCCGCTTCCACTGAGGACGTCCGCTTGCCGCGACGCCGGCCTCTCTGACAGGAGGAGGGCGCAGGCCGTTTCCACCACCGCGGGTCGCCAACGCTGAGGAGAAGTCTACCCTCGGTGCAGACGCCATGCACGCGACAATGCCCTTGAAGAAGGCGTCGTTCCCGGGTCGTGGTCGCTGGGATGCGACACCCTGCGGGCGCGACGAAGGCAAGGGGGCCGCGGTAGCTCCCGCCGCAACCGACGCAACTGATTGGGCGAGGGCTTGTTGCGCCCTCTTCGCTACCAGGGACGCCTCCCGCGCAGCGGTCTTCGCCTGCTCGATATCTTCGTCAAACCGACGTCGGCGTGCTATCGTCTGGTTGGCGACGTCGAGCGCCCGCTGGGCCCGCGCCGCCGCGTATGCCAAGTCCAAGGGGGCGGCATGGGCACCCCGGTCCCGGGAGCTCTGGGGGTGGTGCTCTGTCGAGCGCGGAGAGCCCAGGTGGCGGCGGTGGTGCCCTGTCGAGCGCGGGGGGGGCAGCTGGTGGCGCTCCCCCGGGGCTGGCGAGAGCTGGCGTCGAGACGCCCCCGAGTCCGGTGGGGGTTGGTCCGTCTTCTTCTCAGCGCGAACCGGCGAATCGACCCGCTTGGTTGGTGGGAACGGGTGGAGGTATGGTGCTCCGTCTTCTGTCTCGTCACCGGAACCCTCCTCCGGTGGTTCCCCCCGTCTCGAGTCGCGGGATCTCGAGCGAGCTCTCCCTGACTCGTGGGCATCCAGGTTGGGGTTCGTGGAAGACCTCAGCCTGCCCCGAGTAGCCCGCTTCCTCACTGGTAGACATGTTGCTTGTTGTCTGTATGGAGGGCAGCCGAAGGAGGGGGTGTGGGGGAAGGTGGCGGGATGGGAACGACGCGTAAAGAAGCTATGGAGGCAGCTATATTGTTGTGATGTCCCTGCTGTAAGTAGCGATATATCTGTGTTTCAGCAAACAGCAAGACATGGGCCTCGACTCCGTCCAGCATCAGTCATGGTAGCAGCCACGCCAACTAGCCATATAAAAGGAGTACAGCAGTAAGTAGGGTACCATCCACCAAAACCGCAACATAAGAGCAGCGCCCAGTCTGACCGTAGGGTATACGGGTAACGCCCGCACGAACCGCAGTAAAAGCAGCCAAAACTGGGCAGCACTGACCCTAACCGCAGTGCACGGGGTGCAACACCGTAAAGGTACGTCTGCAGCCTTCGCACTTAAACAGGCATTATTCAACCTAGGCGGGGGGGGGTAGCACAGGAAAACGTCGCCCAAAATACCGACGCTCATGGCACCGAAACAGGCAGCATTTACCCTAGGTGCAGTGTAGGGGTTATCACAATGAAGGTTTGCCCAACACGCCGACGCTCATCGCACCAAAACAGGCAGCGTTTAACCTAGGTGTAGCGTAGGGGTGGAAGCACAGTGAAGGGTCGACCCACACGCCGACACTCATCGCACCAAAACAGGCAGCATTTACCCTAGGTGGAGTGTAGGGGTGGAAGCACAGTGAAGGGTCGCCCAAAACGCCGACACTCATCGCACCAAAACAGGCAGCATTTACCCTAGGTGAAGTGTAAGGGTTAGCACAATGAAAGGTCACCCAACACGCTGACACTCATCGCACCAAAACAGGCAGCATTTAACCTAGGTGTAGCGTAGGGGTGGAATCACAGTGAAGAGTCGCCCAACACGCTGACACTCATCGCACCAAAATAGGCAGCATTTAACCTAGGTGTAGTGTAGGTGGTAGCACAGTGAAGGGTCGCCCAACACGCTGACACTCATCGCACCAAAACAGGCAGCATTTAAACTAGGTGTAGCGTAGGGGGGTAGCACAGTGAAACGTCACCCAACACGCTGACACTCATCGCACCAAAATAGGCAGCATTTAACCTAGGTGTAGTGTAGGGGTGCAAGCACAGTGAAGAGTCGCCCAACACGCTGACACTCATCGCATCAAAACAGGCAGCATTTACCCTAGGTGCAGTGTAGGGGTTATCACAATGAAAGGTCACCCAACACGCTGACACTCATCGCACCAAAACAGGCAGCATTTAAGCTAGGTGGAGTGTAGGGGTGCAAGCACAGTGAAGAGTCGCCCAACACCCTGACACTCATCGCATCAAAACAGGCAGCATTTACCCTAGGTGCAGTGTAGGGGTTATCACAATGAAAGGTCACCCAACACGCTGACACTCATCGCACCAAAACAGGCAGCATTTAACCTAGGTGTAGTGTAGGGGTGGAAGCACAGTGAAGAGTCGCCCAACACGCTGACACTCATCGCACCAAAACAGGCAGCATTTACCCTGGGTGTAGTGTAGGGGTGGAAGCACAGTGAAAGGTCGCCCAACACGCCCACACTCATCGCACCAAAACAGGCAGCATTTAACCTAGGTGTAGTGTAGGGGGGTAGCACAGTGAAAGGTCACCCAACACGCTGACACTCATCGCACCAAAACAGGCAGCATTTAACCTAGGTGTAGTGTAGGGGTGGAAGCACAGTGAAGAGTCGCCCAACAACTGGCTGATCTCCACTGCACTATTAAAAGCTGTGAAGCGCAGTATCTCCGCGAACTGTGTAGTAAGCGCTCTGTAACGGGCAGTAGCTGTCCGAACATGTGCAGAGAAGAAGAAAAAAAAAATCCCAGCGTAGACCCTAGCATTATCGTGAAGGGAAGCACATGTACCAACAGCAGCAGAAAGGCAGCGTTTGCGCCCACAATAGTATAGTGCTCAGCATCTCCGCCAACTGTAAACCGCATTTCAACTGGCAATACCCATCGTGACAGCTGCAAAAAAAAAATGCAGCATTTATATCCTTCGTAGCAGCTTTGTGGAGGGGCAGCACATGTACCGGCAGGAAGACGGCCTAACGTCCGGACAGCTGAAAAAAAAATCCGTACCCACTCCCACCGATAAAGGGACAGTTACGTTGACAGCAGGGCAGAGTGCCGCACTGTCACAGTTGTGCATACACAGAAAATGGTATTATAGTCCCCGCGCACCCATGAATGGTGGAATATAGGGCATCGCACACACCAACAGCCTTGCCCAAAAAGCCAGCACAGAGTTTCAGCGTTCACTAGATTCAAGTTCTAGTCACGGAGGGGCCAGGACGAAAAAAAAAAAACTCTCGAATCGAACTTGCAGGGAGTACTCGCACAGCAGTGGAGGGTGTCAGAGCTGCGGTGCTGTAACTGTGGACGCTGGGGCAGTGAAGGGTCGAGCTATGTGGTGGATGGGCAGGAGCAAGGTAGGCGGCTTGGCTGCTGTACAGAGACTTCTACAGCAGAGAATCCGGCGGTTTATGGCAGGCATTGACAGCGAGCCCATTGTGCTGCACTGTAGTTGGCACCTCTGCAAAAATGATGGTTGAAGCTACGCGACGCACAGCAGTAGTGGAACGATGTTGATCGAGAAAGATCGGAGAGGGGTCCGAGGTGCGTCAAATTTGTACCAGGTAGCTTGTACTAATTTCGGCAGAAAGGGAGCAGCTGTTTGTTCGACGCACAAGACGGATCGACGTATGTTCTGAAACCGCGTGTACTGGAAAATTCGCCAAACGAAAGAGCCCAAACATTCCACGAGCGCCGCCTGTTCCTTCAAGGTAGGATCACAAGGAAGGAGCCCCGACATGAGCTCCTAGAGCACGGTGCCCGTAGTCCAAGGGGGTCCCGCGAAGGGCGGTCTGGCTCCGACAGCAAAGGTGTATGCTGGTCGATGGGCTCTCTCAGCAAGCGAAGTCCCCGTCGAAGGTCATTCGAAGGGTTGATTCCAGTATGCTTGTCCGTGGCGTGTCGTGCATATGACTCCGAGCCCCAAAGCGCGAAAAAAAACGAGTCGATGGCCGATCTTGGGGCTTGTGCTGGCAACTCGCGGAGATGTGCTGTGCAACATGCTGGCAGAGCGCGGAGCAAACAAGTCTGATGGGTGGGGCTCGGGCAGTTCCACTGCGGAGTGGTCTATGACCAGATGGCGGTGAACTGATGCGATCAAGGGCCGGGACGAGGAGTGTGCTCCGAAGAGCAGTGTCGTCCGCCCGTACTCGGAAGGTGTCCTCTGTGGCTCGTGCCCAGCAACCAACAGGAGGGACCAAAATTCGAGACGAGGAGTGTGCTCCGCAGAGCAGTGTCGTCCGCACGTACTTGGAAGGTGTCGTCCGTGTGGTACGTGTCCGGCGACCAACAGGAGGGGCCCCGGCCATCTCACTGCTGTTGTGGTCGCCGTTGTAGGAGGAAGGGCGCTCCCTCCATTGAGAAGCCACCCGAGAAGAAACAGGGGTTGTGGGCTCGATGGAAAGCGAAAGCAAAATCGCTACGAAAAAAAAATCGGAGAGATTGAAGGAACGCTGCCACAATAGCATATCAAGCTCGTCGACGCCACATGTTATATTAATGGTGGGGGACACAGAGTGCCCCCTGCAGGTCTGCCAATTGAGCAGGTCCTCGGAGACTACTCACTTTCGTTCCTTCGTAGAGATGTAGCTTTATTCGTTTCCACCAGAGCCCGGGATAGCTTCTGAGATCGGAGGCACGTGCCTCCGATCTACTTCCTAACTCTCCCGAATATAAACCGCCAACCTTGTCATACGAAACCCATCCAAATGATCTCAAATTCGGATACCTACAGGCCTTTCGAGGCCGTATCTTAACACAGGCATTAGAGAAGGCCTGTCCTCATCATATCTCACGACCCTCTCCAACGCTCCTGCCCTCTGCCGCAACGAAACACCCGTGTGCTCCACGCTAAAATCGTTATCGCTTACCTTACGGTGTGAAAGTGTGTCTGATTGTCAACCTTTAAAGAGCCCAAAATATTCCCGATTTCGTCCCACTAATTCCCAGAAATTAAGCGCTTAGTTTTTGTTTTTTTTTGCTATGGAGTAGACTATGCACGTAATGTAACTATATTTTTCGCAACACAAACCTAACTACAGCATCGTGAGCATCTCCGTTGGGGAGGTACGAACTGCCCCCTCCCCATTAGACTACTGACTTTACTTTATTATGGGACAGAGGAAGTATTTTTTTCAAACAAGATAATAGGACCCCTCCCATTAAAAATCTCACCCACATAGTATATTACAAGTAAGTACCAACAACGCAGATTGCAGAGATGAGTATTGACCCGAAATTCGTCGAACTCACGGTTGACGTCCTTAAAATATTTTGTAAGATAATAGTGCTCCGCGAGTCGTTGTACGGTAGCCCCCCCAACTTTTCTTTAACGTATTCGCCGGTTTAAAAACCAGCTCCCGGCCTTATCTCTAAGCCCCGACGTCATCGTTTGATGGTCCTTTTCGAACAAGAATATATATTTTCATATCATCCTTCCTCGTGTCGAGCAGCCGTAAAACGTTCGTTAAAGAAAATTGCGGAGGGGGCTATGATCGTGTGGAACCAGTCCCTCATGGTGAAACATTCGTACTGTTACTACTGTACATCAGTATAACTACTTACAGGTACTAATTAGTCGCAATCTAATAATATTTTGCAACCCTCCCCCCACTCCCCCCCACCCACTCCGCCCACCCCCACCCCCCACCCTTCTCCCCGCCGCTTCCCTCGCCGCGTACAGATGCCGACGGTGGGTGGCGCTGCCGTGGCCTTCGCGAGTCTCACTGCAGCTCTACTGTTATCCGCGTCATGGGAATTCCGCGCGAATGCCTCTGTCTCTTTCCTCGACCCGTCTAAACCATCTGCCAGCCTTCCGTGAAGCCTTTCGCCACGCGTCGAACTTATGCCAAATTCCGTCATATCTTCCTCCAGCCGCACCATCCAATCCTTCTCTTGTTCCCCTAAGTGGCCCTTGCCTCCAACCAGCTCCCCAAACATCACCCTCCGAGGCAAAGCTCCCCCCACACACGTGCTACGAATCCCGCGAACAATTTCCTCCGTTTCCGTGCCGTTGCCTCAATACTGTCCGAGTCTATCTTGGCGAGCGCGTTTGCGTACGAGAGGATGTGATCGTCGTGCTTTCGTTTCCGCCGGCGAAGGCACCGGAGGGGCATGGAGTGGTGAACCTGCCGAAGCCAGTAGTAGTCAGGCTTGTTCGTGCTCCACACCACATACCCGTAGTGTAGTGTCTCCATCACCTTGGCTTTCAGCGTCCGCACCTTCAGTCATGAGCGCACGCCCGGACGGTGATCCACTTCCGTCTTGTACCTACGGCACTGTAGATGAAAGCACGCCCGGGCCCCCTGAAAAAGCCGCTGTATATCAACGCTGCGCTCTCTATCTACGGATAGAACCACCCAAGTACACAAACATTATCGTTCGTTTGTACACCAGGCCGGCTGCTGTGATGGTGGACGACACATGATCTCCAGTTTGGCCTCGGAGACCGTACACCCCAACGCCAAGCACGTAGTCACGATCACCGTCATCATCCTGTCGAGCCCTCCTGATAATCGTGGTACGATGCCCGAATCTCGTCAGCGTACAGCATATTCCACAACACGTGCGCCTCTTTCTCATGACCCACAGCACGTGGGCCTCCTCCACTTCCTTCCCCGCTCGCCGGGCGACTTTGCCCGCTCGTGGTTTGCCCTCTTCTGCTCTCCCTTCCTTCGTTCGTTGGAGCTGCACCGTGCTGTCCCTGGTGGCTTCATCAGCGACGGTATCAGGTAGTTTTTATCGGTCGCACGCGTTAACGCCGCGAAAACCATGTTGAACTGCAGTGGCGCGAGCACACACCCTTGCCGGAGATCTTGCCCCACGTCGAACTTATCCGAGCACTCCTCATTATCTAACCGCACTCGTGCCTGCATGCCGTCGTGCAATTGGCGGAAACCGGCGGGCATTCTCGGTGGCACGCCAAAACGACGAAGGACAGCCCACGGAAGGGTTCGGTCGACGGAGAAATGTATGCCTTGGTGAGGTCAATATGCGTATGATCGATTGACCACCTGTCGGACAGCACTCTGCGGCATTGTACAAGGGCGGAGTACACAGGATATTATTATTGCAATAATTTACATATATATGTCATTGAAAGCGAGTGGCGTTACCGCCGTGCTGAGACGAGAGTTTGCATCTTGCAGCTGTGTATGTGTGCACCGATCAATCCAGAGAACAACACAGGCCATGAACGTAAAGATAGACTAGGAAAACAACTTTTACGAGGCATGAGAGAAACATTTACGGGTTTTACGGATGGTTACGGAGGCGAAGACGTTTCGGAATATCAGGGGACGCATCGTGCCCCTGGACCTCAGGCCATTGCATCCCGATTCGGTAATACGGTACATACTTCACGGCGTGTACAGCCCCCCACCGCCACCTACCTACTGTATGTAGTAGTTGCATTTATTAATAGAGCAATCTCCCGAACTTTTGCCCGCCTGTGGCAACGTCACTCAGACGCATGCGCTTCAATGAATGTCTTCTGCGGTGCAGAAGAAGAACTATGTCAATATAATTATAATCGCCTCGGGTGACCCCCACGTTCCTGCGCGGTCTTGAACTTTCCTGGGCTGCTTTATGCTTGAGGTGTGAATGCGCAGAGGAATGGTTATAGCTTCGCTGCGCCAAGCAAATCGCCAAAAAATATTGTATGTCAGTGAGGTACAGATAGAGTCAACCGTGCGAGTGGCCTCACTGGTAGCGAAAAAAGGAGTATGATACCCTTCCCTCACCCCATCCATGGTCTTACGTTTCTATTTTCATATATAATACGTACGCACGTCGGTGGAGGGCTGACGATGTCCGAGCACAGAGGATGAATCTTACCGGAGACAGCTAGCCTGGCGCGGATCATCACCGTCCGTGGTACCATCATCGCCTTCGGCCACCTGGATGCGTACTTAAAGCAGCAGGGCTAAGGAGGGCATTTCCGATCGTTGATTTCGCTGACGACGTCATACTCGCTTGGTAGGTTCAGGTGTTCGGCGTGGTCAACACAACGCAGTTTTGGTTGTCGTACAGTGAGACGGAAGGTAGGGTAGGTAGAACGGCGATTTGACCATGTTCTTCTGGTTGACAGTTGCTACAACAGGCTTGTTCACGTTTAAAAAAAAAAAATGTTCCCCGGCGAATGTCCACGCCATTTACTCGATCGAGTCAGACCGTGTGAAATGTTGCACACGTCTTCTATGTGCCATCGCGCAGACCTTGCCCGTCGGGCTGGGGGAAGGGAGGGGGGGGGGGGGGGGGGTTGTCTGAGTTTTCGCCAGTTAATAGTTTTTTGGAAAATGTGGCCCACCTTAGACCAAATTGTTCCGGCGAAAAAAACAAAAAAACGCACCCGGAGGTCATCCTCGGGACGGGCATGCATGTAGAACACGTCTGCAAAATTTCATCATTCAGTGCAAAATTCGGCGCAATTTATTCTCGCCTTCGCTAGGAAAACATCCTGAACTGGCTACGTTATCGAAGAACATGAAGGCCTGTCATTGATTGGTCGACACGAGCTTTGCTCCACCTCCTGGAGGCAGTCCGAGGCCGTCAAAAAAACAATTGATCATACCTCCCTCTTCCATCGATCGTGGGGGCCAGTGTGATACTACTAAATATTCCACATATTATTCACCCTTTCACTGTATAGTCTAGACTATAATATTATTGCGAGCGGCATGTTCGCCGGGGAGAGAATTTTTTTTTTTTTTTCACGTAAACCAGCCTGTTATTGTAGTTGTCAGCTTACGTTCGAAGGAACTAAGTTCTTATGTGTGTTCATCGCGAATTTTGCGACACTGCCGTTTATTGCGCGTTTTCAGCATATTCGCACGTTGATCGAAAAAAAATTGCTGCTGTTCCAGGGTGTCATCGTAACCGCCCGACGCCTGATGATGCAGAAACAAACCCGGATCTCACTCGAGCCTCGGTCTTCGTTTTATCAATACAGGTGTATGTTTAGTGTGCCTTTGCATTGCACCAATAACAACAGAAGAGAAGAGAGATCACTTTGGAACAATAGCGGTCGACGTCCACCGCATGTTCCATCATGACTCGACAGCACTAACAACCCTAGCATCGGGCCTGGGCTGGATCTCCGCTGGCCTGCCACATACACAGGGAGTACACAGGAACTTGCGCACCAACCCGGTAGGGACCCAAATAACCCACTCCAAAAGTGAATTCGCACTATCTATGCTACGAGAATTATTCGTTTTAAGTACAATGGATTCCACAGATAGATGTCTGGTTTTGTCCCCCTCAACGCGGGTTGTACAGTTTCCGTGCGAAGGACAAGGCTGAACGTCTTGGTTCTGTTGGCCCTGGCATTGGCAGGGGAGTCACCGACCTGTATCATTCACCGAGGGAATACACGCCACGTAATACGCGCGATCGAAGTATAACACGCAGCTTGCGAATGATCAAAAATCATTTTTGGCCGATCTCACAGCTAGCTGCTGCAGTGCATTTCTTCCTTTTTTTGTAGTAGCTTATTTGTGGATGCAGCTGGTTCTTCACACGGCGTAGTTTCTTCTGGTGTTGGGTGTGGGCGCTGCCACGGGGGGTCTGCCAGCGTTAGCCTTTCCATCATTGTTCCGGTGGTGTTTAAAGGGTATACGATGTTGCAAAATATACGTGTGAATGTCTTGCGCGTGTTCTTTTGTGTTGTCACCGATCTCGATTGTCATAGACTTGTGCGTGCCTTGGGTCGATCGCTGATGGTGTCTGGTGGCTGACTGTGACACGGTCACCACGATGAAATTTGTGGGCATGACTTGTTTGGAGGGAGTACTCGGAGGTGTGCCGCGGAGATCGGAAATAGTAGCGTGCTCCGCTAGAGGTGCACCATTATTTTCATGTGAGGTCCCTCACTTTCGGAGCTTAAGACACGTCTTAATCCAAAACTGGTTTGGACAAAAATAAAAATTCTACCGGATGAAGTATCCGATAGGCTAGGGATACAACTAATATTGTAGTAAAGCAAAGTCATATCCTATTTCCGCCGATTTTGGGTCAAGGAGCCCCGTCATTCAGAAAACCGTTTCAGACGAAAACGTGCTACTTTGATCATAGCACGAGTTGGGAACTAACGACACCATACTATACCAATGGGTGTTCTTCAGATAGTCTATCGATGACTCGCTCGAGATAATGACATGATGTTCGTAGTACGACGACTGCAGCAACTGGCGCGGAAGAAGGACACCCCCTTGTACATGTGCTTTATCGACCTCACCAAAGCATACGACTCCGTAGACCGAAGCCTTTTGTGGAATGTCCTTGCTCGTTTTGGCGTGCCACCGAGAATGCTCGCCGTCATCCGCCAATTCCGCGACGGTATGCAAGCATTCGTGTGGCTGGATGATGGGAAGTGCTCGGATAAGTTCGACGTGGGGCAAGGTCTCAGGCAAAGATGCGTGCTCGCGCCATTGCTGTTCAACATGTTTTCACGGCGGTACTGCGTGTGGCCAAGAAACGCTTCCTCGCTGATGCAGTCATCACGGACAACATGGTACAGCTCCAGCGAAAGGAGGAAGGCGAGAAGAAGGGCACTTCACGCACTGGCAAAGTCGACGGACGGAGGGGGAAGGAAGGGGAGGGGGTGCAGAGATTGTGGGGTATGCTGTACGCGAACGATGCGGGCATGGTGTCGCGATCATCAGAAGGGCTGGAGAGGATGATGACGGTGATCGTGACTGCGTGCTCGTTCGGGCTTACAGTATCCGAGGCAAAAACAGAGATAATGTGCCTGGAAACCAAAAGCGGGGGTAAGGTGTCCTTCAAGATCAATGTAGCCGGTCAGGTATACAAACAAACAATCCAGTTTGTATACTTGGGCGGGGCTTTCACCGCAGACAGAGACCTTAGCATTGAAATAACGCGGCGTCTTCAGAGGGCCTGGGCGTGCTTCCAGCGGTACGAGATGGAAATCTATGATCGCCCGGGTGTGCGTTTACGGTTGAAGGTGCGGTTGCTGAAGCTGAGGTGGTCGAGACACTGCTGTACGGTTGCATGACGTGGAGCCCGAAGAAGCCTGACTATGACAGGCTACGACGGGTTCACCGCCCCATGCTCCTTCGATGCCTTGGATGGCGGAAACGGAAGCGCGACGACCACACCCTATCGTACGCCGACGCGCTTGCCCAGACGAGTTCCGAGAGCGTTGAGGCGATAGTGCGCAAACGGAGTATATTGTTTGCGGGATTCGTGGCACGTATGGGGGAGGAGCGTCTGCCACAGAGGGTGATGTTTGGGCAATTTGTTGGGGGTAAGGGCTACTCAGGAGGGCAAGAGAAAGACAGGATGGATCATCTGAAGGAGGATATGTCGGTCTTTGGAATGAAATTCGAAGGATGGCGAAAGGCTGCTCAGAAGCTGGCAGATGGTTTCGAAGAGTAGAGGAGAGAGCCGAGTTGTTCATGCGGAATTGGCTTAAACGGAGAGACGCAAAGCTGCAGAGCGACGCGCAAAGGCTGCAGCAGCGCCATCCACCGTTGGCATCTCTAAGCGGCCGGGGGGAGGGGGAAGGGGGGGGAGGGGAGGGGGGGAGGGGGGGGGGGGGGGGGGGGGGGGGAGGGGGGGGGGGGGGGGGGGAGGGGGGGGGGGGGGGGGGGGGGGGAGGGGGGGGGGGGGGGGAGGGGGGGGGGGGGGGAGGGGGGGGGGGGGAGGGGAAAGGGAGGAAGAGGGGGGGGGGGGGGAAGGGGGAGCGTCATGCCCAAGAGACTGAAGTCTGGGTTTGGCCATCATCGTATTAAAATTTGTGGGCCTTCTAATGGCCGTCACAAGATAGCATAAGACCGCCCTGACTTCTACGCCAGTTTGCGTTCTCTCCCAGGTGCCATTGATTTGATGGACGTGATGCCCTCTGTTGGCCCAATGCCATCCTTAGCCAGTTCCTAGGGTCTGCTATTAAATTAATAGTATGACATTTTTCTTTATTTTCTTTTTTTTTCTTTTTTCTCTTCTTTTTTCCTTGCCTTGCTTCCTCTTCTTGTCTTGTCTTTTCTTGCTTTTCTTGTCTTTTTCTGCTCTTTTCTTGCCTTTTTCGTTTGGTTTCGTTTTCTTTTCTTTTATTCCTTTCCTTTATCTTTATTATTTTCTTTTTTCTTTTCTCCAATTGACTTACGCCTGTCGTGCGTATGCGTTGTTATATATACTAATATATATATACGTGGTAGTCTTCCTTGGGTGGCAATCGGAATAGTTGGTTTCTCCAGGCGTGAGTAATGAGACGTATGCACCGGCATGGACCTGGCACATCGTAGACTGACTCCCAATTTCACTTTTATATGTTTCTGGTGGAGGCATAAATTGCGTCAGCTGTGATATATGCGTGTACCACCTTGGGTTGTGTGTGTTTTTCCGTGGGGTATTCCTCAGCTCCAGTGACTGGAGCCTGTCCTGTGACCACGGACATGATTATGCGAGTTAATGTAAGAACAACAACAACAAACGACAACAACAACAACAACAACAACAATATCCCCCTCCTGTTTGATGCGCACGTTACGCGCACGGTAAGGGGGACAGGGGAGGGGGGAGGTGGGGGGGGGGGGGGTCAGGGGATGGAAAGAAGGAAAGAAGGAAAGAAGGAAAGAACATGAACAACAGCATGACAATACGTTGGAACATGAGGAAGAACGGCAGTAGCACCATTAGACGGTGCTTTTGTGTCGCTTCAGACCCAGGCTACGGTAGGGGGGTCCCCTTTTGGGCTTTTTATTTCAGTGGCTAGGGGTCACTCGCGCGAGTAACCCCTTTGTTAATATGCAATCTTACGTTTTCTTTGTGCTTTACATTGACGAAATCAATCCGCAATGCAAAAGTGATCTAAGCTGCGCCAAACCAAGTGCCTAAACCATCTTCATCCGTAGGGTACAGAGCTACTCGTGCGAGTGGCTCAAACACACCAGTGAAAATGGGGGTACCCCCCCTACCGTAGCCTTGGTCTTCACTCACGCAATGGGTGTGAATCCCCCCCCCCCCCTCCTCTCTGTTCGTCCTCACGGCGATCCCTAGGCGGGGGTATCAAGCAGAATACCTTCCGTGACATGGAGATCTCGATAGCCAACGAGAACATGTCCAATAGGGGCTTGTTCGGCACTCTGTTCTTTGCCATACTTCGCAACATCCTGGTATTGTTTGCATGCGCGCGCCGCTGTATTGAAAAAAGAAACGTCGAACAACATTTCTGGCCATTTCCGACCTGCTGGGACCGTTACGCGCCTTTTGGTCACGCAGTTTGTCCCGCAGTAGTACTGGTGGTTCTCCAGTGTAGTTCTTGCTCGCGGAGCCCGGCATGATTTACCATCATTCGTAGTGTGTTTACAATTGATGAACACTCTCGCACTCGTAGCTAGGAAAGGAAGGTGGGCATTCTTGGGAGCCGAACATGTCCGAGTAACGGAGCTGTCATTGGGCACTCCACCTGCACTACGGATTGATTTTACGATTTTCTAGTGCCCCCTAGAAAAACAGCGATATTGTTTGACGGACGTTTCCTGCCTGCTCGGTCCGAGGAAGGATGCTGCATCATCTATATATTGTTTCTTGGTTGCGAAATGCAATCGAACGATGACGTCGGGGTGGCAATGGCACCGTAGTTCAGGAGATAGCGCCAGGAGCTGGTTTCAAAACCAGCGATTTGGTCAAAGAGAAGTGGGGGGGGCTAATGTAGAACTACTCTACGATGCTGTAACTACTCGTACACTCGAGGAACAAACTACATGAAAAGCGGGGTGCTTTGAGGCGTTATTTTGTTGTGAAAGGCGTAGGTGTCGTCGCAGGATTACCATACATACACAGATACATGTAGCCCCAGGGTCGTCACTGAACTACCGTAAATAATTGGATGTGGTACGAGAGGGTCGTCGGAGAAGTTCCATAGAACAAATAAGTGCGGTACCAGGGTAGTTGCTGAGTGTCATGACTTGATTGTTACGCAGCTATGCAGCCTGGAAGGCTTGGTGTCGACCACTCAACCGATCGAACCCCTCCCTATAATATAAATATTACTACCATTATTAATAGCGCTTATACTAACAGCCAACAGAATAACCTAGAAACACGTTTATATTATATATATATATATTTCCGCGTCAGCAACTTCACCTTCAACACCCCACCCACTTGCTTTCGGACTCGACATCAATTTTATACTCTCGCCTCTGACCAACTAGGCTACCGTATGCGCGTGCTGGTCATGGTGCAAGTCAACGCCATCTTCACAAATCTCCCCCTGTCAGTTCCCATTTGTAGAGGAACAGGAATAGTCCTTACTGAGAGCGGGAGCACTGTCCTCGGCTCTATTTGTAAACGTTATACCCTCGCCCCAGAACCGCGTGGCTCCCATGCATATGGTGTTCACGGTGTGAGTCGGCACAGTGTTGATGATGTCAGCCCCACCTTCCCTCGCCCCGCCTCCAATGCAATTAGGCTATATTTTGTAACGCTTTTCAGCATATGTTCCTTGCCCCTCTCCTCGCTCGCCGCCCCTAACCACGCAGGCACAGGAGTAATAATTGACGAGAGAGGGAGCCATGGCCTCGGCACTACTAAATAAATTTAGCGCCCCCGCCTCTGACCCGTTTGGCGCCCATGCATTGGATTGGTGTCCACCGCCTCTGACCATGTTGGTGTCGTGAACATGGTGTTGAATTTCGCTGTCCACGGTACCACTCAATATACCGAAAAAATGGAGACAGGCCCTCGCCCCCCCTCTTCGTGATTCACCTCCAATGCAACTCAACACCATGTTCACGACAGCCATCCCCATTCCCCCGACTTGTGCCGCCCCTGATGGCATGGAAAGGGGAACAATCCTCGACAAGAGAGGGAGACACGATTCCGGCTCGAGGGCCCACGCCATTGGGATTCAACGCGTGCGTGGGTGTCGCTGATGATACACCGGGCTATGATGTTGTAAGTCGAAGACACTCCCTTTACTCGGCGCCTCTAAATATTGACTGACGGGTTTCTAACGTTTGCTTCTACCACGTGAAACAAGACCCACACGCGCTAGATACCCGGAGCCGCTGAATGGGAAACCCTAACTACAAGTTCAACCTTTAGGCTTGCGGTATCCAACTGGCTGGTGGATCTCAAGGTCAACCTTTAGGCTTATCAAACTGGCTGGTGGAATCTCGTATACGATCGCTCACGCATGCCGCGTGCTCAAGGGTACGACATTTTTTGTTTATGATACATATATGATATATACTGTACCTCAACACGAAACGTTGCTTCCCTCTCGAGGAAAGCTGAAAGATTTAACCGGCCTAACGATCCCTTGGCATATACACAGTGCACGATCCACAAGACACGCACTACAAAGACATTTCATGGGCATCAAGTGTGTTCCTGTAGAGCCTTCCCACGGTGGGGGTGCATGCAGCATCAGTTCCTGAGCTCCTGACATGAGGAGCGCAATGTTCTCGCCCGAACAATGACTTGGAGGGCATTCGTTCGCACATCCCGACCAAGCTTCTGTGCCTTAGCTCGAAACAAGGCCAATGTGTTCGTGAAATTACTTGGCTAATGACTAACCGCTAGTTCCTCACTGAAAGAGCTCAATCGGACAGGTACATTACTAGTTAATCCAACAACCGCAACCCCTACCACCGTGGGATAACTCTATACTCGAAGGATGCTAAACAATTCATCAATGCGTTGACACAAAAAAAGAGGTACACCGCTTTTGTAGCACATGATCGATGTTCCGGGCTGTCGTGAACTGAGGCTACGAGGGGGGGAGGGGAGGGTCACTTTCAGGGAGTCTCCATCGAATGGAGCTACCCAGCATCGTGGTAGTGTTACCCTTATGTAATTTCCCGGTTTCTCGGTATGTACAACGCCGCCATCATGGGTTAATGTGCTACGACGCGCGAAAACTCTATGTTGAGTTCCGACTTCGAGCGAGGTGCAGAGTGACTCGCGTGAGAGGCCTATGATCGATAATGACCACGGGAGTACCCCCCTCTATGCATAGCCTTACTACGTGCTGCGGCGCGAAGAATATCCGTCGATCCATGCAAGACGATACGGAGGGGTGACAGCTTTTCGTTCTGAGGGTTCTCGCTCGAGAACCAATCGACCTCGCCTCCCCATCATGGAGTCTGACCCAACAACTTGAAGTTTCAACCCTTGAACAAACAATCCTATGGTTAGGCGTCGACCGCTGAACCTTGTAAAACATACAATGACATTCCAGCAATATCGCGTATAATTATTTTGAAGAACGCCTTCAATCACCAAACTATTTCGCCAAAAACGGGTGCACGCCTCTTAGCACGCGTCCCTGTTACCCCACCCCCTCTTCCCCCAATTGTATAACGACTCAGGGAAAAATATTATGGGTGCCGCCGCCCCGCCCCGCCCCCCATATCTCCTGTTCTCTGCCCCAACCGCGCAGGTAAAGAAGGATGCTCCTTGACGAGGTCGAGAGAACTTACACCTTAGCTCGGAGATGAAGATCTGTTATGAAGCTTCTGCAGGCTCAAGACCTGTGGTATTCAACTCGCTGATGTATTTCGTTGACGACGTTCCTGGCTATTGTGCTGTAGCTGGAAGAATCTCTCATTGTGTCGTCCCCGAAGATGGCGTGATACGCTTCTAATGACTTTCTCTGACGTTCAGACGACGGTGCCAAGGTTGGCGAGGAAAAGGGATGGGAACGGTGCGGTCGGAAGATATTGAGTCATTCAACAGGCGAGGCGCTTGGAGCATGGGTACGCCAATAAAACAAAGCTCGGAAAGTGACACCTCCGTTTCCGAGACGTGTATAGAGGGGGAGGCAGAGCAAAGCCATGAAAAAGTAATCTGGGAAATGCATGGGTATATTCCTTGTTCATCCAGAGGAATCCCACATCTCTGATGTGTAGGTAGTTGTTTTCTCTTGAGGCGTGCTGTATTATTTTCCGTTAGTGTCCACCAAGGCTACGGTGTTGTTGTATTATACGCCCATTTTGAAAACCAAGAGGGGGCCTGTCGTAAAGCCGAAAGGCCAGAAAAGCCCTACCGTGCATGGTAAACGCAGAGAAAAAGGATAAGAAGAGCCCCTGGCGAGAATCGGCGAACAAATATGAAAACGACAAAACAACAGCAAAGCTATATAAAGGCAGATAAACGGGGTAATCCAATCTCGCGAGAAGAGTAGCTCTAAGCCGGTTCAAAACAAGAGGGCTAAAAAGCGACCTCCCTATATCGTAGCTATTTTCTGTCGCGAGGTTCCAGGAGCGTCCGGCTGATGAGGTCCCCCAAGTGAGGGCCTACCCTAGAAGCCGTTGGGATACCATCGGCGGTTTAGTGAAATTTTCGATTACGCTTAGCTCCTGGGATTGTTCATCGACTGACACATGCTACACACCGTAGAGTGCACGATGTACACTAGTTTCCTTCTGTGACCCAGGCTGCGGTGTAGGGGTGTAACATTTGGGGCTTTCTTTTGCGGTGGCTCTGGATCACTTGCGCGAGTGACTCTCCTGTTCTTTTGCGGTCTCAAGCTTAAGTGCCGTATCAATTTTGCGAAATAAATCCGCAAGGGAAGGGCAAGCTACGCTGCGCCTTTGAAAACAAACGCCTGACGATTTGTCCGTGAGGCACAGGAGTCAGTCGTGCGAGCGGCTCATAACCTGAAACCCGGCAGCGAAAAAGGGGGCATCATAACATCATCGTAGCACCATCATACTAAGATCATCATAACATCCCCCCTACCGTAGGCTTGGTCCTGAGGGTCCTCACTTGCTCAAGGAGCTCTAAGCATCCCCCAGTAACAGATTTTGATCGAGCTGAAAGCGCAAGTCGATGAAACCAATTTGTGGCTTATTAGGTATATACAAGACATTAATTTTGCTAAACAATAATGAACTTTCGACGGTTTTGGGCTAAGGAGCCGTTTCATTCAGAAAATATATTTACCAAAAACTGCTGCGACCTCTATCGTAGCACGCGTCGAAGTCCTTGACGCATGCTACGGTATTGGTGCACCATATGTGTTCCTGAGGCTCCGCATTAACTGGGCTCTGTAAACGCGTGCTACGGGACCTGTAGAGGTGCATCGTTTTTTTTACTGAGGTCCCCTCACTCTCGGAGGTCACCAAGACCTCTACCAAAACTGATTGGAGTAAAGTAAAGCTGCACCGGATGAAAAATCCCATGGCCTAGGAACGCAACGATAGTCACCATACAAAACGAATGACCTGTTTCCGACGATTTGGGGTTAAGGAGCGCTGTCATTCAGAAAAAAAAGGTCAGACGAACGGTGCTACCTCTATTGTAGCGCGCGTCTGCACCTCGCCCAGAATGCATTGTTTTGAGTTAACGTCAACCGCAACCCAATCACGAAACCCATGGCCAACGCATGGAGTGCATTCATACGATGCGTGCAAAGAAAGACTTGCAATGGATGGAATTGAATAGCATGCCCACGACGTTTGGGTTAGGGAGCCGTGTCATTCCGAAAACGGTAGTTGTTGCCAATATTGTTGCTACCTCTATCGTAACACCCGGCTCTAGCGGCCGGTCTACATGTTCTCGACCTGTCTGTATTGGTTGGCCATAGAATTTCTCATGCGGGGAGCGTATTTGACCCATCCCATGGTAGGGGTTGCAGGTGTGGGATTAACTAATCATGTGCGTGTCCGGTTCAGCTCCTCAAGTCAGGAGCTAGCGGTTCGCCATTATTCAAGTTACTTCACGAGTACATATATATTAAGGAATAGGGCATAGAATCTTGGTCGGGCTGCGCGAACGAATGCCTTCCAAGTCATGTTTCGGGCGAGATATTGAACTTATGTCAGGAGCTCAGAAACGTTCTGCTGCACCTCTACCGTGAGATGGCTCCTATATGACCATTAGATGCACCCTTGAGTTAGCGTTGTACGATATTGCGCTGCTGGGGGCCTGGCAACGGCTTCCAATCGAGAATACACGTGTAGGTAGAAGTGATTTTGCGTAATAAGTTTTAGAATTTTCAAGCCCACAACATAAGTTTTTCTTTCAGAGTCATCTCACGCTAAGGATGCTGCAGCAGATTCTAAGGATTCTCTGAGCTCCTAACGTGAGGAGTTCAGTATTTCTCCCGAAACATCACTTCGAAGGGTGCATTCGTTGGCGCCCAACCCGACCAAGCTTTCTATTCGCTAAGGCCCTAAAACATATACCAAGTATACTCCTAAAATAGTCATTAACTAACCGATGGTTCAGCGCTTGAAGAGCTCAACCAGTCAGAAACGTTTGGTCAACAAAGACAACCCCTGCCGTGGGATGACCCTTCAGCAGTGAGGGAACAACACAAAAAACTTCTCCAAGGGTACACAAGTGAGCGGCACTTTAGAGCCTGGTTAGACGAGAGACCTGCAAGGAGTTGCGTGGACCTGCACCAAGCATTTCTTAAACGTAACGCGTTTCGTCAAACAATTCCGCACCTGGTTCGAAACCGGTGTGGTCCGACCACGCTTGTCAGGATGGTGTGACTATGGACTTCCCCCCTGTTCGACGCATGCTACGGTAGAGGTGCACCATTTTTGTTCTGTGCCTCCTTACTTTAGGAGGTTTAGACCTCACCCAAAACCTGAACGTGGTCAAATCTACACATGGTACCCGATGGGCAACCCCATGGCCTACATATACAGCGAACATAACGCAAAAAGGTAACGAAATCCCGACGAATTTGGGTTAAGGAGCCCTGACATTCATAAACAGGTTCAGACAAAAAGTGCTTGTTCTATCGTAGAACGCGCCTGGTATCTGGACTCTCCCCACGTAGAACGCATGCTACGGTAGAGGTGCAACTTTTGTTTCTCTCCTCACAGACCAAGGCTACGGTAGGGGGGATGTCATGATGGACCCCAATTTTCGTTGCTGGGTTTGAGCGACTCGCACACAAGACTCTATCTATGTACTTCACGGAGATTGTTTTTTTTTTCAACGGCGCATAGCTTATCGTGCCACATTGCGGGTTTCTATTGCAAACTCAGAACAGCTTGAAAGCTTAAGATCGCAGAGGAGCGGGGGAGTCATTATTAATAGCGCGAGTGACCCCGAGCGACTGCAATAAAAGGCCTAGAAAGTGACCCCCCCACCGTAGCCTGGATCCGTCCCAAAAACGCTTTTTGATGACTAAACTGGAAGGGCGACCCGGTGACTACACGCCCCATGGCCTAGATATCCGAACTATTTAGATTGATTGTGCAAAACGAGAATGGCATTTCGAAGAAATTTTTGCCAGGGAGCTCGCCCCGACAACCAGAAAGTATGTTTGCTACAGCTGCGAGTCGGTAGGGTTTAACGACAACTACCTAATCGGTAGGTTCTGTTAGCAGCCGACAAATTGACTTTAGTCGGCAAGTTGGCTAACGAAAGCAGCTGATGGTCAGCCCACTTGCCTACTTAAAGGTGAGCGAAGCGAGCCTAATAAACCCCCCTCGGCCGGGGGCGAGGGGGGCGCCCAAAGCGGCAAAAAATATGCCCTACATTATTAAACGATCCCTCCAATAATACAAGCGTGGAGACTAAATAAGTCGGACAGTCGGCATCTTCGGTAAACGGCTAACTGTTAGTCAGACTAACAATTACTGTTGTAGTTGGTGGCGTAAGTCATGCCGACTCACAGCTCTACCGTTTGCACTATATAGGCTGCCTCTATCGTACAGCCCACGTCCGCGTTCCTGCAAGTAGGTCAAGTAGGTTTAGACGCATGGCACGGTAGAGGGGCACCATTCTTGCTGAGACTCCTCGTTGATGCCATGCTACACGGCAGCGGGGCACACTATGAGTATGAGATTAGCATCTGTTTTGAGGCTCTCTAATCGCGGAGCTTCACACATCTCGACGCGTTCTAGGATAGAGGCAGCACTTTTTCGCTGTTTTTGTTTTTTCTAGATGTGCGGGCTCCTTAACCCTAAGTCGTCGGGAATGCACTCTTTTTCTTTTGCTAACACGTTTCGTTGTATCCTAGGCCACGGGATAGTATATCGTGGAGCCCTCTTGGTTTTGCCTTATTATGTAGATCATTATTTGGGTTAGGGTGTACGAGGTATAGGCCTCCTCAAGTGAAGAGGAGTATGAAGAAAAACGTCGTAAAACGCCTACACCGTGGGACGGCTTCGTCTATTATTAGTATGCAAAAAACGTGTTACTCTTATAATGCCGTAGCGCGCGTCAACTGAGGTGTCCATGGCAATACATCTCATAGCACCCACAACATGAAAACACCCAGAGCTTTTCACGGTCGGGAGGTTGCAAAACTCTCGCGGGTCGACTCGGGCCAGGCCATGAGGTTTACGGGTCGGATTGGGTGAGGTGTTTGTCAAGTATCACTGGTCAGGTCGGGTCACAGGTCGAGTCAGGACATCCTGCCCCGACCCAACGCGCGGCAAGTGGCCTGGCCCGTGGAATGCCGTGCAAAATTCCAAGGCCTGGGTACGAAGCAAATCATAACCAGAAACACAAAACGACGGGTATTCCATCCCTCAAGTGATTGGCATCACCTGGACCCCGTCCAAGTCGCAAATGGGTCTAACAAAACGAGACATGAGAACGAGTATGATACCTCTGCCGGCGTGTGCTACAGTCGGGGGGGTTCACGTTTGTTTCGAGATCGTGCTTGTGATAAATGGCTAGACCCTGGTGTTCCTCAATATGCTTTTCAGCTCCGCGATATGCTCTGTCACCATATAATATAGTTTGATAAGCCGTGCCAAGACAAAAAGACGACCAAGGCTGCGTGCGGCAGGGGGGGCATGTCCCCTTTCTCACTGCCTGCTTTGAATCACTTGCCCTGGGTACCTCATTCACATAAACCTTCAGACGATTTGTTTGGCGTAAAGCGGAGCTTCCCGTTCCATTCGGGTTTCGTATGGAAAATATGCAGCACGAAAGCGTCTGAGACCACCAATAAAAAGGTAACTCGCGCGAGTGACCCCGAGTCTTTGCAAAAAAGGGGCCACAAAAGTGACCCCCTTACCGTAGCCTTTGTCTGACCGCCGTTGTTGACGGACGATATTGACTGACGTTGTTGACTGACGTTATTGACTGATGTTGTTGACTGACGCTGTTGACTGACGTTGTTGACTGACGTTGTTGACTGACGTTGTTGACTGACGTTGTTGGCGGATGTAGGGAGTCCTCGCACGAGTGGCCTACCTTGAAACTGTGGGTGCCCCCCCTACTCTAGCCTTAGTCTGCCGTAGAACGCCTTCTAAACTTCCCTATGGGTTCCTAGTTTCACGGATCCAACCGCATGGGGCCTAAAGATGGGTGGATGTAGATGCCGTAATAAGAGCTTTGTATCGCATGGGAAGTGGCGAGGCACGAAACCGGTGCGGAGCATACCCAAGCTATCTTCTCTCAGAGAGGTAGCCACGGTGCGGTGAAAGAAGAGCTTCGAGTTTGGACAATACAAGTAGATCTCCATCCCCGTCTTGCGTCTAACCCGACTGGTTGAGTATCTTCTAGTACCTGCATTTCGTCGAGCTTCTCATCTGGAACGGCCCTCAGCGTTCTGATCATCGCTGGTCCCACTTGGTCCGGCGAAAATATGAACGAAAACGTTGCCCAATCGAATTGCTCCTGGAACGGCCGGATTATGTCTCGAGCAACGAAAACCGGTATGGCTCCGGAGCTCATGACCTTGAGAAAAAACGCGCAACAAGGTGAACCGTGGGGCATGCCATGGAAGAGGACCGGGGGGGGCGGTGGGAAGGGGCGCGGGTGAGACTGGTTGATTTTTGAGGCGCCACATGGAGGGACGCAATATGTTTGCTTACTCAAACAACCGAAAAGGTTTGACGAGAGAGATTGTTTTCGACCTAACTAACACTGTCAGACCAGGTCTCATGTTTGACGGGGACTGTAGATATCAGAACATAAATTCGCGCATTGTCCCATCCCCCAGACCCCCCCCATACCCCGCCATCCGCCCATGTTTTATCCACCAACCTTCCCCGACTCTCCCGCCCTGGCGTGCCGATCCCCACCCTCTTCGTTCACCCTCTTACCCACTCATTGGCTTACCCAAAATGCGTTTGGCTGTTAGCACCCGACGCGTTCTACGATAGAGGTATCCCTTTTTGTCTGAACCGGTTTCTGAACGGCAGGGCTCCTTGACCTAAATTCATAAATATTTTCGTGTTTGATTTTTGCATGATCTTTGCTGTATATGCATAGTCTAGACCATGGTGTTGCCCATCGGGTACCATGTGACCAATGGTTACGGTAGGGGGGGGGGGGCCGGGGCGCCTTTGTAGGGACCTTTCTTTGCAGTGGCTCGGAGTCCGTCCCGCGAGTGACCCCCTGTTTCGTGCGCCCACAGGCCTTCTTGGTGCTGTTTAATTTTGTCGATACCATACTATGAATCCGCAAAGGAATGGTCAGCCACGCTGCGCCAAGCCAATCACCTAAAGTCCATTCGCTCGTGGGGCAGAGAGTCCCTCGCGCGAGTGGCTCTAGTCCAGTATCTAATAGTGAAAATTGGGGGTACCCCCCGACCGTGGGGCCCTTTGTAAAAAAATAAAATTTAAAAAATTCTGAGGATTTTGGGTCAATCTTAAGGAGGTGTCTTAAGCCGTCTAAACCTCCTAAAGTAAGGACCCTCAGAGAAGAAATGGTTTAGCACCTCTACCGTACCACGCGTCACCTCGCCTTCCCACCCTTCCGTCTAGGCTGCCTAGCTAGAAGCGGTTCCTATCCCAGCATATGAACGTATTTCGCACCTCCCCCAAACGGTAGGTTCCTGGTGAGCGGCCGGCAGGGACCAGTCCGAAGGTTGTGTCCATGAGGGTTTCGTAGTCGTGCTCGCCGTAAAGCGACTGCAGCCCTTGGCAAAGCTCCACGTTCTCCTGCAGCAGGTGCTCTCCGTGGAGTTCGAAGCAATGCATCGACATCACCACTCCGTTTTTTTCGTCGTGAAGAGGGAGGATGCTCAGTCTTTCTTCTGATCCGTGCCCGCTCAGGTAGAGATTGCCCTGCGAATGCCGATCAGTATTTTTCAATGAAACAGGTGCAAGGGGGGTTGGTTGGCTGGCTCACGGGGGCGGCGGTCTGGACGCCATAGGTGGAATCAGGGGGGAGAAGAGTGGAGAAGGTGGAGATTTGTCAATTGTATCAAGTTGTATAAAGTTTTAATCAAGTGTGACGGCGGGGCGTTGTCCTGC
Organism: Undaria pinnatifida; assembly: GCA_012845835.1. Taxonomy (NCBI): domain Eukaryota; class Phaeophyceae; order Laminariales; family Alariaceae; genus Undaria; species Undaria pinnatifida. The sequence continues at coordinate 13,619,234 of JABAKD010000001.1, forward strand.
GAATCCAAAATAATGCAAGCACACACAATATTGTTATACCTGTTAGTGAAACCACGAGTTCCACCGCATCTTCCGTAGCGGATTACAGTATCACAAACCATTCCGAATATACCAATCAGACTTGGTACAAGCAATAGCATATATGGTCGTTATAATGTATAGCTATTAGTTTGGCATAGTTAGATATGTGGAGCCTGATTTTAGCTCAAAAGAGTTGGCGTAGCTTGGCCGTTTTGCTTTTTGCAGTCGGAAGGGACTGGTTTTCGTAGTAGTCCACAGTTTCCGCCGGCAGATAATCCCTTCGAACCTCGACACAGGACACCGGCATAAGCATTCTGTGTTATTTTTCGTGAAGGGGGATAAAGCTGAAGCATTGCTTATCCATGCCCGGTTAGATAGGCATTGCCACGCAGGCTACAATAGAGGTGAACCACTGTTTTTCCGAGGTTTTTCACTTTAGGGGCTTAAGGCGCGCCCTTCTTGATCCTTCTTAACCCAAAAAAATGATGAAACGCTCGTTAACTAAAATCGCTGCTTTTGGAGGGGGGCTACTCATGTTTTGCTTGCCTTAGTCATTTGACCATTGACCACGCATCCCTTTCGAGACGGAGCACCGCTCCTACTCCTAAGTGTAATAGAGACAGTGTAATAGAGACACCACCAACATTTGGGCGCTCATTTCGCTTTTTCCGTATGTATGTTACATAGAAACTGTTCGCTTATCCTACCCCCTTCCTGTTTGGCTGTCTGTGGCCACCATTTATCTCCTATAATATGGATCGGTTTCTCGGTACCCTCCAGTCTACCAAACTCTTCCATGCCACATTTGTCTGATTTGCTCATCTCCTTGTCTAACGTGCCCCGTTCCTTCTTGTATACTTCACATTCTTCTACCATGTGAACCCTACTCTCTATTGCTGTCCCACAACGGCACATATCTGTAGCAACGTGTTCCCCCTCCAGACTATTGGTATATGTCTTTCTTCTTTCTGGCAGTTCCACGTCCCCTACACGAAACCGCTGTTTTAACATTTTCGCGTAGTCCATTGAGCCGTGCAATCGGGTACGTTTTCATTCCAGCATATATATTTCCCTCAACCCCCCGTATATCTCTGAGTGCTTCTCCTCTTTCACATTATTTCTTATTGCTAGCCTTTCTTTCCCTTTATTCTATTATCTCTTTTACTTATGCCTTGTACCCGCCAAACTTCTCTAAGTTCTATAGACAGTACCTCTAATTGGTCTCCCCCTAAATCCTTCCCTATTTGGTCGATTACGTTATCCCTTCTTATTCCCCAGTACGCCATTTTGTTATTTTTTATTTTCTCCCATACAGCCCTATCAACCATGGCCGGCAACCCCTTTTCTAGCACATGCTTGCTTTATGCTGCTATTTCAACTTTCTCGCGTCTCTTTTTGTTTTAAGTGGGTACATTCGTACATTCCCAGTTCACTGCTCTTAATACTACTGTAGTATTCGTCGCACTTGAGCATCCCAGTATATATTTAGCTGTTGTTTTCTGCACGCTGTTTCCAGTTGTTTTACGAACTTCGCGTTCCTTTCCATACTTCTCCTGCATGCTCAAACTTTGGTACAATCACATTCATCGCAATTCCTCTCTTAATCCTAGTGTCAAGGTGCGGGTGCGTTAGGATCGCATCTCTTGCCTACTTGTGATTTACCCTTCCTGTTACGTTCGCTATGTGTGCATCTCAAGAACAGTCCTTTGAGATCTGTATGCCAAGGTACGTATACTGGTCTACGATCGGTAGTTCATCTTCGCCCCACCTCCATTTGAAATTTACCGGACTTAGACCTTATCTTCGTTTTATACAAGTACTTCTACGCTTTTTTTCACGTTCGCTGTCACCCTCCATGCCCTAATGTATGCTTATACCTTCTCTAAGTGTTCCTGCCATCCTTCTGGTGTTTCTAATATCCCCACGAAATCATCCGCAAACATCAACCCCGACACCGTAGCTTACCCCACCGTGACTCCTTGCTTTGCTGCTTCGACTGCTACTATCATGTTATATCAATATATACCTTGAATATATTGGTTGATAGTGTACATCCCTGTGCAACTTCTTGCAAAATATCAACATATTATCTGGAAACGTCCCCGTCCAGCATCGCAGCATTTTTCGCACATACATTCCGTCTTTCCTCTGACCCCAATTCTCCACACATTTTTCCACGGCCAATTCCTCCATACATACTGTGTCGTAGGCCTTCATTACATCTAAGAGGAAACAGTACGTCGTTGGCCCGGCCGTCTTTCCTACCTTGAACTATCTTGCCTAGTCTGTACACATATTCTACGCAACTACGGCTTGGCCTAAATCCTGCTTGCCCTTCGCTTATGTTTTCGCCCTTCTCCAGCATTGTTCCCGTTCTATCGTTCAAAGTCTTACGTAATGTTTTGCCTACGGTGCTTATTAGCGTTATCCCCAGGTAATTCCCCGGGTCAGCCTTATCCCCTTTTCCTGAACAAGTTTACGGCTACTCCTTCACTCCAACTCTTAGGAGCGTTCTCGTTTATCCATATCCAATTGTACATCATAACCATCATGGCCAGCATACCTTCTCCCCCGTACTTCGTACAGTCATTCGCTATTTTATCTGCCCCTGCTGTCTTTCTATTCTTGAGTTGAGTTTAGCTACACACGTATTTACTGCTTCGGGCGGGGGGGGGGGGGTTCTATCGTAGGATCAGTTAGGGGCACCTTAGACCCCTCCAAAAACCTATTTGGAAACAAAAATTTAGAACTCATACCGCATGAACAATCAATCCCATCGCCTATATATACTAAAGGTGTACTACAGCGAAAATCGTGCATTGCAGAGAAAGAACGAAATTTTCGACGATTTTGGGTCAAGAAACTCTGTCATTCGGGAATGTGTTTTGACAAAAAAGTTATACTTAATGCTATATCGTAGCACCGGACCCATGGTACCGCAGAGGTGTGCACCGTTCAAAAACCTGATTGGGAATATAAAGGCTAAACCTGCTACCGGGTGAACAACCAACCCCATCGCCTACACAGAGAGGTGCATAACGAAAATCGTGCAGAGAAAGAACGAAACTTTCGACGATTTTGGGCTAAGAACCCCCGTTATTCAGAAACTTTTTCGGCAAAAAAATAGTGCTACTTCTATATCGTAGCACCTGATCTATGGGCTACCGTAGAGGTGCAACCGTTTCTTTTCCGAGGTGCGCTCATCATTTGAAAAGCTGTATACCCCAAACACGAACTGATTCTTGGATGAAAAAGATACAAATGCGCTTCCTGATGAACAATCCGATGGCCTAGCTAGCTACAGTAGTAGGTATACAACGAAAAAACGTCAAAACAAAACGTGTGAAATTCCGACCGTTTTGGGTTAAAGAGCCGCATCATTCACAAATCGTCCCCCCCAAAAAAATGGTGTAACTTAATACCTCTTTCGTAGCACGCGTCCATGCGCCGGAAGACGCGCGCTACGGTAGAGGCCGAACCTTTTATTGGTTGTTGAATCGTTTTCCGAATGGCGGAGCTCATTTACCCAAAAATTGTGGTACAAAGTTTACCCTCTTTGTTTTCGCGCGACAAATCTAGTTGTATCTCCTCGTTCTTGATCAGCCAATACAGAATACTTTGTGTATACATACATACCTAGGGCGTACGATCGATTGTTCGTCAGGGTTGCACTGCTGCTGCTGTCATTGTGTGTCAGGTTTTGGGATAATAAGAAGATAAAGGGCTCCTCAGAAATGAGGAGTCTTCCGAAACAAATGGGCGCTCGTTTATTTACTACCTACCGTGTAGCATGCGTCGGGAGACGGTTGTTTGTGTGCCTGGTGTAGGTGTGAAGGTGTCGAGACACGCGCTGCGGTAGGTGTACACTGGCTCTTTTTTTTTCGCGCTTCTGAGGCTCATGACATATTGAGGAGCTACGATCACTATATAAAGTACACACCTCGCCGAAAGACTGATATAGAGTGAACTCAAAAGTGAAGACCGATCTTTTTACCAGATCCATGGCCCAGGTATACCACAAGCGAATCACGTTGCAAACGCAAGAATTAATGGCATCCCGAGGCGTTGGGGTGAAGGGGTGCCGTCATTCATACGCCCACTGTAGCTGTATTCACAATCGTAGCACGCGTCTCGGCGGTATCGAGGCTAACCCAGTATCACCCAGTGTTACTAGTGCTACTAGAGCTTCGGAGGACGAACACAAAAAGGCTATGGTAGGGCCGGGTGCCCCTAAATGCGGTGTGACTACTTCAGGCGTGCTACGATAGAGGTATGGCTTTTCGTCTGAAACGGTTTCTGACAGACGGGGCTTCTTAACCCAAAATCGTCGGAAATAGGCCATTTTTTTCTGTTGCCTGATTCTAGTCAAGTACCTCAGTCATGGGAGTTTTCATCCGGTGGAAATTCTGTCTTCCTCCAGACCAATTTTTGGTAGAGGTGTTGAGCTCCCAAATTGAGGAACACCTCAGACAAAAAAAGTGGTGCACCTCTATCGTAGCCCGCGGCCAACTGTTGTAGTGCGTTTTCACCACTCGCACAGGGGGACCCTGTGTGCTTCATTCACTCGAGAAAAGCACGTTGGGCGGTTTTGTTTGACGCAGCGAAGCTTACCGTTCCGGTGCGGATTCGCACCGCTAACTAAGCTGAACCAGATCGAAATGCTTCAGACGGCGACGGAACAGGAGAGTCACTCGCGCGAGTTGACGCGTGCTACGATAGAGGTTGAGCTTTTCGTCTGAGATGGTTTCCGAATGACGGGGCTTCTTAACCCAAAATCGTCGGAAACAGGCCCTTTTTTTGTGCATGATTCTCGCTGTGTACCTGAGGCTATGGGATTGTTCATCCTGTAGCAGTTTTTATTCTTCTCCAAATCCGTTCTTGGGATTAGAGGTCTGAAGCTCCTAAATTGAGGGGTAGTATTGGAACAAAAAAGGGGTGTGCAACACCTCTATCGTGGCAGGCGTCAGTGACCCCGCGCCACTGCAGCAAGCAAAAGCTGATACACTTTTCCCCCCCCTACCGAATTATTTTGATCCGACGCTGGCTATCTAGAGGAAACGGTGGTGACATTTAATTCATCCAGACGAATGGAAGGCATTAAGCTGCTAGGCGTTACTTCCCTTCCACGTTCCCAAGGGAAAGGGGATACGAACTATTCGCGGCTTCCGTTTCTGCACTGCCACACCTTGATCGTGAGGAAGAACTCCCGCTCGCGAGGGGAGATGCCCGCGAACTGCTTGAACTGTTTCTTGGGGCACAGCGGCACGGAAATGTCGTAACCGCTCCTGCGCAACATGATGTCGGCATGTAAAACTTTGGATTTAGAGCAAAGCACCACGTACTACGGTCGCCATACGCATGTCGACGACGAAAGACTTAAGTGGAGGATTCATGCGAGGGTAGATGCCCGAGACCTGCTTTTTAGATTAACTTGTTCTTCGGGTACAGCCGTACAGACATGCGGGACCCACTCCTGCAGACAATAACATCGAGCAAGCACACATGTTGAGTGAGATTTGGTTGGGGCATCACCGCTGTGACATGGAGTCCGACACGCGTGCACCGCGGAAGATTCAAGATGATAAAATATTTCGCTCTATCATCGGGTTGAACGATACACTACCGTATAGTTTAGGCAAGCAAACGAAAAGTGAGAATACTGAGATGAAGTGCTGTTAGTAGGAAGAACGCATTCGGTCATTCTACAAAAATGAGGTCGGGTTGAAACGCACTCCACATATTACTGTATGGGATGAAGCATGCTACGATAGAGGTATAAGTTTTCGTCTGAGGAAATGGTTCCTGAATGCCGCGGCTCCTTAACCCGAAATCGTCGGGAAAATACCTTCTTCTCTGCATGACTCCCTCTCGTGGTGTACCTTCCCCACAGGATTTTTCATCGGGTGGCATTTGTACTTGAATCTCCAAACCAGTTTTAGGGAGAGGTCTTAAGCCCACAAACTGAGGAACTTCCGAAAATAAGTGGTGCTCTTCTATCGTAGATCTCTAAAGACGATTCGATGACACTGACAATTGTATTTACGACGAGGAGAGCCGGTGTGTATGACCGGCTTTCCCGTGGAGTTATATCTCGGTGTTCGCTGTCTGTCGAACTATAAATACTAACGTTCCATAGAGATCGGGGTGGGGGCAGGGACAGCGAGTGAAGGCGTGGGTGGCGAACCGCAGCTGCAGCAGTCCTGTACGCGCCCGTGCCCTGTGAACATTGACGCATCCGCCGAATCTGCAATTGTCTAAAGACGCATGCTGCGAAAGAGGCTGGCGCACCAATTATTTTTGGAGTGTCGTCAATTTAATTAAAAAGCTATCTGCCTCACCCAACATTTAGTTCATGAAACACTGACACGTCCCGAGGCTTTGTCTCAGTGCTTAGAGTTGCAGAGGTGGCACCAAAATTGCTTGTAAGGATCACGTGTGACGAAAAAAATAAAAAGTTTGAAAGTGGCGCTTATGAGGGCAAAACATGGACACGAAGGAGATGTCAGAAGCGGAATGAAGAGGAAAGAAGAGGAAAGGAGGTGTAGGGAGTGATCAAGGTGCGGGGTGACCGTCACCTGATCAATACGGCACAATGGCCATGTTATGGGCAGATGGATTGTACGGGTTGTTGTACTTACCGACAAACCGTCCTAGAGTAAAATTTCTTGCAACACTCCCTGCAACGTTCCCAGATATGTGTGGTGGGAAGTTAGTACCAACTTGAAAATACAACATACCGACGGGCACTAACAAAGCGAGATTCCTCGCATATTGTATTTCTCTGCATCTATATATAGATTCATAGTGTACTCGAGGTGACGACTGTCAAAAAGGAACTAATGGACTGCAGAGTCCATATTACAACATTAGCTTCGAAAAGAATTAAGGGTAGCACCAACCAATAATGGCAGAACAACCCTATATACTAGGCATGACATGCAAAAAAACGTTTTAAAAAGGGAATATTTGAAATTTCGATAATCTTAGATAGTATTGGTTAAGCAGTCCCGTCATTCAAAACCTGTTTCACCAAACATAATCGCCCACTCAGTGATAGAACGCGTCTACCTCGAACTCCAAACGTCTGACGTCTATCTTGGTCGTGAAAAAACGCACCGGTAGTAACACGTGTGTATGTTGCTCGCGGCCTCCATGGCGAAGCTGTCAGCGACGGCAGGCCGGTGGTTTCTTCATCGAGCGCCAACAGTGGGCGTACCACGGAACATATTACGATAACAAGGAGAAAGAGAGAGAGAGAGAGAGAGAGAGAGAGAGAGAGAGAGAGAGAGAGGAGAGAGAGAGAGAGAGAGAGAGAGAGAGAGAGAGAGAGAGAGAGAGAGAGAGAAGAGAGAGAGAGAGAGAGAGAGAGAGAGAGAGAGAGAGAGAGAGAGAGAGAGAGAGAGAGAGAGAGAGAGAGAGAGGAGAGAGAGAGAGAGAGAGAGAGAGAGAGGAGAGAGAGAGAGAGAGAGAGAGAGAGAGAGAGAGAGAGAGAGAGAGAGAGAGAGAGAGAGAGAGAGAGAGAGAGAGAGAGAGAGAGAGAGAGAGAGAGAGAGAGAGAGAGAGAGAGAGAGAGAGAGAGAGAGAGAGAGAGAGAGAGAGAGAGAGAGAGAGAGAGAGAGAGAGAGAGAGAGAGAGGGCAAGGGAAGCAGGTGTATTAATACGAAATAGGTTAAGCAATGGCAGACACACAGAAAAGATGAGCGTTACGATAGCAATATAGCGCTATTTTCTTGGCGAACATGCTGTCTCCATGGGGGGGCTTCTTAGCCTGAAGTGGTCCAGATGCCATTTGTTTTTCCATGAAATGTTCCCGTATATTTTGGCTACGGAGCTGTCCATCGGGTTGCTCTTTCGTTTCTTCGGAAATCAGTTTTTGAGTTACGTATTTTATACAGAACTGTTTAAGTGAGTGGTCTCAAAAATAATGCGGTTCTCCTTCACTTTCGCCGTCGTAGCGAGATCGGGGCAGCAAAAAAAATGAAACGGGCCCCGTGTGTAGGCGTTCAGCGTGTGAGCCCGCGGTACTGCAAATGAAGCACTTGATAGAGCGTGGATTAACGTTGCGCGGAAAGTTTTGATACATCCGAAGAATCGCAGCATTGGTACCCATCGAAGCCGCAGGGTGATAGTTTCTTGATCGAGCACATGCCTCATGCTACGTGCGGGAGGTGGTCTTCATTTATTTTCAGAAGAACCTCACCGCCAGGAATTTTATTCCTTACCTCCTAAAAGTCGACCTCGACTAGAATTGTTCACTTGATGTCGATGGACGGTCCCATGGGCTCGGTATTCAACCAACAAAACTTGGCAACGCAAACGGGGTTAGCCGTTACAAAATACACATGGCTCAAACAAATGCTACGAGTCATCTCACGCCAGGGGTGCAGCAGAACTTTCTGGGCTCTTTGCTTGAGGAGCTGAATATCTCGCCATCACCATCGCCATCACCATCACCCGAAACAAGACCTCGGAGACGGTCATTAGCGCAAGCCAACCAGCACTTCTATGCGCTAGTCCTAATAACAAATACACTCGTAAAGCTCCACACCTGAGGGGAGATCAACCTATCAGACTATCACCAGACTATCACAAACGTTTGGTCCCCACGAAGTGAACCCCTAGATATCGCGGGAGGACTCCTACCTCTACCTTAGCAAGCATCGTGCTATGGCAGAATGTAACGCCAGCAAAGGGCTGCACAATATAGCGCACGCCACACGGCGACGGGCCTGTGGGGTGCTGGCTGACTGCGATGGTTCTTTCAAAATATATACGTAAGCGTGTGACGCATGCACGCTACGGTACAGGTGCACCCTTTTTACCTCCCGAGGCTCTTAACCTGATGAGAAGCTCTACGCCGTCTGAAGCAAAAACCGATTACGAGTGCACCAGAAGCGCGCCCCGCTGAACACTCCCGTGGAAGAAAACGTACTCTGCAAACCAAGTACAATGAAATGACCGACGATTCTGGGTTAAGAAGGGCCGACGACTCCAGAGCAAGTTTAGCCCAAAACCAAAACGTTCTCCCTCCATCATCGTAGCACGCGTTGTATGTAGTGCACAAACGATCGATTCTACGATAGACCCCCCCCCAAAATCAGCGATGTTATTAACCGAACGTATCTTGGCTACTCGATATGAGGAAGGATGCTATGAGTGAAAGAGCTTAACTTATTTGCTTGCATGCAAAGGGCTATCGAACGATGACGTCGGGGTGGCAAAAGAACTTCCCATTTCAGGAGATACGGCCGGGAGCTGGTTTTAAAACCGGCGATTTCGTTAACGAAACGTTAGGGGGGCTACCGTAGTAAGACTCAAACATGGTACTTAGAGTGCAAAGCAACCATTGGGAGATAGATGTGGTCTGAGTCGTGCCGCGGGTGGAGCGCATCCTAATTCCGCTCAGGCAGGCTGTTGATACGCGCTTCGATACGGGCGACACCATTTGTATTTAGGCCCATCAGCGGAGGAGCTTTCGACACATGCTCTACGGTAGAGGAAGTGCGGCATTTGTGCTCTGAGGCTGCTAACTCCTTGAGGAGCTCTGTGTTTTTTTTAACCCAAAACCGATTTTGAGAAAACCAAAGAGTGGGACCCGATGGAAAAAGCCCATGGTTGAATAGACGCGTGCTACGATAGGGGCGGCACTTTTTCGCCTTTTTTTATTTTTATATTTTCGAGACTCCTCAGCCAATATCGCTGGAAGGTCGTTTTATGCATTTTTTTCATTTTTTTTGTGTTCTATATGTACCCCATTAGACACGAGATTGCTCGCAGGGGTAGCGCTTTCATTTTCCTCAATTATGTTTACTTCGGTTGGGTGCGATACGTGGTACGATAGAGGCACCACTTTTTGGCTAGAACGTTTTCTGAACGAGAGTGCTCCTTAACCTCTTTGGAGCCCTAAACCCCTTACTATTACAAGCGCAAGTAACTTTGTCCCCAATATGGGTTTCCAGCTGTGAATACGTTAACCCACAATCGTCGGAATTTCGCTATTTTTTCGTCCATCGGGTTGCACCTTTCGTTTTTCTCAAAATAAGTATTTTGGTGGGGAATAAATATCCTGAAAGTAGGAGCATCCGAAAAAAAAAACGCACCTATACCGCAGCACGACTCGTGCACCTCTACCGCCGCATGAGTCAATATAGTCTATAATGTATTCTATAGTATAGTCTATTGGACTATGTTGCCTAGGTCTACAAAGAAATCATATTATCGCGCAACGAAAACGGCATTCCAAGCATTTTGGGTCGTTAAGGAGCGACCCGTCATTCGGAACGAAAAAAAAAAGTGGTCAAAACTTGCTACCCATTTCGCAGGATGCGTCTTTCCACGGCGTGGCCAACACGAAAATGACTAAAAAAGAGAAACTGAAACCATAGACAACATACAATGTAAAGTTCAACGCAGATACAAGTGGCCAAGACATGCACCGCGCCACGGAATCATGCTGTATCGCTTGCGCTAATCAAGTGCATCATACCCCTGGTACATGTAGGTCCGGTTTCGAGAAGCCTTGAACTGCAAACGCGTGCAGATTGGGTACCACACTACAATTCCGTAGCCTTGGCCGTGTGGGTCCCTATGGGTTTAGCATGTATAGCATTGAAACCTCTTCTATACTTCACCCGACCACCCACCTGGTCATGTCCGTGAGGTCCACCATGACATGGTTGACCCCGTCTTGCCAGAGACGGGCGTGGGTGGCACACGGCTTACCCGCGTGTCCGCTGTTGACGTGGATGAATATGCAAGCAGAGTCGTAAGTCTCCGACAGCAACCCCGCGTCTGAAACAGCCTGCGATTAAGGAGGCGGAGAGGTGGGGGGGGGAACCGGGGCGCCCAGTTGCTTACGTTCGTCCAGTTGGTCATTGATCAAGCTCATAACTTTGGAGATGGAGAACCCTTCCTGCAGCTGGTAGAGACGGCTTCAAGAACATGTGAGGCCTGGTTGTGTTTAGGCCGTACCTTTTCATCAAACGCTTTATTCAATTATTGTTTCTTCCTTTTTCGCCTTTATTTTGGTGGCCATAATCTGCCCCCTCCTAAGGTAACGATCTAGGAGGAGAGTAGTCCAATCGAGCAGGAGAGCTGTGTTCAACCATTTTCGCGGACGCACGCTACGGTAAGGAGTTGAGGGGGCACCGTAAATTTTTGAGCCTCCGCACCTTAGGAGGTATAGTCCCCATCCAAAAACATGTTCAACATAGTTGGAGAAAAACAGAAGTGTTACTCGGTGAACAGTCTCATGCCCTAGGTATTCGACGAAAATAATATTATATTGCAAAAGAGTCGTTCTACGGTAGCCCCTGCAATGTTTCTCCAACAAAAACGCCGGTTTTTGAAACCAACTCCGGGCCATATCTTCTGCAATACGGCGCCCCTTGCCACCCCCACGTCATCGTTCGATAGTCATTTGCAAACAAGAAAGTACATGAAGATGTACCGGTATGTTTTTTCGTCGCATCCTTCCTGGTGTCGAGCAGCCATGAAACGTTCGTTGAAGAAAAAAAGAAAACACTCGCTGCTTTTGGGAGGGGGGGCTATCGTCGTAAGAATCAGTCAAAGATCGAAATTACGACGATTTGGGGGTTAAGGGAGTCCCGTCGTTCAGAAACCCGTTCACCCAGAAAATGCTACGTGGATTCCTCTATTATTGTAGCACGAGCCTTCAGCACGTCAAAACCGCCTGCCATCAGGGGCATTATTTCACAAGAAGTCGTGTGTAGTGTATAGAGCGCAGTGTGTTCGTGTCGCTCGCGATGTCTGTCCGCGAAAAAAGTCCTGCTGTTCACGTTGATGAAGATGCAAGCCGAGTCATATGTCTCCGGCATCTGCCCCGTGTCTGAAGCGGCCAGCCACGAAGGAGCACGCTGTGCGTGCGGTGTGAGTAGCAGTAGCACGTGTTATCTCGCCCCAGTCCTTGAGGTGACACGAGAGTTTGACGTACTATTGCATACTTGGTATACATTATAAAAATTCACCCCAGCTGTGAGATCGAATATTTTGTCGAAACTCATATTTGCAAGCTATGTGTGATACTCCGATCGCGCGTATTACTGGGTGTGTGTCCTCATTAAGGATATAGGTCGGCGACTCCCCTTGCAACTACAGAGTAGCTATCAGGGTCAACGGGGTGATGTTAGTCAGTCTGTGCGCGGAAACTATAAAACCCGTTTTTTGAGGGGGGCAAAATCTAACAGCTGTGAAAGGAAAGGCATCAGTTTATCAAGTGTATCCTGTAAGTCGAATAACCGGTGAGGGGAGGGCGGAGTTTTTAAGGGCGTGGGGGGCTGGGTTTGAACAAGAAGGAGCGGGGGAGAGGGGAGGGGGGGGGGACGGGCGGGGCAACTCCATTTGTGCGTGGAAACTATAAATCTTTTAAGGAGATCAATCTGACGGTTGTGGAGCATCAGTTTATCATGTATATCCTGTAAGTCGTACAACCAGTGAGGAGAGGGCAGAGTATTCGAAGGGGGGGGGGGGGGGGAGGGGGGTTTCTAAATGCGTTAGGTTGCATAGATGTAGGAGCTTGCTATACGCGTGGTGCTAGGTCTGGGCGATGGTGCGGGTGGTGGGGATGGAGGGGGCGTTGGGCGGGGGGGGGGAAGGTGGCGGGGGGGGGGGGGGGGGTATGAATTGGAGCTACAGCATGGATGACTAGAAAATATTAATGAGGTGATATCACCTGCCTGGTAGTGTTTATTACTCTGGCAGATTTTGATTTTAGGTGGGGCATTTGAACAAGAGTGGGCGCGAGGGAGGGGGATCAGGCGGGACAATTCAATCTGTGCGCGGAAACACGCATAGCACAAATATATATACATACGCACCATACACACATAACTCCCCCCCTCCAACGCCCCCTCCTTCCCCACATACATACGCGCGATCGGAGTATCACACACAATGTTGCCAAGATGAGTTTCGACCAAATCCTTGATCTCATAGCTGGAGTGTATTATTATATTGTATGCGATCTAAACCTCTTGAAAACCTGTTCCCACCCTCCCCCTTTTTCTTTATTTTTCCTCGCTCTCTCTTGCTCAAACGCCCCACCTAATAATATCGAAATCTGCCAGATTAATAAACACTTCCACGCACTGGATATCACCTCACTACCCTTTTAGAGCCATCCATGCCGCTGCTGTAATTCCCAACCCCCCCCCGCCCCCAACGCCCCCTCCTTCCCCACAACCCGCACCATCGCCTAGACCTAGCACCAATCGTATAGCAAACCCCTACATCTATGCGACCTATAGCCCTTCCCTCCCTCCCCCCCCACACACACACTTCCCCCCCCCGTCCCCCACAAGAAGGATTTATAGTTTCCACGCACAAATTGAGCTACCCCACCTGTCCCTCCCCCCCTTCCCCCCCTCCCGCCCCCCTTTTGATCAAAATCAGGCCCCCACGCCCTTGAAATCTCCGCCCTCCCCTCACCGGTTATTCGACTTACAGGACTCATTTGATAAACTGATGCATTTCCTTCCACAGCTGTCAGATTTTGTCCCCCTCAGCAACGGGTTTTATAGTTTCCGCGTACAGACTGACCAACATCACCCTGTTGACCCTGATAGCTACACTGTAGTTGCAAGGGGAGTCGCCTACCTATATCCTTAATGAGGACACACAACCCGTAATACGCGCGATCGGAGTATCACACACAGTTTGCAAAGATGAGTTTCGACAAAATATTCGATCTCACAGCTGGAGTGTATTTTAATTTTTATAATATACACATACACATACGCACATTGATGCGCAAAAACGCTACTAATGCACATATAATTACGTATATGACATACAACACATACGATGCTTACAATAGGTACTGTATACGCAAGATACATACACCAAACACGACACGTACATCTGGAATATAGAGCACATAAAGAACACAGAAACACATACATACGCCATCTTTATGCAATGTAGGTGATGAAAGCAAGTCCCGCAGGTGCTGGGCGGTGATGGATAGAAGGACCAGAATCACATGGTACCAGCCCACACTCTACGTATAGTTCCAGGTGAAATCAAGATGCTATGCTCTACGAGGCGAAGAAGAGACAAGGGGATGCATGTGACGGGTTGTCCAGTGTCGTTTCGGATAGTACAAGCTTCGTCAAGTTGAGCTGGAAAATAAAAGTTACCATAATAAACGATAAACGCATAATCGTATGATGTATACATGTACAGTGTACCGCGGGCTGACGAATAGAAAAAACCGATAAGAACGGCAGTCCCATGGTCGCTATTATCGAAGAAATCAGGATTAATACTGGAACTCAGCGGCGAGCGCTAGACTAAATCATCTCCAGTAGTCTACGCTCAAGGCTGCTCCAAGTTGCTGTCTCAATAAAAATAAGGGTGAATTCCTTGCTCAAACTACGCGTCCCTGGTTGGCAGGTCGGTACGATATGTGCGTGCGCATGCCACCAACCATCCTTCTCCGGTACCAAGTGTGAGTCGAGGTGTCGCCCGGCCTCACCCTCCTCTGGCATTGAAAAACCCCTTACATCACCCAGCTCTTAGTAGGGTGAAATCAAATGCCGCGCATACAGCACATACAGCATAAACATACGCACATACACGTGGAAGCCGAACTATTCGCCTGTCCCCGGGGTGAGTCGAGATATAGCTCGCCCTTGCCCTCCTCTGGCGTTGGAAACTCTCTGTTGTCACCGTGGGTGCAGTCACGTGTGCAAGCTGTATACATACTTCATACAACGCACACGACACACGCTACATAGGCATGGCAATCAAATCATTCACCCGTCGCAAGCGTGAGACAAGGTGTCGCCGGTCCCTTTACGCCTCTCTGACGGTGGGAAATTGGAAATTTTCCGTTTTTATCACCCAGGGCGCAGCTGAGTAACACTGCACATACACAACGCGTGCAACGCGAAATTTTATGAGCTCCAAACACAAGGAACGCAACATGTCACCAGAAGCATTGCTTCGAATACATTCGTCCGTGCAACCTGATCGACATATATAATATGTAACCGCTACAGGCTAGTTCATGTAAAAAAAAACAAATATATATATATATATCTCCCCGACGAATACCGCTCGCAATATCTTGTCAACCGGTGGATATTTGGTGTCATAGTCACCCCCATGACCCGTGGAAGAGGGAGACATAGGAAAAAAAAAAAGTACCTGCCTCGGACTGTCTCTAGGAGCGAAACTCGTATCGACCAATCAATGACAGACCTTCATTTTTCAATTATTAATAATGTTCAAGCTTTTTCCCGGCGGGGGCGAAAACAAGAGTGCGCCGCATTTTGCACAACAATCCGCTTGGTGGACGTACTCCAAGGCATGTCTGTAGAAAAAATCGCTTAAAAAATCGGAGATCTGACCTGCCTTTTATGTTCAAAATTAAGCAGACAAAAAAACTGGATTATACACTAAAACCAAGTCATTTGAAGGAAGTAATCTATCTTACTCGTTTTCACGCACAAAAGTCCAAATGCCCACGCCGTTTTTGATATATATATAGACTTTTGCACGTGTTCTATGTGCCCATCCCGAGGCCTGTGTTTTCTTTTTCTTTTTTTTTGCCGAAAAAACAATTGGGCTAAGGTGGTCAACATTTTCCGGCAAATCTCAACTAACAACACATCATCAGGCAAAAAAACAACGCATATAAAATCAATCGGGCGATGCCTTCGCAAGGGCACATATATATATTGAAGACGTGTGCAAATTTTTCACGGGTTGAATCGAAAAAACGGCGGATATTCGCCGGGGAATACGTTTGGGATCTTTAACGCGAACCAGCCTGTAGCCCTAAAACAAGCATACTCGTAAAATTGCCACAATATTCGATAGATAGGCCCACGCTTGAGGGGATCAACCGGTTGGTTGGAAGAACACGTTTGGCCCGCAACAACAGTTGTAAACCCCGCCGTGGGATGGCTCACAGTACACACATACACACATACACACATACACACGTACACACATACATACACTTATACACACGTACACACATACACACGTACACACGTACACACGTACATACATACACACACATTCACGCATGCACACATACACACACATACACACATACACACATACACGCACACATACACACATACACACATACACAAGCACATACACAAATACACATATACATGCATAGTCTACATACATACACACACATACACACATACACACATGCACACGGTAATTCACCTATTCACCTGTCTCCAGTGTGAGTCGAGGTGTCGCCCGTCCTTAACCTCTTCCGACATGGGTAGCCCCCCGCTATCACCCAGGGTGCAATCGTGGTCGTACACGTACATGGTGGAACCGCGTCCTTTCGGGGGGGGCTGGCAGCGCTCGAAGTTGAAGCACGGATACGAAAGAGGGGAGCCGCAGATCATCCCCTTGTGAAACAGGGAAAGATCCAGATCCCAGCAGCGGTTGGTCTTTGGCTTGCCGTTGTGTTGGCGTTTGGTTCCTTCTTGAGAAAGTGTCATGGTGGGATGAATGCTCGAGCTGGGTCTTTTAGGAGTATGTTTGTTATTGCTGGTCTTGCCAGTCTTGTGGTTATCGTGCTTGTCGGAGTCGCGTCTCGACATCCTCGCTTTCTGGTTGCGGTCGTTGTTGTCGTCGGCGCCGTGGTTGTTGCCGTCAGTGCTTGCCTTGTCGATCTCAAGTTTCGGTGATGTGGGCTTCTGATTGTTGTCGTTGATTGTGCCTAGAATGTCGTGGTCGCTTGGCTTGTCGCAGTCCTGTCTCGACGTTCTCGGCTTCGGAACGTTCTCGTTGTTCCCAAAGTCCTCGTTCTTTCTCGTGCCCTTCGGTTTGCTGAAGTCGTGTGTCGATGTTTTCGCCGGGTCGTTGCCGTCCGCGCCTTGGCGTTTGTCCGATAAGTCTTGTCTAGGTGTTAGCGTCTGCGGTTTCTTGTTGTCGTCGTTCTTGTCGTGCGGCTTGTCCACGGAGTCGGGTGTTGGTGTCCGAATGCTCGGTTCCGTGTTGTCGTTGGTCGAATCGTGCGGCTTGTTCTCGGAATAATCGAGTATTGATGGGGTTGCATGTTGTTCGCGAACTACGGAGGAGGAGGAGGAGGAGGAGGAGGAGGAGGAGGAGAAGGAGGAGGAGGAGGTACCCCCGATAATCTTTGTGACGTGGGTTGCCTCTCCTTTTCCATCTGGTTCTTGGTCGGAGGGAGGGCTGATGGCTCCGTTTGCGGGGGACAGAAGTAGCACGACCACCAGCTGGTAGAACGCGTGCTTCATGGTGGTGTCGCCGAGATGGACGAGTACCGCTCACGACGGCCGATACGTGGCGCCTGGTCCGTCAGGTCGATCAAGCGGTCACGCCACAACAGCAGCGATACGTTTGGAGCCACGATGCCGGTCGAGAGGTCACGCCACAACTGCTTTACGGTGGTGTGCCACGGTGGGGTACGGGAATAACGTTGACATGCGGAGGGATATAGACCTATATTTTTATTTTTAGATGAAAGGAACGATCCACACATGTCATACTGCTGTGCGCGTGGGTATTCTTCCTGCTACCAGGTATTTGTTAAAAGTCTAGACTTATTTCGTTATATTCCATGCGGTGGGGTGTGTGCCTTGTTTTGCTCTTGCACACGTATACTGCGTGGCGAGCGATGAAGGGAACGTTGCAAACACCGAAACATCCGACGAGTAAGATACCACAGGCCGAAACAAAGAGGATCGTTAGCAAACGTAATTCAAAACTAAACTGTGCTTTTGTTTTTCTCCTCGTATTCTTGACCATGATTCGTTGTGTTTGCAGGTATAGAGTATCTGGTAAACTGTATGCGCAGGAAAGAAAAATGTTTGATGCAGCAACGATATTTTTCTATGAAGCGTTCATAAATAGTCTAGTCTAGACTATAGTCTAGGATATTTGCATCTTGAGGGTTTGTTGTAACTGCCCACGTTATTCATTGTGACCACCCGTCCGTGTGCGGCGAGTGGCGAGTGGATGAAGGCGACGTGTAAGACACCACCACGCAAGGAGCGAGCGCACGCCCTGGCGGCCCTGCGGTAAAACACCGAGTCCGATTGCGCGAAACACAAGGCGCGCACAGAAAACGAAGATGGGAGGTGACTTTGGAAAGGTCTGTACAGTAAGAAAACAGTTGTCCGTGGCATCTTCTGGAGAAAAAGAATAGAACCCCCAAACCCCTCCCTATATTTATTTGTTCCAAGTAAGTTGTCCCCAAGAGCGGATTTCGAGTGTGAAGGGATCAATATATCCTATTAGACAGCTCTTAAGATCTTGCTAGACATATCTCGTTTGCTGCTATCAATAAGATCGTGTGAGATCTTCTGGAAAGATCTCGCTTAGAGCTTCCAGGATGTCGCTGAGATACCCCATTGAGATAAATCGTTAGAGGGGTTCCGTTCGTTGCACTTCTCCGCCGCCCTTTCTTGTCAAAATCAGCCACGAAGGTCGTCGGAGAAGGGGCGGTACATGGGACCTAGAGGCTAGTACGGGAGGGGTACTACCATATATATTCCAGTTCGCGGTGTCCACCACTTGCAGAAGGAATTTGGGAGTTACGAAGTTCAGGCTTGAGTTTTAGACGATAGCAAGAACGTGGCCTCTGTTGTCTGCTGAACATAGTGTTAAACACACACCCTGCCCTACATAAGAACTCAAGCCTGGGTCCAGAAACAAGAGATGTGGCGTTTAATACTGTGCACACAAGAGTTAATGTCCCTCGCGTGAGTGGTCCTGGTCTTCGATTTCTTTGGTTGACGGAGCAGGCGCAGCAATTCCTCGATGGCGGTGCACGTCGCGAAAAGCAACGGAGTACATTCTCCGAAATCTCCGAACGGATTTAGTCCCACCTGATCCTTCTATGAATCTGCATATTAATATGCGGCCCTTCAGGGTGAGCTAGTGTCATGGTATCCCCTCGCCATCGTTTGGGCGTTATGTACGGTAGGTGTTCATCAGATTTGCTTGAGGGTGGTTACTTGAGCTCTAGAATACACCTGACCCAGACCCAGACACATGTCACATGGTAGAGGTGCACCCACCAATGTTTTTTTCTGAAGCTTCTCACGTGAAGAGCCCTATGCCCCACCCAAAAAAATAAGAATTATGAGAGAAAAAAAAAAAGCGCAACAGGAGATGAGAAACGATTTCATGTCCGTCCGGGGTATAAAACGGGGAGGGGGGGGGGGGGATGCAAAACATTACTATGACATTCCAGAGATCCCGATGCTGGGTTGAGGAGTCCTGGGGGAATAAATCCAGAAAAAAAAAACATGTTTCCGAAAAAAAGTGCTTCGTACGGTACCGCTATCGCCTCACGCGTCCACCAAAAAAGTATGGAAGTGCAATTTGTAACCAGCCAGGGACATCGGGTAGCTCGCTTGTCGACGCACCCAGTCACGCTGGAAAAAAAAGAAACAGCTATGTCGGGCTACCCCCGTCGTATCAACAACACCCGTCTGTCGCGTTCTACGATAGATAGAGGTACCAGGTGGCACTTTTTGGCCTCTTTTTTTTCTCTCGATGAAGGAGCTCCTTAATAATGCGAACTCGTCGGAATTGCATTACTTTCTTTGCAACATGTTTTCGTTGTATGCCTATTAATAGGCCATGGGGGGGATTGCTCATCGCCCGGGGCCTGCTTCCACGATACCCCCCCCCAAAAAAAAACCCGGCGATTTCCTTTAACGAACGTTTCGTGGCTGCTAGACACGAGGAAGGATGCTATGAAAAAAGCATCCTCAAAAATTTTCATGTTTGCAAAGGTCTATCGAACGATGACGTCGGGGCGGCGAGGGGCACCGCATTTCGGGAGATACGGCCGGTAGCTGGTTTCAAAACCGGCGATTTCGTTGAAGAAAAGTTGGGGGGCTTTACCGTAGAACGACTCCGGGAGGGAATTTTATTGTTCTCAAAAACAGGTTTTGAGCGAGGTACTATTAGTATAGACTAGAGCCCCTCAAGAGGTTAAGAGCCTCAAAAATGAAAAAGGGTGCACTTCCATTGACGTAGCGTGCGCCGTCCGTTATAGCGGACACCAGAGGGGTGGAATTAACAGACGCCACAAAAATCGACCGCTACTCGTAATGCACGGGACCCTCGAGCCAACCGGGAGTCTCTCGGACCTCTATTTTGTTTTCGGCATCTTTATAGTTTCGTTTATGTCCGACCTATGTATCTCCTTTGCGCTATTTCTCTAGCCCCCTCCCGTTTCGTAACTCAGATCTGGGGATATAAAAAAGCCACCCCCCCCCCATTCCCCCCCCCCCCCCCCCGCGTGCGCGCTGGTGCTGCTGCTTCTAGCCCCGAAAAATATGCAGCACACGTTGACAACATAGACTACCAGGGTACCCCTTCATTTTTCCTGGTTTTGAGCTTTTGGCGGACCGGGGTAATCGAGATGGTGATGGGGTTTGATTGTATTGTGCGAGATGGAGAACGTTAACTCGGCACAAGGAGAAATATCGCATCGCGTAGTGCATTTGGTTAGGCACCCACGCGGCAGTGGCACAGCATGCCCATTGCTTTCTCTGGAAGTGACCACGACCGTGAAAAAAAGCAAGTTGCCACTGGACGCTGTCATCGGTAAGCAAGGAAGCACGAGGTGACCAAGCCCGCCTCTCAAAACGGTTCTCAATATAGGTTGCAGCTCACCCTCTTCATGTAACTCACGAACCGTTCCGCCTTAGGGACGCAGCAGAGGTTTCTGACCTCCTCGCACGAGGAGCTCAATATGTCACCATCACCATCACCCGACACATGACTTCGAAGACATCCGTTCGCGCAACCCGACCACCTCCATGCGCTACAGTAGTCCTAAAGCCATCTACACTCGTAATTTTATCTTACTTAAGAACCGACAGCTCCAGCTCAACCGCTCAGAAACTCCATATGGCCCAAGTAGTGCAACCCCTATGGTGGGATGACTAATCGAACCGAACACCTCACGGCGCTTCCTCGCGCCTCCAGGGGTACCCGCAATGTCTATGCGTGGTCGGTGAAAACCCGACGTCTTCTGAGACCTCAACATTGTAGCGATGGGAGGGTCTATGGTCAGACGGACTACGGCCGGCCGCGAATGATACCAACACTCCCCCTCAACTCCCCCCACCCCAAAATGAAGCATGTAATCGTTTTTTCGCCCCCCAAAGGTTCAGTATTTCCTTCAATCGTCGACACACGTCGATCGAAACATGCAGGCACACGATAGTCATAGGCGCCTTTTCCTATCAGCCCAGCACCGAACACTGCTGTAGTACGCGTATGATCTGGTCCACACTCAACTGCAACACCTCAACACAGGAACCCAAGAACGAGAAAAAAAAAAAAAAAAACGACCGAATTCCGTAAGCCACGCAAAACCAACGACCAACACAGGAAGTCAAACCAATCTCAACGACCACTCCAACTATTACAGATACTACGGCGGATCATATAAATAGTACACAAAACCCACGGTACACAAAAATGTATGTGGGTCTAGACTATATTCCTGGGCATTTCACGGGTCATGATCCGACCCGCCGATTACATCAGGAGGTTATAAAAATCTCGCGGGTCGGGCGGGGTCGCGTCAGAGCACATGCTACGGTAGAGATGCGCCAATTGTTTATTGGAGCTCGTCATTTGAAGAGCTCTAGTCTACACCCAACCAAAACAAAAGCGCAACCCGATGAACGATATCCTGGTACTACTTTTTTTTTTTGCCCCTGGGGTAGTCTATTCCTCAGCTCCAGAGTGACTGGAGACTGTCCTGTGATCACGGACTTGATTATGCGAGTCAATGTTACAACAACTACTACTACCATTAATAGAGGTATAAAACGAAAAAATGTATAAAGAAAGGGAGATTCCACCGATATGCACCTACAAGTAAATATTTGTAAAAAAAAAGGAGAGATTCCAGCAACATGCACCTAGCCTGTATATTTTGGTCAAATAATACAATAACCAATGTATAAAACAAAAAACACACCCACACACACCCACCCCCACAGCATCCACCCCGAGGTTGTAAAATTTTCGATGCTAGAGGCGGAGACGATATATTGAGCCAAGGAATCCCGAAAATAACCAACTATTTCAGCAAAACAATGATCCAACTCCCATCGTAGCAGGCGTTTCCGAAGGTTTTTCAAATATCTCGGGACGGGTCGGGTCAGGTCAGGTCGGGGGGGGTTCAACTGTCGCGAGTAGGGACCGGATTTACCCTGGAGTCGACCTGATCCGTGAAAAGCCTTGAACGTATTCCCCTGTTTTTACTCACCATGTAGTTGGTCCTGATTATCCCGATTACAATGTCTCCGTTAAGAATCATGCAAAAAATAACGGCCAAAACAAATCCAACCAAACGGCACAAATCAATGCTGCGACGCACACCCAACGCCCAACACATCAACACAGGTAGCAACCAAAACAAAATCAATGAAAAATAAAACGTACGTATACCAGATAAACCAATGAAAAAAAAAATATACCGGCATTAACATAACAAAACTTCGGTCCAACCACGAAGGCATCCTGAAGCTATCGTACACGTAGCCCCCACTTAGAAAGAGGAAGCTCGTGACGGTCCAGTGAGAGCGCTGAAGACCACTCAAACGCGTGCTACAACAGGGCTAGAAGTTTCACTGCCTTCTGAATGATGGGGTTCCATTTTCCCAATATCGCACCAACATCGTCTTCATTTTGCCGTGGTCTTCGTCGTATACCAAGGCCCTGGGGTAACACAAAGGTTCATCGGTTGGCCCTTCCATTCCTTCTCAACGTTGAAGTTTGGGTGAGAGGTATAGAGCTCGTCAAACGCGAAAAAGAAGCTTCAGAACACCCACGGGCACTGCGAAGTAGCATGCGCCACCAGCAGCAGAAAGAGGAACCTTGATTTAGTCAAGGGGCACCACTAATAGGTTGGCGTCGACCAGGGCGCAGAATTCGACAAAATTAGAAAAGGAAGCTCGGGTCGATGAGGTCGAAAGCGGGGACTTGCGCGTCGAAGGGATGGCCAGTCGGAGAGGCCAGGCTTCCCGGGGTGAAGCGAAAGTGTCCCTTCATTCGACCTGAACAGCGGTCACGTGGGCGAAAACAAAACGACAACAGCAAAACGGAGAAGAAAAACGCGGGAGACGGTAAAAAGACGCAAATACCAGGAAACGGGTGCTACTATATGGGGTAGGTCGAACTTTTCAAGTGTGAGTTTTTTTCCATCCCCCGTAGGATAAAAACAGAAACAAAAAAAGCAAGCAAAACAAGAAATTCCCGGCTGACCCTCATCAGAGGAACTAGCCGATGTCACCCAATGTTTACCATACATTCAATTTCGTTGTATACCTAAGCCGTGGTATTCCTCGTCAGGCTGCGTTTTCTGGCTTTGCTACAATCGGGTTTTGGGCTCGATTCTGACCTCAAATCAGGAGCCTGAGAAATTCAGGGGTCACCCCTAATGTGGCACGGGTTAGGAAAACAATATCAGTGAGTGAAAAAAAAGGGTACGTATTCGTGGTCAAGACGGCGAAAGCGAAAAAGAATGACAACAGGATGTAAAACAAAACAGGTTACACGTTCGAGAGCCCAAGCGTCTTGAGGGGGAAAAGAAAGCGGTCCGTCTTTTTGGGCCTACCCTCGCTTACGTAAGCAAACAGAAAACAATAAAAAAAAAGAAACAAAAGTGGAAGCCGTTCAGACTTAGCAGGTCTGCTCTGCTGTATCAGAAATATCGGGGGGGGGGGGGATAAACGGCACGAAAGATGCGCAGCCATGGACGTGAAAGACTTGATTACAGCAACGGACACACGAAGAAGCCGGGGCCGCTGCGGAAGGAGATGTGTCCGAGCAGCATTTCGTAGGCACAGGTGTGACACGCGTGCAACATGGTGACACCACTCGAGCTGCTGCACGCTCTTTGCTAGACCATTGATAATAGGAGCAATATATAGATATTCAAATGACATTGCATGCTAAAAAAACGAGCGGCCGGTGTATTACGCAGCTTGCAAACACGAGCATCGACACTACTGTAAGCTTATCGAATTCACAGCTGACGCATTTAGAAAAAAATACTATATATATATATATCGCAATCTTTGTTTTTTCGTCGCTGTACATATGTTCACAGATGTTCGAACGTAGACGCATGGTGCCATACCGGGGGGGGCGTCGAGAGTTGTGCAGCTCTCATACTCGAAGGTCTCTTCCGCCCCAGTGTTTGCGGCCGCAGCCGACGAAGCACCACCACCATCATCATCAGCAGCAGCAGCAGCAGCGGGGGGGATACTGAGAATGGGATACTTTCCGATGACCCCATCACCCGAAATCTCCCTGTTCCATCCCCAGCACCGCGAAAAAACACAAAAAAACGAAGCAAAGAAACAGACGAAATGAAACGACAAGAAAGCCAGGTTAGAAGTAGTAATCGAAGAAGGTGTTTTAGATAGCGTGAAATCGTATGGCCAACGGCGTAAATCGTTATGCTTCGTCTGGTCATGTTTCTCCCGGCAAGCCGCAGAAACGCTAATAAACCACCTCACTTTTCGGGGACAAGCTCATGGTTGGAACTACAGTAGCCAGTCCCTTTAACGGGACTCTAGTGAGCCTGGGCGGAGAGGCCCCATGAATGCCCACGGTTCTTATCAGATTTGGCCCATTTGGCACTTGTGGAGTACATGGTCCGTTTTCTAGCAAAAACACGTGGCATTTTGCCGGGGGGGGGCAGTGTATTGGCCCATTTTAAGGGACCCAGGGGCTTGCTCAAGTGCTACGTCCGTCCACTGTGAAAAACGATTAAAAAACGGCTGGCACCAATTTGAGGTCCCTTATATAAAGCTTTTCTTATCGCGGGACACGTGCTGCGATAATAGGGGGCATACTCTCGACGCCACTACGTGCCGAGTACACACTCGCGCGAGTCCCTCTATACCTCGCTTAAACACCATACTCGAGTATGTTTTGTTGGCGCAGGGTGACGAAAGCGGTGCGTACCAATAAACCAAAACAGTAAATGATACGAATCGCAGATATTTAGAGCAGCAGCTCGCGCGAGCCAGAGGGGGGCGCAGGGGAGGGGGGGGGGCACTTACTTGTGGCTTGCCTTGGTCATTTGGCTGTTTACAATGCATCCCTTTCGAAGCGAAGCACCGTTTGTACTCCTGATAGAGACCCCTCTAACATTTGGGCGCTCATTGCATTTCATGCTATAGAGGAGACTCTATTGCCAATGGTCCCTCTATAGCGAAGATGTAGGTTGA
Organism: Undaria pinnatifida; assembly: GCA_012845835.1. NCBI lineage: Eukaryota > Phaeophyceae > Laminariales > Alariaceae > Undaria > Undaria pinnatifida. Next base: position 13,644,496 of record JABAKD010000001.1, read on the forward strand.
CGGTCTACAGCAGTTTTGACCCGTCAAGGCGTCTTTGTACTTATACTAGTTTTAGGGTGTGGGGTTCCTTGAGAGCTGCCCGTCCACGGGCAACAGTGCAGTCAGCCGACATATTTTCTCTATAGTGCCGGTATGTGCCTGCTGGAAATACCGGCACTATCTATGGCGACAACCGACACTACTTCGCATACTGCCACTACTGTTTGCTATTGTGCCCAGCTACTTCACAGGGACATTAGAGGGCAACCGGCACTGCTCAACCAGCACAATAGGGGAACCTCTGCTGAATCGCCAAGCTGAACGCGCGATGAATGGCTTGTTACCGCGGGGCAGACACGCCCCCCCCCCCCCTCCCCCCCCCCTCCCGCCCACCAAAGAGGTCCTGGCTGCTTCGTGTGACGGATGCTGTAATCGTTATTTCGTGTCGACACTTCTCCGCTCTGGAGCCTCACAGGGGCAAAGAATAAGGGCTCAGAAAATGCGCGATAGCTACCGCACGTCCTACCAGAGGTACAACAGCTCTTGTGCACGACAGTAAGCCTCGTACAGTTTGGTGTATCCGATGCTGTAGTTGTGGTTCGAGTTGGAACGCACCTGTGGTACCCATCCGCACCGTCGATCTCCCAGAGCCGGGTGGATAGCTGGCAGGACGTCATACCCTGAGAAAAAAAAGGGGGGGATAGGGCGAGGAGATGGTGCGGACAATGGCACCTGTAAGAGTAGACGCACCACACTCCTCACGGAAAGCATTGCGTTAGCGGCGTTTGGCAACATTTGGGGGGCGCAAACAAAACGGTGGCAGCGGGGCAGCACAAGCCAAAACAACACAACACAAAAACACCGCACATCACTACGCAACACAACGCAATCGCAGTGCAACCACACCAGAGCACAACACAACAAAACCCATCGCATCCCTTCCGAACTCAACCCTCCCTGACCCAACTCAAACCAAACCAAACCAAACCAAACCAAACCAAACCGAACCGAACCAAACCAAACCAAACCAAACCAAACCAAACCAAACCAAACCAAACCAAACCAAACCAAACCAAACCAAACCAACCAAACCAAACCAAACCAAACCAAACCAAACCAAACCAAACCAAACCAACCAAACCAAACCAAACCAAACCAAACCAAACCAAACCAAACCAAACCAAACCAAACCAAACCAAACCAAACCAAACCAAACCAAACCAAACCAAACCAAACCAAACCAAACCAAACCAAACCAAACCAAAACAAACCAAAACAAACCAAACCAAACCAAACCAAACCAAACCAAACCAAACCAAACCAAACCAAACCAAACCAAAACCAAACAAAACCAAAACCAAACAAAACCAAAACCAAACAAAACCAAAACCAAAATCAAAACCAAACCAAAACCAAAACCAACCCAAACCAATTCACAGCAAAACAAACCACACCAGACCATCATAACACAACAAGAAAACAAAAAAACACAAAAATAAGAGGCCCATTAGACTAGTCAGCTATACTGCGGCCAAAACGAGCTACCCCTATCTACGAGCGTGTCTACCGCGCGAAGGAACCGGGCGCACCGTATAACACTGAGCCGTTATGAGGTGAAGAGGGCACCGGCGTGGGCGCAACAGGGCCAGCCGACTTGAGAAAGTAGCACAACGCCTTGACACGCGAAAGCATCGCCGGGATACGTGAGGAGACGGGGGCGTGAATATCACAGTGCTATTGCCACATGCCAATCAGGTATAGCGATGCAGATTGCCGCATCCCGCATCAGCGCCGCAACAGCAGTGCAACCGTCGGGAGCGACGTTCAAGCTCGACGAACACAGCGCACGCTTCGCCACGCACAAGCACCACCCAGAGAGACACGAGGAGACGTGGAAATGGAAACACAAGTTGTGTTTCTTGTCCATAAACCTACCACGCATAACGATGCAAATTGCATTATCCCGCACTAGCAACGCAAAAGCAGCGCAACCATCAAAAGCGAAATTCGAGCTCAACTAAAACCAGCATACTGCTCGCCGCGCGACAATATCACACGAAGCCGCGAGGAGAGGGGGGAATGGAAATCAAGGGTGCCGTTCTCATAAGTCTACCACGCACGGCGACGCTGATCGCCGTATTTGCTTCTCATGTTAGCGGATACGGCGATCAGCGACGCTGTGCATCGTACAGTCACGGGAAGAGCACCGCTGACCTCTTTCTCCCGTTCTCTTCGCGTCTCCGGGTGCTGTTTTAGCGTGCCGGGGTATATGCTGTGTTCGTTGGGCTGGCAAAGAAGCGCCGCACGTTCGCGCTCTCGTCATCTGCACGGTTGTTTTGTTACTCATGCGGGGTATGCCAATCAACATCGCCACGCGCAATAGAACAAAGCACCACAAATGTCGATGCCCCCGTCTTCTGGCGTTTGCGGCTGCTGTTTTCGCGTGTGGAGGCGTTCGTGGTTTTCGTTGAGTTTGCGGAGGCATGTTTCGGCAAGGGTGCACCACTTATATTTTCATTAGCTTTCCTCGACAGAGTTCGACATAAGTCGTTATGATTCGTCGGTGTTCATAGCAGCATGTTAAATACATACAAGTTACATAAACCTATCACGCACAACGACTAAGATTTTGCAATACCCCGCAATAGCAACGCACCAACAGTGCAACCCTCGGGAGCAACATTCAAGCTCAAGTAAAACCAGCACATGGTTCGCCACGCGACAACATCACACGAAGCCGCGAGGAGAGAGGGGAATGAAAATCAAGGGTGCCGCTGCCATAAGTCTACTACGCACAGCGACGCTGATCGCTGTATCCGGTTCCGATATTAGCACTGATGTTGCGTCGCTAATGCTGGATACGGCAATCTGCATCGCTTTACGTGGTAGACTTACGGAAAGAGCACCACTGACCTCCATCTCCCCTTCTTTTCGCGTCTCCGCGTGCTGTTTGTGCGTGTCGAGGTAAACGCTGTGTTCAATAGGCTGGCAAGGAAGCACCGTACGTTTGCGCTACAGTAATCTGCACGGCTGTTTCGTTGCTCATGCCAGGTGCGACAATCTGCAGCGCCATGCGTACTATACTTACGCAACAAAGCATCACAAAATGAGAAGCCCCCCTCTTCTCGCGACTACGGCTGCTGCGTTTGCTAGGGCCCGACCCATTAGGTGGTATTTGTTTTCTCTGTGCCTAATTTTTCGGGGTGGCACGTGCCCAAATAGGCAAACTTTGCCACCAAGTTATGACCGTTATGTCACACGTTTGGGAGCCATGCGCCATTTTTTGCTCATGTGCATGCGCATAATAGCGAAACACGCAGCAGGTTACGCCAAATTTCCACCGCGAAAATCAACCGATTTTGGTGCGTTTACATATTTTTGCGCGGCTCGCGACTCCCAACCCCGACGGGTTATCTCACCCCAGATATAAACCCACTCAACGTGGCATAGGCACCCATTTCTACAGTTCGCTTGTTTGGCCACGTTATTGGCCCAAGTTACGCCTGTTTTGCCACCCCTTGGCCCAAAATTGAACTTATGGCTTCGCCTATGATCCCCAGAGCCAGCAATGTCAATACCTATGCCCAGTTAGGCCCTAGCTGTTGCGTGTGGAGGCGTTTGTGGTTTTCGTTGAGCTTGCGGAGGCATACTACGGCAGGGGTGCACCAAATATTTCATGTATCAGCTCTCCTCACCTGAGGAGTTGTAGCTCTCACACAAAGAAAAGCTATTTTTTTTCGGCGAAAGATGAAAATGCTACTCAATGAACACCCCCATGGCCTATATTGGTACACAACGAATAAACTGTTGTGCCTCTCCAGCCAGTTGCCCCGGTGGCGTATCAGGTTATCCTCGAGCCTGGTATAGGCCAGTTTCGTGAGTTCGAGTCCCCCCGAGGTGCATACTCGTATATAGCCGTACGGACTTTTTCTTGCGCAGAGATTGACTTGCGGAAAGTGCGAGAGCGTGAGTTAGCAACGCTCGATGATAAATCGACAAGCAGCGGGATTGCTGAACGCTATGCGCGATAAAAATTGAAGGCAAGAAGCGGGGGCAAGAAGGGACGAAACCTGTGACCACGGCTTGTTCAGAAGCTGGAAAGTAGAAGTGTCGAAAAATAAAATAATAAACAAGAAAAAAAAAAAGAGCTACATAGTTTATAAGTGCGAGATAGAGCATGCATCGAAATCACCCTGAGCAGAATCCATGGCATTCAAACATCTTCAAAGGAGTAAAAACGAACGATTATGGACCGAAATCACCCTCCACAAGATCTACGGGATTCACATACCTTCAGAAGAGTAAAAACGGACGATTATGGACCGAAATCGCGCGTCACAAAATCTATGAGATTCCCGCATCTTCAAAAGAATAAAAATGATCGACCGGACTATCACGCAGCTTGCACAGATGAGTGTTGACCCTTAAAAATGGTCAAACCCACAGCTGACGTGTCTAAAAAAAACATGTATATATAGATATATCTATATTAATACACAGGACACATACACACTATTCTAACTCAATATCATGGTCGAGGAGCGCTCCGTCAGTCACGAAAAAGGTCTAGGAAGAAATATGCTACTTGTACCCCTATTGCACTTTCTCGCGCATTTTTTCTTTCCAAAAATGTGGGCACTCCTTAATCCAATATTGCTCCAACGATTTTACTTTTGCATTGCATGCTTCTTTCGTCTGTACCTTAAGACATGAGACACGATTTTTCATCGGGTTGCGGACGAACGCTACGATAGAGGTACCACTTTTCGTCTGAAAAGAAATCTGAATGACGGGGCTCCTTAACCCAAAATCGTCGGATATTGGCCATTTTTTTTTTTTTGTCCTGACTGTCGTTGTGTACCTAGGCCATATGGGATTTTTCGTTCGGTTGCAGCTTTATTTTTCTTCCAGATCAGTTCTTGGGGGAGGTCTTAAGCTCCTAAATTGAGGGGTGGGATTAGAAAAAAAAACTACTGGCGCACCTCTACGTAGCACGTACCTTTTTCTGATCATACATTCATTCAGTTTTCTCAAACCCGGGTTTTTGTGCGGGGTATAGTTTTCCTACAGTGACCTGTTCCAACAACAAAAAAATGGCGAAACTTCTACCGTACCAAGCGCGTGTCACGCGTCCGCTATTGAAAAGGCCCCACTGATTGGGGCAACGCCGGTCGGTGCCTTCTTCTCATTCAGCAAACGCGCAGGTCGATGCGTCCCTGTGTGTGCCACTCTGTTGCGTAGGACCACAGAAACCAGAACTCGCCACACACCCATGGAACAATATATTCCCCTGCATTGACTAACCATTGTTTCTTGTTTTTTGTTTTTTTATCATCACTTTTACTTTTTAGCTCAAAACGTGAGAGCTTTTTACCCTCAGCGACCTTCTGCAAGCCGTGGTCACAGGGTTTCTTCCCCTCTCCCCCCCCCGTAGGTACTTGCCTTGATTTTTTGTTATCGCGCACAGGGTTTGGCATTCCCACTTTTCAGCTTGTATTTGATTGTCAATGGTCATCGGAAACCATACCCGGTCCTGATTACTGTTCGCCCTCAATAGCAGAAAAACTTGCAACTACTAACGACGGGAAAAATCGCAAACTACTAACGATCGAGGCTTCCCTCAAGCGAGCGTCCCTCCTCGGATATTCGAGAGCTTGCCGGCCAGGCTCATGAACCAATCAATGTTTTACGTCGTGTAGAGCAATATGACCGCCTTATTGGCCGAAGCCGCCTTATTCATTCCACGTCAATAGTGCAATTTGCCCGTCGCGTCGAGCGATTTTGACCGCCTCATGTCGGGATCTCGTCTTACTCAGACCGCCTTATTGGGGGACCCTTAATGCACTGAACTCACCCTTCCAGTAACGTTACAACACCTACCTGTGGCCTCGTAGGATGGTCACGGAGCAGCTTCATCCTCACGGAGTACGCCCACATCCAGTTCTTCCTGACAAACGAACACCCACAAAAACATTTCCAACGACAGATCAGATCAGATCAGATTAGATCAGATCCCGTTTAATGTTCTCGATATTTTGGGACAGACAGACAATCAACAAATACCACCGGTAGCATCTACACCCTTTGTGGCGGGCGGGATATGTAAAAGAGTACGTCCGCATACAGTAACTCCCGATAAACGCAAGCAAGCAACCTAACAACCACGCAAAAAAACAAAGAAACCGAGCAGCTAACCAACCAACCAACCAATCAACCAATCAACCAACCGACCACACGTCATCACATCTTGGCAGTGGGTAGGGTTACACCATGGTCGATTTTGTAAACATATTCTAACAACGTCAGCTGTGAGTTCGACGAATATAGGGTGGATGCTCATCTTTGCAAGCAGCGTACTTCATCGATCGCCCGTTTTCAGAAAGTTTCACGACTCAGAACCTAATACTATTAATAGATCACATTGTACTACACTACGCATCATGCATGGCCAAGTGTTAGATTGGTAACACACCAATCGTCTGCGTATCGAGTAACAAAAACAACACGAATAACAACGAATTATATTGTAACTTTTGTATATCTGTACCATCTACATAATTTACGCTGGGTGAGAAAACATCGGGCAAAAATAATTTCCTCATTTCACGATCTCACCAATTTGTGGCAGATAGATCCTCATCGGTCAATGTGAGCTGCAACATCTACATCGTATGTTCACGATCTTGATACTTCAGGGGAAGACAGCTCATCATAGATCAATATGATCTATACGACCAATTAATAGATCATGTGTGAGTCGTGGAATCTGTACGATACAGCTCTTGCACGACATCTCAACCCGGCAAATGTAAGCTCTACATAGTTAATTAAGAGATTGCGATACATCCATAACGGCGGAATCCCAGATCCTAAACAGTCTAGATCGTGAATTACTGGATGTGCGAAAAGATCCAAGGTAACAGGTGGAAGGTAACGGGTAAGGGGTCCTGTGAACTGCCCCCTGCATCATGCCAAGGGTCGAGGGCTAACGGTAAGTGGATAAAGGAGGACACAGAGTCCAACTGTGTTCACTTTGGACCATTCAACAGGGGGGGGGGGAGGGGGGGGGGCTAGCGACACCCCCGGCCCACTACAGTGAGCCGATTTATCGGACACCGGGACGTTTATTCGGGTCCGACCACCGATTCGATTTCCGATTAATCAGAATTTCCGGCACGATAACTGGTATACCACACTAGTATTTTACCACAAACTCACCTATGTGTGCACTCTTCGGGAATTAGAACCGGGGACACTTGAATCTCCACCCCCTGCAAAAACGTGTTCGTCAGCAAGGCAAAACCAAAATGGTCAGCAAGGCGACAAGAAAATGATTGCTCCTACCTCCAGAATTATTGGAGCAGACTCTCTTCTTTTAACGGACACGTCAATGAGGTAAATGCGATCATCACAAAGAAGAACCCCCACTTGCTACCAATACCCTCCTTTTATATATATCATCACATTTACACTTCAGCTCAACCCGCAAGAAGCTTTACCCTTAGAAACCTTCTCGACAAGCCGTGGTCCCAGGTGCCTTCCCTTCCCCTCGGCAAGTGCTTTCATTTTTATCGCGCATAGGGTTCAGCATTCCCACCTTCCAGCTGTTTATGCTCATCGATATGCATCCAATTTTCGGCAGACTCGCGCTTTCGAACCTTCGGCCTGCCAATGTGTAAGAAAGATTCCCTTGCGGGACTCGAAGCTCCGACATCGACCTCAACAGCTACGCGGGTTACTATTGAACCACCACAGCTGACTAGTGGGGGGGGGGTCGTGGTGGTGTGCGTTTTTTCGCGTGCTGGGGTACCGATACGCCGGCGGCGTGGTTCGTTCATGAACCCCCCTCGCTGTCATGAGGGAGGCTGCGGAGCGAGTCGCCTTCTCTGCTGCCTCAAAAGCGCGAGTGCGTGGTGAGCGAAAGTGAAACACTATGCACATTGCCATGACTACTCCAATAGAGGGTGCTGATACAGTGCCGGTTGAGTGGTGCCCGTTGCCCGCCATAAATCTATATATCTTGGTTCGCTTATCACATATGCACATCCTTACGTCTGCGGATATCTCCCGCCTCTGACCGCCTTTCCGCGCGGTTTCTTCGCTGAGGCGTGCCCCCGCCTCGCCTGCAACCACCGGCTCAGCTGATCCGCCCGCTCGGCGCCGTAGCGCGCGCGAGGCCTCGACGTCGAGATCTACGACGAGATCTCCGAAAAATCGTGCCCTGTGAGACGTTTGGTGCGTAGTCTGCACACAGGGCTAATGTCTTCGCGTTATTTCTTCGGTACGTGTTCTCTGACCTCCGACACACGGGGGGGGGTCGATTACCTGGCCGGCGTCGCCATTGTAAAGGCCACTAAGCGAGGTTTGTGCTAGGATCTGGGGAAGAAAAGTTCGTAATCCCCGAGAACACATGCCACCCAGGCGTAGTGGAGAACTGCGAACTCTCAATATTTTTGAACCCCCGGTAGTCTACAGCAGCACGTATACATGTACATGATGTACAGCAGTAGCTGAAGCTATGATGAGCCTGCAGCATCACGAAGCTACAAATGGTATATGCACAGCAGCATCACGAAGCTACAAATGGTATATGCACAGCAGAATCACGAAGCTACAAATGGTATATGCACAGCAGCAGCTAGGCGTCGTGGAGAACTGCGAACTCTCAATATTTTTGAACCCCCGGTAGTCTACAGCAGCACGTACATGTACATGATGTACAGCAGTAGCTGAAGCTATGATGAGCCTGCAGCATGACGAAGCTACAAATGGTATATGCACAGCAGCATCACGAAGCTACAAATGGTATATGCACAGCAGCAGCTGTGGCCGCGCCTTTCTGCGTAGCAACGCAGAGCGTCACCCAGCTGGGGTGAACCGCCATGCTCTCCCATAATTTCCAGGCTGCCTTCTCGCATTGTTCCGCCGCACACGGGAAATCGGGAAAAAATTGTCGGCATTTTCCCTTTCCAGTATCTCCCATATATGAATTAACAAACTTCGTCTAACTCTTGGCATTACTTCTTACCCTCTTAATATTTAGTATCCTGCGCTGCGACCGGCGGCCGTCCAGGCCGCCGGCGTAGCCCCTTGTATGCGTCTATGAAATCGCTTGCCAAGCACTGGAACGGCCAGTAGCGGCAGCACGCGGACCAGTGCCAGCGTCCGCTATGGTGCCGGCATTTAGGGCTGGCGCACACCAGCGCTAAAGGCCACTTTCCGCTATTGTGCGGGTATTTCGGGAGGCGCATACCGGCGCTAAAGGCCACTTTCCGATATAGTGCGGATATTTCGGGCTGGCGCATACCGGCGCTAAAGAGGGGCCACCACCCTACTACTACCACTACTACTACTACCACTACTACTGCCACTGCTACTACTACTACTACTACTACTATTACTACTACTACTACTACTACTACGACGACTACTACTACTACTACTACTACTACAGTACTACTACTACTGCTACTACTCCTACTCCTAGCACTGCTACTCCTACTCGTACTACTACTACACCAACAGACGCATGGCCTTTGTATTTTCAATATCGTTTCTGACGCGTGCTACGATATAGGCGCACCCATTATTACTAGTATTGTATTTTCCGAGGTTCATCACTTTAGGAGGTCAAGACCGATCCGGACCGATCCCGACCGATCCCGACCGATCCCGACCGATCCCGACCGATCCCGACCGATCCCGAGTCCTTCTACGGTAGCCCCCCCAGCTGTTCTTTAACGAACTCGCCGGTTTTGAAGCCAGCTCCCGGCTGCATCTGTTGAGACACGGTGCCTCTTTTGCCACCCCGAAGTCGTCGTTCGATAGTCCGTCGCAAAAAAAAAAGAAACATGAAGACATATTCTTCATGGCATCCTTCCTCGTAATCGAGCAGCCATGAAACGTCCATTAAACAAAATCGTTATTGTTTTTTTTTGGGGGGGAGGGGGGGGGCTATCGTAGAATCACTCTCCCCAAAAGCTAATTCAACACAAAAATGAAACCCCCAGCACCGGATGGAAAATCCCATGGCCTACGAGGCACACAACAATAACCATGCAAAATTAAACGGCCTATTATTTATTTATTTTCCGACCTTTTGGGGTTAAAGAGCCCCGTCATTCAGAAACCATGTTCGCCAAAAAAAGGTATACCTCTATCGTAGGCCCCTTCCTCTTTGTATTTTTTGTTTCGTTTTTTTCGTTTGCTCCTCCGTTCTATTGTCTTCGCACTTTTCCCTTCCTCTTCTCCCTCCCCAGACGCAACCCAGATCGGCCGGGGTCACCAATCAGGCGTTTCTCCCCCCCCCCTACCCACTACCGCACGCGCCTTCACTCTCACGAAGACAAAATTCGCCACAGCAGTCCATAGTATCCTAGAAAATAGTAAATAGTACCGTCGTTGGCAAGCACGAGAGTCGTCCCAGTTCGTAGCAAAACATTAACACTGCCAACTCACATTAGTCACTTGCGTCGAGCAGCCCTGTCCACCCTTTTGAGGGAACAACCAGATCCCACGCCGAAACACACCAGGAGCCTCTTCCCAGCGAGATCGAACAGCGTAGTCACCGTTCTTAAGGCGCCTATTCCAAAAGAAGGTATATATAATTATATAATATAACAGGTAGGGAGAAGGGGGAGAGGGGGGAGGGCGGGGGACGGGAGGGAGGGGGGGGGGGGGGGGGGGAAGGGGGGGCAGGGGGGCGAGGGGGGGGCGAGGAGGGGCGGGGGAAAGGACGGAATGAGGGGGAGAAGATGGGGGGGGGGGGAGAAAGGAGGGATTAAATGGAAGAAGAGGGGGGGGAGAGAGAGAGAAAGGAGGGAATTGTGAGCGGGGGGGGGGGGGGTAAAGGTAGCGGGATGGTGGGATCTCAATAATACCTCCACACCACTGACACCAATGATGCATTTTTGATGATAAGACTTGGTCCCCCGGGTGAAGAGCAGCCTGCGACACGCCAAAACAGACGTCGTTGAAAACACACTGGGAATGCATGGCGTTCAGAGTGGTGGGACAAGCCCATTTGACCGCTCTTAAGTCCCGTATGCTCACGTCTCCGGCAGCGGTAAATCGAGGTACCCGCGGTAATCCTATACACCACCTCCATCATCACAACCACCACCACCGATAAATCGAAATACCCTCGGTAATCCTATACACCACCACTACCACTACCACTACCACTACCACTAACCCCACCAACACCACCGCCAGCACCAACCCACCTCAAATACTCCTCCAGCCACGCCATCAGGTTTCCCCTCGCGCGAGGCTTTCCCCCCGAGCTGTAAGAGGCGCCTCTTTCTAGTGGGGGAGAGGGTACAACCGGGGCCGCATCGAACACGCCAAATAGTGGAGGCATTTTCCCATCGTATCGAACGTTACCCTCCCTGTCAACCCAAGTCTGGGGGGGGGGGGGGGTTAGGGGAGGGAACGGGGAACGGTGCGAAGAGGCGGACGAGGGGGAGGGGGCGTGGGGAAGGCAGGGAGGTGGAGAGGCGGGCGAGGGGGGGGGGGGGCATGAGGGAGGGAGGGAGGGAGGGAGGGAGGGAGGGAGGGAGGGAGGGAGGGAGGGAGGGAGGGAGGGAGGGAGGGAGGGAGGGAGGGGGGGAGGGAGGGAGGGAGGGTAGGAGGTGGTGTTACAAGCGTTCATAATAGAAAACCAATAGTCCTAACAACTACAGCTCTACATCAAATTGCCCAAAACGGCCCAGCCAATGATTTTCGCCAAGCAGAAGCAAAACTACGAGGTGTAACAGTTCACGCTGGCACATCGGGCTCAAAATCAGGTGTTATCGCGTCGCGAACACTCACCCACCCTCTTGGACAGATTTTTCGCTAGCCGCAACCAAAACGCCACCCCTCCACGACAAAACCAAACCACAGAACAAACAACACAAAAAAAACAACGTTCGAGGGAGGGGGGGAGAGAGGATCATGGGGGGGGGGGGGTAGCCGTAGTGGTAAGACCATAGCTATTAGACCCTTGCATTTCTACAATGCCGGGACGGAGCACGTCGAGTTTTCACCGACCAGGCAGGCATGGCACAAGCGCGAAGCACCGCGAGGTGTTCAGCGAGTCGCATGAGGGGCGTGCTGCATTCTACCAAGGACCACCGGTCAAGCGGACTGCGGCACCTTGGGAGTACTTTCTTGCATATCGCGTGACAGCTTCGATCGAAATCATACGTTGTCTAGTGTGACCACTTGCGGAGACAGCAAGGGGTCTATGGCGGTCCAACAATAAGCCGCGGACATTATTGAGGCCGAGGTCGTAGGTCACAAGATACTCTTACAGACCGATAGGCCCAAAGCGTGAGAGGGCGAGTTGGCGAAACTCGATGCAAACGAACGAGCACGAAAATCTCACAAGTGGGAATACCGAACCCTGAGCGCGGCAAAGACGAAGGCAAGTGCCGCGGGGGAGAAGGAGCGACACCCGTGCTACGAAACTCCTAATGGGTGCCCTACCATATACACACTTCTACGTGATATCACCACCTCACACGGAGTCAAGGCTCTCCGCTCCGCACTATATGATCTACAGTACCTCGACCACCCTCTCGCGTACCGCCAAAACATAGAAAGAGAAAAAAAGGACAGCACTCTGGTCGTCTAGCTCACGTAGCGAGACGCGTGTTTTTCATCGCCGTTGCCAACCAACACCAACCTCGTGCTGGGGATTATGGATGGATTTGGGGGAGAGGGGGGGGGGGTGATTCAACCTAATCCCCGTCAAAGCGAGCGCCCACTCACCCTCTGAGATAGGTTGTCGCTACTGCCTCAGCGGCCAGAAAAAAGGTCACCCCTTGCCCACCAACAAATAAAACGAAAACAAAAGTACGAAAAAAAAAGAAAACGCCAAAACAAAAAATGTGAATATCAACGCAAACCACACAACAAAAAACGAATGGGGCCGTAGGGAGGGGGGGTGATTCAATTCAATCCCCGCACGCGAATGCCACCTCACCCTCTTGGATAGCTTGTCGCTAGCAGCCAGCAAAAAGCCACCCCTCGCCCGCACAGCGTCGAGATCAGTGCCCCACGTCCTCGCCGTAGCTGCGCGGACACAATCAAGAGTCGCGGAATCGGGTTAAAAAAGGATGAATTGCGGTCGAAGCGTTTGTTGCGCGAAGCAGCCTCAGCTATTTTCCTTCTCCATACGGAGTAAACCTAAACTGCGGTCGAAGATTTTTTATTGCGCGAAGCAGCTTCAGCTATTTCCCCCCGCCCATACGGGGTTAACCCCTTCACGACCCCAAGGTCCCTCCCTATACTAACTCCAAGTAATTTGTCACCCAAAACGGGTTTCCAATTGTAAAGGCGTTAGTATCAGTGCGCAGAATGATTACGGTGCACCTGGAGCTTCCGGTAAGGAAGCCCTATCATAGCTGCTGCCAATGACACCGTGTGTCCTCCGCATCTCCCTGAATTGCCGAAGTTAGAGCAAGACTAGCGTCTTGCGTGGGGTGGTCTGGTTGGTACAACCTTGCGTTGGCGTTATTGCGCTGAAATTGCAAATATCATGTGGCGGGGGGTGTTTGTAGCGCAAATCGCCCTCGGTAATACTATTATGTTCACTAGCTGGCAACATCTGTCCATGGGGTTAATGGATCTTCAAAGAGCAGTACATACAGTAAAAAAACGCGCGAGCGGGGTTATCACGCAGCTTGCAAAAGATGGGCACCGGCCGATCCTAACGGAAAGGCAGGAGGCAAACGAGATGATTGCATTCTACGTGACATGTGCCGCGACGTCGCCAATCGGTCGGTATCAGCACATACGTACGTATGTGCGTAGTACGAGGTAGTTACTAGTAGCAGTGTAGTGGTAGAGTAGTTGTAGCAAAGCTACAAAGTATAGTATAGTGTACTGGGGGGGGGAGGGAGGGGGGCGTACTCATTTTTTGCGCGCATTAAGTCATTCGACCATTGACCACGCATCCTTTTCGAGACGGAGCGCACCGTTCCTACTCCTAATAGACACCTCCAACATTTCGGCGATCATTACGCTTCTTCCGTATATATTACATAGAACACGTTTGCTTATCCTATCCCCGTCCTGTTCGCCGTCTCCGGCCACCATCCATCTCCTAGGATTGCGGTCGTTTTCTCGCTACTCTCTAGTCTACGAAATTCTTCCATGTCACATCCGTCTAGTTCCCTCAACTCGTCTAACGCCTTCCGTTCCTCCTTGTACATTTTACATTATCCTACCATGTGAGTCCTGCTCTCTATGGTTTTCCCACACGGGCACATATTTGTAGCCACGTCCTCCTCCTCCCGACTACGGGTATATATCTTTCTTCTTTCTGGTACGTAGAATCAGGTCCCCTACACGAAATCGCAGTTTCAGTTTTTTCGCGTAGTTCATTTGGCCGTGCACATACGTCTTCACTCCAACATCTTCCCTCAACCTCCCGTATATCTCAAAACGCTTCTCCTCCTTCACCTTATTTCTTAGCGCTAGCCTTCCCCTTCCTTCTAGTCTTTCTTTTACTTCCGTCTTGTACCCGCCAAACTTCTCTATAGACAGTACCTCTTGTTGGTCTCCTACTGTTTCCTTCCATATTTTCTCGACAACGTTACCCCATCTTATTCCAGCTCGCTCTTTCGTTATTTTCTCCCATTCAGCCCTATCAACTATGGCTGGCATCCTCTTTCCTGGTGGGTTGGACAACTATTTTAGTGTCCACCGACATCCAGGAAATTAGTATGATACGGGTTTGGGGGGGGGGTAACCATTACAGCACCCCTGGTTTCCACAGATATTGGATTCATTCCTTAGGCAAAGGGGGTACCTTCATAGATCCCCTACCTTCTCCCAAGGTGGAAAGCATGTCACAACCTCGGACAGATCACCGATCCCTACCTGATGATCTAGATATTCCAGGAACGATCTGTACGGTCTAGCTAAAGTTACCCGGTGGGAGCCGTACGATCTGCATCATCTAGCAAAATGTTTTTAGGGTTGGATCTGTACCCTACATCTACAGATCCCGCACAACATAACCTAACGGCA
Organism: Undaria pinnatifida; assembly: GCA_012845835.1. Classification (NCBI taxonomy): domain Eukaryota; class Phaeophyceae; order Laminariales; family Alariaceae; genus Undaria; species Undaria pinnatifida. The sequence goes on from JABAKD010000001.1 coordinate 13,659,496, forward strand.
GATACAGGATCAACTATTGTAGACGGTCTATATAGTCAGCCGTTCGTGGTGTGGAACATTTGGCCGGGTAACGAGGGGGAGGGGAGGGGGGGGTCGCCCGTTACACAGCCGAGGTTTTCACATATATGGGGATCGATTTTTCGGAGGTGAGGGGATAACCTTTTTAGAAATCGCACTTACAGTACCCCGGGTTTCCACATATAGAAGGCTCAATTCTGTTTTTTTTTTGGGGGGGGCATCCTTTCCAGAAATCACAGCTCCGGCAACCCGGGTTTCCACGTATGGAAGGCTCGCTTTTCTAGGAGTGGGGGGGGGGGGGGGAGGATCACCTTTATAGAACCCCTGGCTTCCACCGCCAAATGACTCCAAGGTGATGAGACCGGCATCGACCCCCCTTTGTATCGAGAACAGCTTGGAAGTGCACCTTTCACCATAGAAACAATAGCCGCCAAGGAGGCCCAGAGACCTGACCATAGAAGCAATAGATTTTGCCCCCGAGGAGGCAATTTAAGACAAGGGGAAGGGGTGGGGGGGGGTGATCATTCCCCGACATAACATGCAAGATAGGCCAGGATGAAAAGATGAACGGGGAGGGGAGGGGGGTGTAAAGGTCGTGTGTAAGGGAAGGGGTGGGGGGGGGGGGCAGCTGGCCGGAGGGGTACGTGCAGCGGGATACATGGAGAGGGGAAGGGATGGCGGTGGGGGGAAGGGGGGGGAGGGAAGGGGGGGGGGGGAAGGGAGGGGAGGGGGATAAAGAGGAGGGGGAAGGAGACATATTGGGGGAGCGTATGAGGAAAGTGAGGCGGAGGGGAGGAGGGGTTGGGGGCAAGAAATAAACGTCAAGTCACGAATCAGCGTATACATGTGTACACAGCTGTACGCATAGGTCATTCCAATCAAAATTTCAATACCATTCGCTCAACACACTAAATAGCTCTTACGTGCCACTACCGACGAAAGCCGGCAGCTCCGTCGGTCGCCCCGCGTCCACTCCGAGATAGCCATTGAGAAGCTCGTCCCAGGCCAGGTACTGCTCCAAAATGAAAATTATCAAAAATGAGCGGGGTCGCTTTTTGCTTGGTCAATGAGGTTTTCAGTTGAAGAGCAATCAGTTTTAAAAATCAGACGCAAATGACAAGATATAGGCAGCACGTTAAGGTTAAAACATTTCAGAACTGATTCGATTCGGGTCGCGGCGGCGGAGGAAGTAGCTGGAATCTTTTCGCGAAAAAAAAAGGTGCGTACCGTAGTGGGGAGGGGGGAGAAAAGCCTGCTTGGTGATCCCGGATCTGAGTTGCGTCTAGGAAGGGGAAAAAAGACAAATTTAAAGTGCGCGAAGAAAATGAAAGGGACGGGCAAAATAAAGCAAAAAAAAGAAACCACATACCTGCCGTTACGAGATACCAGATAGTGCCCAATATCTGTGTTTATAGAATACGTATCTAACCCAAGAAGCACGTGCTACAATAGATCATGCAGATCATACGGCATCCACCCGGTAACACGAGCTGGGCCACACAGATCTTCCCCTGAGATAGTTACATTATCGAGTGAGGATCGATGATCTGTCGTCCGACGTGTGGAATAGAATGTCACTATTTTCGGTGCTATTTGTTGTACAGCAGGGCTTCCTCAACAAGGCGGTCTCTGGGTAAGGCGGTATCCCGATATAACGCGGTCGAAATCGCTTGGCACAACTGGCGTCAACCCCGTGCTAGCCACGATCGAGGTCGCGCTTATCGGCCAAAAGTATTTTATGAACGGCTCTGTAGCCCAAAATCATTGGGATGCCATTCTTGATTTTGAAGCCCGTGTATTTTCGCGAACCCTTAATAAATAGTTAATTTTTCTTTCCATAAAATATCTAGAATCAAAGTACGAAAACATACTTCCTTAGGATACTCCAAAACGATACACACCATACACCGTACACCATACACCCGTCACGTGATCTAATAATTAATCTTTGAAATCATTACTTCTGTTTGGGATCGGGCTCGAGCCGACGACCTAAGGATTGTCAGCCCATCACTCTTACCAACTGAGCTACCCGAAACAAAATCAACAGAAACCTGGGCCCACGGCCACGATCACCAGATGGCACTGTCAGACTGCTCAAAATCGTTTTTCTTTTCGGGAGGGTCATGTAGGTCCAGCTCAAGTGAGAAGCCTCAGAAAAAAAAAAAAAAAAAGTTACATTCGTCCCTTAGCGTGCGTGCGCCATCAATCCACCGAAGCTACCGATGATGTTGCAGTTACCTAGCCGTTCCGGAAGCGGTAAAGAAAAGCGCACACCGTTGCGCTACCGTGGGTACCCCAATCAAAGAGAGGCAAAGAGTCATCCCACAGCAGAGGGTGCATTTTTGGGGGTCAAACGTTTCTTACCGATTGAGCTCTTCGACTGTGGACCTATCGGCTAGCACGATAAAAACGTCAAGACCAGCGTACAAAAAGGTTGGTTGGGTTGCGTGAACGAATGCCTTCGAAGTCATGCCTCGGGGGAGATACTGCAACTCCTCGTGGTAAGAGCTCAGAAAATTCTCTGAAATCTGCTACACCCTTATCGTGGGATAACTCCCAAGATACGAGCACTCAGGACTTATCGGCGGCCACGTCCGCATTATCCCGCCATACTAAAAGCAACAAACTGCATGGCTCACTTCGGTACGCCTTTGTTAGGTCGGTATAGTTTACCGCGGCATCCAGCCACCACGGTAATGCACGGTAATTATTGGGATGGTAACTGTCCACCTTGGCACTCATCGGTACAGGGACCGGCCACCACGGTAATGCACAGTAATTTTTGGATGGTAACTGTCCACCTTGGTACTAATTGGTACAGGAACCGGCCACCACGGTAATGCACAGTAATTTTTGGATGGTAACGTCCACCTTGGTACTAAGTGGTACAGGAACCGGCCACCAGCACGGCAATGGGCTTTGCTTTGTGTGTTTCCACAACGAGTGGCATGCCCATGTTACAACGTATGCCTAAACACCCGAACAACAGGAATATCATGCATGGGCCTATTGCTTGCAAACCTCAAATGCAAGCCTAGTCGTTCATAATACAGGCAGACGGGCCGACTCTCGCAGCCAAACGGCAAAAGATGACGAACCAAAACCTACACCCAAAGCTACGCCAGCAGTGTCAACCCCTTCAATTCAACAACCATAAACCGTCTAGACATCGCCACCCTTTTTTTCTATGGACAAAAAAAAATAATGCAAACTTAAACCTCGAATGTCTTGACTCCGACAATCAAACAAGAGCATAAGAACGAAATAATACACCAATGGCTAAAATAGTCAAAGAGTCAAGGTAACAGGCGTCCCCGCTGCCGCCGCCTCCACGTCACCAAATCTCTTTTTGCACCGAGCTGCCGCTGCTTGGTTGGCTTCGACGGCGCTGTTTCACTGTGGCCGGTGCGCCGTGCTCGAGCGGAGCAGGGTGGCTCCGAGCCAAAAAAACTGCGGCACAACACGCCCGTCAGCAGCAGGTGTGGCTGCAGCACCACCGCGACCTCTGGCGGAACCACCCCCGGCGGACTGCGTCATACCAAACCATCCCAGTAACACCTTTGCCGGGGCCATCAGCAACAACAGCTTCGACGTCGCTCTTGACTGCGTGCCCTCGGTCGCGCGTGTGTTGGTTGTGCTTGTGATTTTGTGCTTTGGTGCTTTCAGCGCGCGCAGGTGTTTGTCTGCTCCATGAAAAAAATAGCAGGTTTGTTTCCAGAACAAACGAAAACATCCAGAACAACAGAAAAAAAATAAAACAAGATAAAAAAAATGTATAATCGCCAAACAAAATGTGTAGTCGCCGAGAAGTGAACCCTGGGGCTAGTCCATCAAAATTGACCGCCTCGCCCACTGGCGTAGATGGTCCTATCGAATTGAGGTGTCAGCGGTAATTCGTTTCAACCTCACAGTACGGTAATCGGGAACTGTACATTTGCGCGGTATTTGGTTAGGTGGTAACGAGAAACCACAGAAATAGCGATATTTGCACGGTAACTGTTTGGATGGGAATGGGGTAACATGATTTTCTCGGTAACGATTTGGAAGGGAACGGGAGAAAGTGATTTGCTTTGTAACGGTTTGAATGGGAGCGGTAATTGCGATTTGTTACGGTAACGTACCGTTTACCAATTACCGTGGTTTTATCGCGGTAAAAGTACCGCGGTAAAATTACCGAAGTGAGCCCTGATAAATTGCCCATCACAGAAAAGAGCAGCGTGCAGTCAAGAGCGCCTGTTTCGGCTTTTCACAACGTGCTCCAAAAACGGGGTACCCACTGTATCGCTATTACTATTGAAACCGAAATCGGTGCCGGTTCCGTTACGGGTAGCTAGTACCTTTGCCGTTACCAACAGCGTTACCGTTACCGGTACCGTCGCGTTACCGTCCTTGCTACCTTTACTGCTATTGTTACGGGCACCCGCATTACCGCTACCGGTATTACCGTTACCGGTACCGGTATTACCGCTACCAGTATTACCGCTACCGGTATTACCGCTACCGGTATTACCGCTACCCGTATTACCGTTACCGATATTACCGGTACCGTTACCAGTACCGGTATTGCCGTTACCGTTACCGATGCCAGTGCCGTTGCCGTGCTCAATACCGTAAATGCGAGCGTTACCGTTACCGTAACTTCAAGTATTACCGCTACCGTTAACTTACAGATTACAATTACCGTTGCAGTCACCTGGCCGTTATGAAAGCGGTAAAGGAGGCGTAGATCCGTGGGCAGCGGCCACCCCAGCAATTCCTCCGCACGATCCAGGTCCTCCTCGGACGCACCTGTCAGCCGAATGAAAAACCGACACAATCGCGAATCATGGGCGCGAACAATCCACACACCCGTACACAGATCAGATCTCCAATTCATCGCTTAGATCATTCCAAGCAGCTATACCCCCAACCTCAAGGATCTGCAAAATTTAGATCATGTTTGCTGGGTAGGATATGAATGGCATGGTTCGAGCGAACCAGTTTGCCGAGTAGATCCGGTATGACCTAGCGTTTGCACCACACCTCACAACGGCACGTGTAAGATACGGATGATCTAGGTCGCGAGATGCCCGATTTGTCCGACACTTTACACAGATTTTGCTGCACCTTCCCAAGACCCGCGGAAAGTACGGCTGTGTGAGCGATCGATTAATACTTTATATGACAGGCAGACACAGAGACAGGCAGGCAGGCAGGCAGGCAGGCAGGCAGGCAGGCAGGCAGGCAGGCAGGCAGACAGGCTTGTATCCAGTCTGCTAGTTCCCCCTAGTTCCAATACCTTTGGATGGACACGGAGTACAAAAGAAAACTCCTAGTACCATGTGTCCTCCAACTTCGCTCGTTATGCTTGAAAAACCACAACGTTTATACTACACCGTTGCTAACACAGCGGATATACGCCTACATCCAGCCTGACCACATACAAACGCCATCAGCGCATGTACGCTTGCGTTCACGGGCTACCAGGTATACCCATTATGATGGCATAGCCTTCGGCACAACTGGGCTCATAAACAGGAGCACATAGTAGCACAGCGGAGCTTTGTAGGGAGAAACACAGCAGACGTGGGCTTTTTCAGGAACAACAACAGACATAATTGAAGGGGTAATAAGAAGGCGTAAAGCATACGGGTACCTATTGCAGAAACAGAAAAAAAAAAAAAAAACAGAAATTAAGTAAGCGTTGTTCGTGCGCCTGAAGACAAAACACACCAACACACCTGGATTGAGTGTCCCAACAATTGTGGGCAGATGCATGGACATCCAAGCCTTGATACCAGACCACCAGATGGCGACGCGCGCCACATCGCCAACTGCGGGGGGAGGGGGGGGGGGGGGGGGGAGGAATATATCACACATTCGACAGATCACGATCTAGATCATCTAGGTTCTGTAGATGCCGGCGGCTTGTTATTGTTAAGCATCCAAGTCTTGACGCCAGACCACCAGGTGGCGACGTGTGCCACACCACCAACTGCTGGGGGGAGGGGGGGATATCACATATCTGACAGATCACGATCTACAGTAGATCCTCTAGATCTGTTAAAGATGCCGGCAAGTCGTTGGACATCCAAGTCTTCATGTCTTGATGTCAGACCACCAGATGGCGACGCGTTCCACATCACCAACTGTGTGTGGGGCGGGGGATAATACGTAACACATTGGACAGATCATTATCTAGATAATCTAGATGCTATAGATGCCAGCGGATTGCTGGACACTCGATTCTGGATGCCATACCACCCGATGGCGGCGGGTATTACGTCACCAACTGGGGCGGCAAGGAGGGGGGGGGGGTCAGGGTTAGGGCCAGGAGGGTGAGAAGAGACGTGTTGTGCAGTAACGTCAGGGCTAGGGTAGAGGTTGGGTAGGGTTTACATGGACGAGTGACACGTCACCAAGTCGGGGAGTGGAGGCCAAGTTATGAGGGCTAGGGTGAATGCTAAAGTCAGCGTTAGGGTTACGATTAGGGGGGTGGGGAGAGGCGTGCGTTGCAGTAACGTCAGGGGTAGATTAGGGGTTGATTTGGACATACGCCCGTGCTATGATGCCACTAGGAAGTGCTTCTCCTAGCTTGGACAATTTCACGAAAGTGGACCTCCCGATCCTTCGACGATTTATCCTATGACGCGGCGCATATAGTAGGACTCAGTAGTTCTTACGGCTGTAAGTCGGGAGGATTTCACGACTAGTAACTAATCGGTAGTTGCCGTTCTCCAACTAACTGACTGTAGTCGGCAAGTCGGCTGGCGTAGCCAGCTGATGGCCAACCGACTTGCCGATGTAAGTCAGGCGAGCGAAGCGAGCCAAACTAGCTGCCCCGCCCCCCCGCCGAGGGGACCCCGCCTAAAAAAGAACAAATGCCACCCCGCATTGAACATTTTTTGCGACAAGTATGGAACCCCGATAAGTCGGATAGTCGGGACCTCCAGGAAACGATTAAATAACAGCCTGATCAATAACTAGCTGGCGACTTACGTCGTGCCGGATCACAGGAGGGATGAATAGAATACAGATACATTTTTCGGGGATATTTTACATCCCATTCTTGGTTGGGGAGGTAAGTCGTCGTCCGTGGCTCAAAATTACCAAAAAAGATCAAAAGCGAACAAGTCGCGAGTCTGGTCCTTCCTGGCTTGTTTCGAGGACGGGTGCTAGTCAGGGTTAAGGTAGTTACAGTTTGTGTCCCCTTTTAAAGGGATCCCGCGATAAGGAACAAATGTGTGTACATACAAGACCTTGACGTTATTCGCACCGGTTTATCCTACTATAAGGGACTCCGTTCCCATATAGAGTGGACGCAACGCGCAGTAAGGGACCCAGGTCCCTTTAAAGGGCCCATTACACTCGAGCTCCGTTTGTAAAACGCCCCATAGACTGCTAGCAAACCGAGGCATACGCTGTTTAACAGAAGGACCACGCTTACTAACCCCTCTAGTGCCCCAAACCCCTCCTTATCCTAATTCCAAGTAATTTGTCCCTCAAAACGGATTTCCAGTTGTAAAGGCGTTAAGGGACGTCGGAAGATAGGGGACCTTGCCGCCCCAACGCATTATAGTTTATAGTCCCTTAAAGCGGGTCACCTGATCCGACCCGTGAGACGTGACCCGGCCAATAGTGCCAGTCGGCGGTTGTAAATAAGCCAGCCCAGAGCACTATGTAGCAAAGTAGTGCCTGGTAAGAAACAACCCACGTTCGTAGCCGATTCACGCCTTTCGCCGTGCGCGCAACAAACTGTAGCGCCTTGCCAACGAAAATTCAGTAGGCTTATAGTCAGCCAACTACTAGTTAGTCGCTTACAGTCAGTCGATTAAACACTATTAATAGTCGGCTTATGGCCAGCCGACTAAAACACCGGTCGGCTTATAGTCAGCGAACTCAACAGCCAAACACCCCCCCCCCTCCATATGCGTTGAACGCCTTTCGCTAGGCCCTCCAATGAAGGAAGGTAGACTCCGACAGCCGCAAATTGGCGCACGCAAAAACGCTGTAACATTTGGTCAACGAAATACTCTATTTGCTTATACAATACGCAGCCAACTAAAAAAATAGTCCGCTTATACTCCGTCATCCCACCTTCATATCGGTGGAATGCTCTCCGCCAGGCCCTCCAAGCGTCCAGAAACGTAGACTGAGGCATCTGGCTGGGGCCAACGCACCGTGACTCTCCCCAGTCTTCTAGGCACCTTGCCCGCCAAAGATTGTCTGGGTAAGCCCGCCGGCGAATTGGTTGGGAGGGATTGAGAGGGGGGGGCTGGGGTTGGGGGGGGGCGGCGTAGGGTTGGGGAGGGGGAGGAGGTAGGGGTGTACAAATTTCATGCATGACCGCATTTTTCATGACCATAGATCCTCCTCGCATCTCTGCAACGTCGGGCAGGAGCACGTCGGCGTTTCACCGACCAGAAAAAAGGGAGGGGAGGCTCAATCGTGATCAAGTCTGGCCCTTGTCTCTTAAGACCACAGAACCCCGCACCGCTATACGGCCCGGAAAAAGGAGGGGGGGGCGTACTCATTTATTGCTTGCCTTAGTCATTTGACCATTGACGCATCCCTTTCGAGATGGAGGGGGGGGGGGGGAAGGGATTGGAGAGGGGGGGGCGAGGGAGAGGGGGGGTAGGGAAGGGATTGCCGGCGGGAGGCGCGGGGGCGGGCGGGGTTACAGGGGAGCGGGAGGATTGGAGGGAAGGGGGCTGAGGGGGGGGGTGGGGGAGGGAGGGGAAAACGCACCGCGACCCCCCCCAGTCTTTGAGGGGTTTGGAAGGGTGAGAGGGCGTGGGGTTGGGGAGAATGGGGGGGGGGCGGGGGGTATAGAATGGTATGGTATTGTACGATACTATATATGATATGCCATGTCATGCCAGGCATAGCATGCCAGTGTGCTTCGGTGCGGCGTGGCGTGGCGTGGCGTGGCGTGGCGTGGTGTGGTGTGGTGTGGCATGGTGTGGCGTGGTGTGGTGTGGTGTAGTGTGGTGTGGTGTGGTGTGGTGTGGTGTGGTGTGGTGTAGTGTGGTGTAGGGTATGGTGTGGTGTAGGGTATGGTATGGTGTGGTGTGGTGTGGTGTGATGTGGTGTGGTGTGGTGTGGTGTGGTATGGTATGGTGTGGTGTGGTGTGGTGTGGTGTGGTGTGGTGTGGTGTGGTGTGGTGTGGTGTGGTGTGGTGTGTGGTGTGGTGTGGTGTGGTGTGGTGTGGTGTGGTGTGGTGTGGTGTGGTGTGGTGTGGTGGTGTGGTGTGGTGTGGTGTGGTGTGGTGTGGTGTGGTGTGGTGTGGTGTGGTGTGGTGTGGTGTGGTGTGGTGTGGTGTGGTGTGGGGTGGGGTGGTGTGGTGTGGTGTGGTGTGGTGTGGTGTGGTGTGGTGTGGTGTGGTGTGGTGTAGGGTATGGTATGGTATGGTATGGTATGGTATGGTATTTACAAAGGTTCCACTCCACGGGCGGCGTCAGCCGCCCGCTACATAGTACGCTACCGCAAGGAAACATACAACAAAATGTGAAGGGGGAAGAAATATGAGGCCCACGATTTGGTGCAGCTAGTGATTTGAAAATACCAAGAGCTACTTGTGAAGAGCTGATAGCCCTGTGCTGTGCTACGTGCTTGCTGGCGATGCCACGTTTTGAGCGGTTGGGTGGGTGTAGCGTGCGAAAAAATAAAAAAATGAGGACCGAGAGAGGACAATCAATGAAGAAAAGCAAAGACGAGTGCACAGCAGGACACACGTGCATACCGGTATTACTTTGACGGCTGAGTGCGCAGAGCTATGCTGTTCAGTCCTTGTGATACATGCTCAACGGCAACATCCTACTACTGCTGTAGCTCAGAGAGTTAAGGGAGGGTATGTTCTAATATAGATTAGAGCAGAAGAAACAGGTGCAAGATAAACATGTACTTGTAGTCTACGACCAAGGTGTGATATGACGTGGCACATGATACGTGCAAATAAACATGCAAGTGCGTATTCGGGCATTTGTTTTTGTGCTTGAGCTTGTTGATCGGCACTTCTTCAGTTGAATTTCGTGTCGGGACGGCTTTCTTGCTCATTTTTCACCCTTTTTTTATTCTGACTCGAGTTGTGAAGATCCCGTTTGTGTTTCATTATTATCATCGATTTTTGAAAAAATAAAAAAGAAGACTTTAGAATGGTAAAAATATACTGAACCTAGTGTGGGAACGTTCGTCTTGAAGGTGTGCTGGATATTTTGTCTTCCACTTAGTGTTGGGGCATTCTCGGATAGCACGAAGAAGGCGAATAAAGCAAGGAACCAAAGAAAGCCGCCGGGAAGGTTCTCCGAGAGGAGGATTTCGGCAGGCGTGTTCCGGGTAGGAGCGATGACAGCGAAGCAGCGCCACATACATTAATCAAGTGATTAACATACGAATTACTTGTGGAGATATTGGCATGGATGCCTATGTTACCGTACGGTATGGAATGTTACAGCACGGTAGGGCATGGTATGGTATGATATACCAGGTATATTTATATGTTAACAGTACGGTATGGTATGGTATGGACCTTGTCTGGTACGACATTATATGCCTGACATCATACGGTATGATGTGGCACGGTATGGTACGAAACGATGTATGGTTTGACATCACATTGTAAGGCATGTTATCATACAGACATGGCTATGCAGAAAAACATATCACGGCATGGCATACCGCGGTAGCTGTTCCGCACAGCGGTGCTCCAGTAAACAAACTCACCGCTCTTAGCCGCCGAGCCAAGCAAGCGACACGCCGTCTGGCAGCTGACAAGGCTAACCGAATCGAGAAACGACAGCGTCATATTGAGCACCGCATCGCTCAGGTTAGGCATCCCAACCGCTCCTTCCCCCCTCCCCATCTCCGCCTCTGCCACCGCCGCTCCTCCTCCTCCTCGTTCTGCTCCTCCTGCTTCTTCTGCTTTTCTTGCCCCTCCGAGTACTTCTGCGTCTTTTAATTTCCCAGCTTCTCCTGCTCTTTCTGCTCCTCCTGCTCCTATTCCTCCTCCTGATTCACCGACACCACCTGCTGCTGGTGCTGCCGCCGCCACTGTTGCTTCTCCCCCAGTTGCTGCTGCAGCGGCCGCAGCGGGGCGGGGGTAGGGTGGTGACGGGAAGGGGTGGTGACGGCGTGGTGGGGGCGGTGACGGCGTGGTGGGGGTGGCGACGATGAGGGTGGGCACGGTGACAGGGGGGGGGGGGCGGGGGCTAGCGGTCCATTTCATTTAGACACCATACTATCGCTGTTCACAAAGCGCCAGAGGTCATCAGAGTACCAGTACCACCCAGTACCAGTCATTTCAGGTCGAATTACTCCAGGCACTCGCGGGTACTCAAGTCATTTCAGATCGAAGTACTAAAAAAAATACTCCAACATACAGCTTCGAGATCGAGGAAATAATCGAAAGTCATATTTGCAAGCTGCATGGTGACACATCGATAGCGCTTGCTACGGGGCGTGTACGTCCTCATGGAGGATACACGTCGGTAACTCCTTTTCGTTCTATAGCCGGTACCAGGATTAACTGGGCGATTTTTTACAAGTCAACACATATTTAACGACTCTGCGCACGGAAACTTTACAACCCGACAGTTGTGGAACCCGGTGGAACTCATAAGATTCAATTCACACAGTCTTTTTGTCGGGTACGAAAAAAAAAACAGGGGGGGGGGGGGGGTGATAACCCCTTTGGAGCCCCCGAACCCCTCCCTGTACTAAATCCAAGTAATTTTTCCCCGAAACGGGTTTCCAGTTGTAAATAAAGTTGAATACAGCTTGAAACAAATGTTACTAATCCAACACTTGGTCATGCATGAAAAAAACAGTGTACGAATACTTCGTATTTTACTGAGTTCTGACTCATGAAAGCTGACTAAAAACGGGCGACCGGCGTCGTACGCAGGTTGCAAACATGAGTATCGACCCTAAGTTCGTCGAACCCACAGCTGACGTTGTTATAATAATTTTATAAAATGTTAGCAAGTGGTAGAGGCGTTACCCTTGTGCAAAGTACCCGGGTGCTCGTGAGCATACCCGGCCTGCCACTACGCGTTAAGGGGTACAGGTAGCAGTAGCATACCCGCCGGGTATTTTGTGCCGGGCACTCGCGCGGGTATTCGGCCTCCGGGTAGTCGGCTACCCGGGTACCCGATAGACGCGCGCGCTAGGGTAGACGTTTACCATATTTTTTCTAATACTACCCCTTACTTGAGGAGCTCTATGCCTTTATTAACCCAAAAACCGAATTAAGAAAAAACAACAGTGTTTATACTTACAGTTTGTATTCGACCTACGCACCCACGGCCTACGTACACAGGACACACAACAACAAAAAAACTGCAAAAACATCAACAAAATTACAACGATTTTGGCTTAAGGACCCCCGTCATTCAGACACAAACAAAAATAACGTTTCGGCCAAGAAGAGTAACCTCTATAATATTATAAAAAATGAAAATACACTCCAGCTGTGAGATCGAAGATTTCGTCGAAACTCATCTTTGCAAGCTGTGTGTGATACTCCGATCGCGCGTATTACGAGTTGTGTGTCCTCATTGAGGATATAGGTCGGCGACTCCCCTTACAACTACGGTGTAGCTATCAGGGTCAACAGGGTGATGATAGTCAGTCTGTGCGCGGAAACTATAAAACCCGTTTCTGAGGGAGACCAAACCTGACAGCTGTGGAGGGAAATGTATCCGTTTATCAAGTGAATCCTGTAAGTCGAATAACCGTATCACGCGTCAAGATTCGATCTTCGAAACCCCGAGGAAGGCAACCTTAAAGTCCCTAAATCACGTCTCCTGGGCAGCAGTTTGAAACGCTCATCATAATTAGCAAATCTCACACACGCAGGATACCACGAGGCACCGCAACCATTCGTAGCTTCGGTGTACGCCCCATTAATAGCAATCCAGCAGTCCAGCAGCCAAGGGGTTGCCCTCGACGGAGCTGGGAGGGAGATGGTGAGAATTCTCATAGCTCTGTCGACCTCACCCCACATTGGAACATTTCAGTAAACAAATATATACCTGGTACCAGATACCACAGGTACGAGATATCGCCCAGAGATCGTGATTTAGGGGATGATATATTACCATCCCCGGGGTTTCCAGGGTAAAATATTGGACGCTCTGGTACCCGAGTACTCGGGCCCCAAATACTCGGGAGTACCCGGGTATGTTTTCCTAAAAGGTACATTTTTGTCACGGGTTAACACTCCTCTACTGCTTGCTCAATCAATTCCCAGCATAGTATACCTATGGATCTTGATTTTAGGGTCCCGTGGAATAAGCAAGTATGTGATACTACTGTAAGACCAGTCTCATCTGTGCCGCGCTTATCTCGGACGGGGCATCGTACACCCAGCAGCATATCAGTACATTTTAGGGCAGGCGTCACAGGGCAAGACAAGCGGATTACACACGACGCGTATGAAAATACGTGAAAGTGTGGTGAGCTAAAGCTTTATTTTTCCCCATCCGCCGGAGGATAAAAAACAAACAAAAAAAAAATCACTGACCCCTTGGCCCTTGGCGGCCCCCAAACCCCTCCTCACACTAATTCCAAGTGAACTGTTCCCGAAAAGGGGTTTCCACTTGTGGAGGGGTTACCCCCGCAATCTCTTATCATGTGGCGCTGCGTACTAGTTAGTGTACGTGCGTGCTGCGCGGCGACTAGATAGTTGCGCATTGGCTGCGATTTTAAGCGCAAGCACCAGTCAGTGGCAGCATCTTCGAAGCTTACATTTTTCGGCCCAAGATCGCGTTCCGAGCAGCATCGGCCTGATATGCCCAATTCATCGGATCGTCAGATCATGCTTGGCTCATATAAGCACAGAGCACCCCTGAGACCGTCCTCGCGAGAACCAGGAGAGATCGTCCTCGCGAGAACGAGGAGAGATCGTCCTCGCGAGAACCAGGAGAGACCGTTTGTCTGGGGTGATTATTGATGAGCACCAAAGGGACTCAACGTGGCAACCAGGGTATCTCAAACCTTCCGTGAACATAGACAGCACTGCAGCATCCCTTCCAACGAGCTTCTATAAAATGAACACACAGCAGTAGTACGAAGTAGTTTCACGAGAGGGCACCTGGTACAAAGAGACTGACATACATAGACGTGTCAATGGCATCTCTAGACGCGTCAAGGAAAAAGTTGGCATTGCTATACGTACTGGTTTTAGAATTTGATAGCGGTCAGTCATCCGTCAAACAGCGGTCTCCCCTGGAGCATATGTGCCTTCGTCCTTCGTAGACGAGGTAGATTATCCTCCACGCAGAGCTGGACGAAGCAATCATAAACACTAAGCACCCCCTCGAAAACACGGTGGTGTCGCCGACCGAGCCGAATCACTAGCACCAACGAGACCCCACGTAGCAACCAAGGTGTCCCACGGCTACGACCGTCGACATGCACACCACAGCACCTTCTCACGAGCTTGAGAAGGATCCAACCAGCTGCAAAGTTGCTCACTAGGAGATCGGTATTCTGGACTCATTCAAGCGAGATTCTAGACGCGTCAAGGTTTACTTATTTGGTTATTTCATATAGATTCGTCGGTCAGTCCAGCAGTCAAACCTGGGTCGCCAATCCAAAAGGAGACGAGAGAATTGCGAGGGAGATCACCCGCCCTCGTCCACCCACTGCAGTACAGGACAGCAGTCGCGTGCCCATCCTCGCGAGATTCAGGGCAGCTTGTTGCTTAGGAAGCATAACATCAAAGCGGCTCGACGAGGCTACCAGAGTGTCTCCAAACTACTGCCGACATGCCGTGCAGAACAGCAACCTTCCCACGGGCGTCGAGTGATCCAGTCAAGGGACTGTTTTGACGTGTCAAGGGATATTTCGAGATTTTAATACTGTATTTAATCGAGCACGTCGGTCAGTCACATTCAGTCAAACCGCGGTCTCTTGTACAACATATTAGCTCACCTCCCTCCCCCTCTGCTTGTTCAATCAGGCAGCCATCTCGACTCGACCCTGCTGCCATCTCCACTTGATCTTTGGTGCAGGAAGCGTCCTCCTTGCTTTCGCCACTAGCATGCTGCATGCTCTAGGTGAGCCACGCTCGGTTTGTTCGTGGATGGGTTAACAATTGTGTAGGTAATCCTCTACCTTTGCTGTTGGAGCTTGCAAACCGAGTGCACCGCTACAGCTATAGTTATAATAGCTGTAGTACCTGCTATTATTAGCTGTACAGCAGTGTAGCGGTAGCTGTGGTTGCACTTTCCAATTGGCTTTCTGCGTTTTAATTTTTGACGACAAAGAAAAGAGCGTAGATTTTCGCGGGATCAAAACTCGCGAGCATCGCGCGCGCAAGAATCAATCAATGTGAACTTGTTCGACACGCATTCATGCGTTAAGATACGGCCTCGAAAGGCCTGTAATTATCCGAATTTGAGATCATTTGGATGGGTTTCGTGTGATAAGGACTATAAGCCTTATAACACATATGTCATGCATGCGTGTGACCGTGAAGAACGAGTACATACTATCTGTGTACCAGAGGTAATACAAGCATACAACAACGACGTCTACAACAACTTCTTCTACAGGCGGCACTTGCCGGGAGCCACATGGCACAGGCCAATCAATCACAGAGCTCAAAGCTCAGTTTTTTTTAAATCATATGTATGTACAATCAAACAAAGTGTAGAATAAAATGCGAGAAAAAGGCTTTTTTCGCGGATCGTATTAATGGCATTCCTTTTTAAAATTTGCGGTTGTATGCTATAATATATAGGCATAATAATATGTGTTGGTCTTTTCTTTTCTGTCCTGCCGACGACGCCACATGTGAAATTAAAGGTGGGGGACACAGAATGCCCCCTGCAGGTCTGCCAATTGAGCAGGTCCTCGGAGAGTACTCACTTTCGTTCCTTCGTAGAGATGTAGCTTTATTCGTTTCCACCAAAGCCCGGGATAGCTTCCGAGATCGGAGGCGAGTGCCTCCGATCTAATTCCTAACTTCCCCGAATATAAACCGCCAACCTTATCATACGAAACCCATCCAAATGAACTTATATTCGGATACCTACAGGCCTTTCGAGGCCGTATCTTAACACATAATATATATAATACCTGATAGAAAAAAATATTTTAACAACAAAAAGGCACTTATTATACTAAAGCCACAATTACGCAGCAAGTCCGCCATGTGAGGCAAAGCAAACGTTCGAGAACCTGTCTTGACAGCAGCTGTGCACCTGGAAAAAAAATACCAGGTAGGCATGTTTGGCGAGCCAACGCTAGAATTAGTAGGGCAGGGGTATAATCAATCGTGTAAGGACAACACGACCCCAAAGTCTTGGGGAAGCTGAGATGGAGAGGTAAGACACAGCCTGAGTGTGACCCTAGTTAGGCAAACGGGTTCGTTTAGCGGGTGCACCTTTCTCTAACGGCAGGTGGAGACCCACCGTCGAAGGAGTCAAAAATGAACAGGCGCAGGCAAATCCCGCACCACCCAGGGTAAAGACAGAGCAAAAAGAGCTGTCGATTCCTGGGTGGCTATCTCACCTTCTTGGTTGAACCGTATAGGGATCAGCCAAAGAAGGCCGGCAAGTTCATAGTGTTGACTAAACCGGAGGGGCGAGGTTGACACAAAGTCTGCGTTCTGCAGATGGACGAAAACTGGTACACAAACGAAAGTGTAAGGAGCTTGAGCTTTTTTTACCCGGATCCCCAG
>JABAKD010000001.1:13678683-13728683 GCA_012845835.1 Undaria pinnatifida
ACGGTAGTAAACGACCGGCGTTGAAGCTCGTGCTATACATTGTATATAGTTGTCCCAGATCGTTAACGTGTTTACAGAGTAAAAGTATGGACTAGAAAGTGGTTATACCAATAATAAAAACAGCTGTCGAAAACAAGCAAAAGCGCCTTCCAGCAAGAAATCACATGCTACCACCGACGGATACCAGGTTACACCGCACACAGAGGAGTCGTTCTACGATAGTTGTAATGGAGTGTGCCCTCCGTGGAAGGATAGTTTACAGATTCGACGTGAGACCATGTCATGGTTGAGGTGAAACCACGTGATATTAGATGTCGCACTCACGCCAAGACCATCATAGATTGGCGATAATGTGGGTGACGATGATGGGACAAGTAGGACGACCCTCACCTCACTACCCTGCGCTACCCTGCTCTCCCCTGCGCTACCCTGCAGCCCTGTTATATCGGTCTTTTAGAGTTCACTGTAGAGGAAATAATGCAGAAGTTTTGAGTCTATCTAGCGAGCCATGAGGAGAGACCAACCAAAGACACCGGTACCCATGAGGAGCACACTTCCCAACACCGACCAACCACGCATCCCCCACTCGGAGTACCACTACATTTGGCGTCGTCGGCAGGACTCCCAGGGTATCTTCACTCCGGTCCTTCAACCCACGGAGACCCTCCCAGAGCCTCGGTGGTACAATACCGAGACTCTCTCTGCGATCACGTGGACCCAGCCGACACCCTTCTCTAGATCAGCCAGCTGCACCCTCGCCATCGCCACGCGACAGTCCTACAGACAGCCGCAACTGACCACTGCTTGAACTGCTAAACGTTGAACAGGTAATTCGGTGTAGGCTGGCTGCGGTGAGCCACCAAGCAGCGGTCAGTTGCGGCTGTCTGTAGGACTGTCGCGTGGCGATGGCGAGGGTGCAGTTGGCTGTTCTAGAGAAGAGAGCCGGCTGGGTCCACGTGATCGCAAAGAGAGTCTCGGTATTGTACGAGGCTCTGGGAGGGTCTCCGTGGGTGGCGTTTGAAGGACCGGAGTGAAGATACCCTGGGAGTCCTGTCTCCAAGCGTTGGAAGAGAAGGATATAACTCGCTAGGAAATGCTTCACCTGTGGTCCGTGTCCACGCAATGCACGGGGGTTGCGAGGAGGGCGGGGCAGGGGGCTCAGGGCATATCGTGGTCAACTATGATCGCCTTGTCACGAGCATCGACACGCGCTGCAAATAATGCTGACATCCGCAATTGACAATGGTTGCTTTGTTACGGTGCATTACGTTTTTGGGGGAGGTTTTCAACTCCGGAATGCGCGAACGACGTACACCGACCAAGCACGCATCCCCCACTCGGAGTACCACTACATAGCCCCCCCCCAACTTTTATTGAACGAAATCGCCGGTTTCGAAACCAGCACCCGGTCGTATCTCCTGAAAAATACGGTATCCTTCGACACCCCGACGTCGTCGATCGTTAGACCTTTGCACACAATAAATTTATATGGATGCTGCTTTTCAATAATAATATCCTTCCTTGTGTCGAGCAGCCATGAATCGTTCGTTAAAGAAAATCACTGTTTTTTTTTTTTGGGGGGGGGGGCTATCGTAGACTCTGTCACAGGTCCTATTGTTGCATCCCTATTTTCCCGCGGGTTGATTTTTTTTTTTTATCCTTCTTTTTTTGCACACTTTCACTTTCCAGCTTCTGGACAAGCCGTGGTCACAGGTGTCGTCCCTTTCCCCCCCCCCGGTTCTTGCCTTCAATTTTTATCGCGCATAGGGTTCAGCAATCCCACTGCTCGTCGATTGTTCATCGAGTGTTGCTAACTCACGCTAACTCACGCTCTATCACCCCTTCTCGAGCATAAGAAGATGAACGTTTTCGGCATTTTTTGTTTTGACAGCACACAAGTCTTAATTTTCACACAATTATTATTGCCAATATGGTTTCAAAGTGTGTGTACTACCGGCGGTTCATACCCCCGGGTGAGACCCTGCACCATGGCACCAATGGCACACGAATTTTATACCTCTGATGCGGACAAAACCACCCCCGCCCCTCTCGAGCATACCAGGTATGTATGGCGGGAGTATTATTACTGAGGATTTTAGCAGCTCGCAAGAAGGCGTTGTTTTTGGTTCTCGTGCCCTCCCACAAAGTAGCGCAGAAGATGTGCCGTTCAGATAAAAGTCGACTACATCTTTCGGTAAAGTCAGTAGTAGTATCGGTCCTGTGACTCTTATCTAGGATACGCCACCTATCTATATCCAGCGCTTGGTCGCGAATGAAATCGGGTTCAATTAACCCACGAGATATGATAGGCCTCGTCACACAAAGAAAATATATGAATACTTTGGTTCGATTGTATCCTTCCTTGTGTCGAGCAGCCATGAAACGTTCGTTCAACAAAATCGCTGTTTTTTTTTTTGGGGGGGGGGGTATCGTAGAACCAGTCCAATGTAGAGCATGACAAAGGAAATACGGTGTAGGCGGCGGAGGGGGGGGGGGGGGGGGGGGGGGGGGCGGGGGTCGATTTTCGACGCGTGCTACGATAGAGGCAGCACGTTTTTCGTCTGAAAAAAATGTTTTTTCCGAATGACGGGGCTCCTTAACCCAAAATTGGTCTGAAAAAGGCCAATTTTTTTTTTCTTGTTGCGTGGTTCTCGTTGTGTACCTAGAGGCCCCAAAGGATTTTCCACCCGGTAGTAGCTGTTTTTATTTTTTCTCCATAGATCAGTTTTTTTGGGAGGGGGGTCTTAAGCTCCCAAATTGAGGGGTAGTATTAAGAAGAAAAAAAAGTGGTGTGTCCCTCTGTCGTAGCACCCGTCGTAGTATAGGGGGGCTTTTTTAGCGGTCGCTTCGGGTCACTCGCACGAGTGACCTCCCGGTTCCTTTGCCCGACCTTGCTACTACATACAGTACAGGCTTTCTCGTGTTGTTTAATTTATGATATATGCTTCCATATCCGCAATGGGAACGGTAAGTTATATCAACAACGCCGCGCCCCCCCCCCCAAAAAAAAAAAAAAACACGCCTGCAAGTACATAGTCATTTTTTCATTGAGATACAGAGTGACTCGTGCGATTGGTGAAGGCCTGGTAGTGAAATCTGGGGTGAGGCCACTCTACCACAACCTTTTGGCCGTATGCAGAAAAATCCTCCCATATGCTCGACGGAGGGGGGCGAGACCTTTTTGCCCGAGGCTGAGTGAGGTTAAACTTTGGGGGGGGCAAAAGTCCATTTTTTGTTAATATACATGTTTCGAAGACGCCCCGGCGTGCCGCGAGTTCGCGATCAAATTAAGTAGTCGACGCCCATCATCTTTGCACAGCTGCGTGGTATTTCGGAGCCGCGGGCGTTATACCAATAATGCATTTTTCTTTGATGATACACCCCTTACATGCTACGAGGGCCTTCTAACACGCTAATTAATGTCCCCATATGCTCGACAGGGGGCACCTTGCCCCACAGAGGTACAAGTATACCTTGCTTTTTTCTTCATCCCATTTGTCCTCGCTCCACTACTTTCTCTCTCTCGCCCTCCCTCCCTCCCTCCCTCCCAGTAGTAACTCAGATCCGGGGTTCCATAGCGGGGCCCTCCTCCCCCCTCCCCACTAGGGTGCGTGCCTTCATTTTCATCGCGAGGAGAATTCAGCACTTTGTTCTCTCGTCGACTCGCGTCGAATTGTACTGCAGTAGAAGTGTATGTGTGTGTGCAATGGCCCGTTTCTTAGGCGCCATTGGATCCCCCGATGCGCTCAAGAGTGGGGCGGCCTTAGCCCAGACGAACTATATGTATGTGTGCACAGCAAATAGTGCCTGGCGTACCCTCGGACACGCGCGGGTAGTATAACCGTTGTCGAAGGTGTTTTGCCGAGATTGAACATACCGCTTCTGGTTTCCATCATCGACACAGCGGTGTTGCTCTCTATATCGACCTACACCGTGAGGGGGTGATCCGATCCTTTTTTTCTTTTTTTTTTATATGTATATATCCTCCGGCGGATGGGGAAAAATAAAGCTTTAGCTCACCACAATTTCTCGTAATACCTCCACAGGTTTGCCTGTGAGTGCACGCCTACTGTTAGCTTGTAGTAGTAACTATCCTTGCGTCGTGATATTCTCCGGGCTTTATGTAGATCAGGCATTCCCAGAGATACATACCACCCGCTGTTGAACATCATTTACTCTTTCGAGGACAAATAACTTGGAATTAGTGTGGGAAGGGGGTTTTGCGGCTCTGAAAGAGTAAACAAAACGGGGGGGGGGGGGGAAAATACGGCATCTGTTGTTGTACCGAATTTAGTGTAGGCACTCACCCTTTGCCGAACAACAAAAAATCTAGTCACTCTCTCTGCCTCTTATCAGACCGGCGGCACTGTAGTAGGGACAGAAGCCCGTGGGACTTCCCATGGTACCATCCATATACGCAATGGGACATTGTATGGTACTACAACAGACGTGTCCTCTCATGGCGAAAACTTCATTCGAGTCCTAATGAAAATCCCAATTCCCGTGGCATGTCTCCCCCCCCGTACATACCATGTGACTTCTTGCGGGTTGTCGTGGTACGTCCCATACGAGCTCACACGAGCCTTCGCATAGGGCTTGCCGTGGGGCTTCCCACGGGTGCACGGCAGTCCCATGGGAAGCCCCATAGGAAGCCCTATGAGAAGCCCCATGGGGAGCCCCATGGAAATTCCCGAGGGTTCCCATCCATGGTACATTTCATACGACTTCATGCGGGACGTTCCACGGGAAGCCCAAAGGGACGCTCAATAGGAAGCTCCGTGGGCAGCCATAGGGGGAATCCGCGCGCATTCCCGCGGTACGTTCCATACGGTTTCATTTGGGACTTTCCGTGTCAAGCCCAATGAGAACCTCTACGGGAACCCCCATGGGAGGCCCCATGAGAAGCCCCGTGGTTACTACCATGGGAAATCCCCATGGGAAACCCCATGGGAAGCGCTATGAGAATTCCCGCGGGTTGTAATGGTATATTCCGTGCGGTTCCACATGGGATTTTCCATGGAAAGCCCAATGGGAATCCCAATAGCAATCAAGCCGCATGGGAAGCCCCGTGAGAAGCTCCATGAGAAGCTCCATAAGATGGCATGGGATCCTGTGGGATCTCTTCCCGGCTCGCTTGCGAGATTTCACGCAGCAGTCTTTAGGGCTTTAGACTGTACTTTGTAGTTCCCATGGGGCCTGTCCTTTCCGCTGCGAGGTCCAAGGGGGCTTGTCACCTTCAGTGAGGAGCGCCATGGGAAATCTCATGGGGATCTATGGAACGTGGAAGGGAATGGAACGACTTGTCATCAAAGTTGCTATCGGATTGTCAAGGCCGGATGGAGTCCTCTGGCGTATGAAGTAGACCCTGCTTTGTCGTCGCTGCTCCAGAGGTGATCTCACGGGGCTGCTTTGAGTCGCTGATAGAGCAATGGGGTATTTCACACACCGGACGCGTCGTGATCTGCCTGTAGATCATCTAGATGATGTAGATCGTGTGTCTGTCAATATCATACGTTGTGCAGGATCTGTGTACTGTAGTGCAGACCCAACGCAGGAAATTTTTGCAAAACAAGGCAGACCATCGTACAGCTCCAATCCTGCGTTGCTGTGCCAACTAATCTCCCAACACCAGCAGCTCGGATTGCTTTATGTGGCTGATGCGTAATCACGTCACCTTTTTCGTCAATTATTGCGTTCAAAGTCGCAGAGGTGTTAAGTTAATTCAACGCTCCAGGATTCCAGTCTTTAGAACGGGCAAGACGGTTGATTAACGAGACACCAAATGCATGGGGGGCGATGTGTACGAGAGATAAATGGACGCACGTGGCCGGTGCGCGGGTTTTTTTGCGTGGTTTTTGGTAGGTGGGCAGAAGACTTGACTAGGCACCAATTAAACACCAGGTGGATGCTGTATTGTGTTGGTAAGGTTTTCTGTAAGAACAGGAAGGTGCCCTCTTTTCGAGAACCTATTCTCTGAGCTTCAAATTTTACGACCAGAACGGGTGCAACCGATAGTCTCACCTATATAATTGTTTCTTGGGTGGTGTTGAATAATACCAGTTGGATGCTGCATTGCGGTTTTAGGGGGTTACCGAAACGCAGGAAGCGGTTCCAATATAGGAAACTTATCGTCTAAGCCTTCAATTAAATTAGAGATAGCCTTCCGACAGCTCCAACCTGCCTATGACCAACGCCGTTCCAGGGACAGCACGTTCAGGGTCTCCGAATTTAGCCACCCTGCGCCACGCGCGCGGGTGTCTAACCTCTTTATATGCAAGTCGTAAGTATTTGCGCTGTTCTTGTTTCACGCTTTGCACAGCCATGGAATAACGTGCTACGCTCTCGTTTTTTTGTGGGAGACAGAGCCGTTTGTGCTTCGTAGTGATCTAAGCATCGCAGTGAACATTGTGTCACCTGCTCTACTCTAGCTGGAATCATACACAGTTGACCCTGTGTCTCGCACTGGTTCGGGCATCACCACGCACCATCTTAATACCACCTGGTGCAGGTTACGGCAACACCCCCCCTGCCCGACGCATAACACTATCGTCGGCACAAAACGAGCATCCCGGTCGCAGCCCGGTAGCAGCGTACGCTTTCCACCCGTCAGACCAGGTGCTCCTCCATTCTCCCTCGGCGCCCCATCGTTACAAGAACCTCCCATGGCCGATGTATGTCACCGTCGGTCCCAAGCGGGTTCGGGTGATAAGCCTGGGGCTCCGTTCCCCCTTGGTGCCCCCTCGCTGCGGCACCCCTTCAGCCCAACGCGTGTAAACGTCGGTGCTAAACGCCCATCCCGGCCACGGTCCGGTAAAAGGGCACGCGTTCTATACATCAGATCCTTCCCCTTTCTTCCTAACCGCCTCATCGTTGGAACACCCTCCCGCTCCCGACCAATGTGAACGTCTCAGCCAAGCGGAGCAAGGGAACGGTGGGCGAGGCACCTTTAGGGCCCCCTCAGTTCTTTGCAATGTGAGGTTTCGTGCTTCTCGGTTGGAGAATACGCACCGCCACCGTGGGACTGAACTGTTTGAATTACGCTACGACAACAAAACTGATTTGTGTTGGCGTTTTTGAGCAAGGGGTAGAGCCAGTCGCGGAAGTAGACTATATTCGGGAGTGAAAAGAGGATTCACGCCTTTCCGGATCCTTGGCCAGCGGGTTTCCGTGACATATGTGACACATGACTACCGTAAAGGCGCGTCATTTTTTTTCCTGGGCATCTTCACTGAAGGATCTTTGCATCTCATTCAAACACGCATTTCGAGTAAACTTGAAATCCAGTTTTCATGCCTAGATAAGTAAACGGTGGTGGGAAAACGAATTGCGTGACCGGTTTTTCTTCTTTGTTATTTCATGGGTTGGGTTGGCTTTTGATTGTGACTTTCGACGGTTTTCAGTGCTATTCTCGACACATTTTCCTGCCCAACTCCTACCCAACCAAAGTTTGTGGTTCGCGCAAGCTTCCTTGAGCTGACCATTGATGATGGTTGGAAACGCGGTAGTCCTGACCTCTATACGTTGCACGTAGAGGAAGCCTTCGACGTCGGGGTATCACTACAAATGCGGCAGATACAACGAAAATACCGTCTGGGCTGAAGGGTTTGTCTGGGCTGAAGGGTCCGTCTTGGGGCCTATTATCTCTATTAGCGCCGTCCCACAGAGTCCAACACCTGTTGGATCCGATGAAATCCAATTGCGCAACATTTATGCGAAGCTTAACTCCCCCCCGCGTCCCCGTCCCTGCTTCCCCTTCGTCCCCTGCCGGGTTTGGCGTTGGTTGGCGACGACACTGTAAAACACGCCCCTCACTACTTGAGCTAGACCACCAGAGTACCGTATCTTGCTTCTCGTATATCTAATTTGGCGTTAACAGAGATGGTGGTCGAGCTAGATCATACTGTGCGAAATGGAGAACCTCAACTCCGCGGAAATGGGATGATATCATGTAATGTGCACATGGCGAAAGGCAACCACGAGGCGATTACATAATATCCTCATTGCTGTCTCTGAAAGTGACCATACAGAACACAAATGACTTAATTCAAGGCTGTTATCCGATATGCAAGAATGCACGCACAAGGCACGGAAAGCCGCGTCACGAGTGGTTCTCGATAGGATGCAGATCACCCTTCATGAGACTCGCCGAACACCCCATGGCGCGTCGTGCTTTGTGCACGCGATGTCTGCTTGGTCGGTGAAACCTCGACGTGCTCCGTCCTGGCCTTGTAGGGATGCGGCGGTCAATGGTCTAAAGACTACGTCTACGCATGAAATGAGTACCCCCCCGCCCTGCTACCGCCTGCAACCCCGAATTTGACCAGCCGATGCGGCGTACCTCTGTCGCCGCGCTCCTCAACACTTAGCTACTTCAGGCAATGCCTCATGAAGCCACCCTTTTATCCATTCAACCACCTCTTGTCTATGAAGTGCAATCAGGGGGAAATGGTAAACGTTGCAAGCTTACCCTTTGACGCAAGCGGCTACACCTCTCCCGGTAATGACCCCCCCCTCCCCTTGCGATTCACCGCTGATCGATAGCGGAACGACAGACGCCAGCGGCAGCTCCAGCGATTTCCTGGCCTCGTGCCTTGCTATTTCATTCCCGCAAAAAGATGAAAAAAATCCGTCCTCGTCGTTCGGTCGGACCGGCGACGGGGTCTACTGAAACACGTCCACTACACCATCTACTGCTGCCAAAAGCTACCACAGAGTCGATGATGACCATGGTCATATCTATTGAGAACCGAAAAAGCTGGTCAAATAGCAGTGACACCATACTGCTGACACCATACTTGCTGCATCCATAAAGCCCTACACAACGCATCATTCATCATTCCCACGTCAAGCGGTATTTTCGCCAATCGCTGGCTGCTCATAAATCGAGATATACCTGCCCCTGACACCGGGTAACTGCCGTCTCCCCCGACGCGGGGTGGCACTGAAATGGCGAAGATCCCGGGCATGTGTCGTATGAGGTGGCCGCCGAACTCTCCCAGCGGCCGATACGGTGGTGTCCATGGCTTTCCGCCTTGCCAGAACCACCTCCCTCCCAAGCAGTAGCACCTCATGGCCAGTGGGCGCCCGTCTGCAATGCCCACAGCGTCGTCACTAACCAACACCTTCCCCCACTTACACAGACATACACAGACACAGAAACAGGCACAGACACAGACAAAGGCACAGGCGCAGACACGACACAGACATGACACAGACGCCCCCCCCCCCTCCCCCCCCCCTTGATTCCCACTCTTAGCGACATTTTCGTTCCCTCTGGCTGCCAGTCAGTTGATGTATATAGACTATATATTATAAAAATTTAAACACACTCCAGCTGTGAGATCGAAGATTTTGTCGAAACTCACCTTTGCAAGACGTGCGTGATACTCCGATTGCGCGTATTAATGGGTGTGTGTGTCCTCGTTAAGGATATAGGTCGGCGACTCCCCTTGGGACTGCAATGTAGCTGTATCAGGGTCAACAGGGTGATGATGATCAATCTGTGTGCGGAAACTATAAAAGCCGTTTTTGACGGGGACAAAATTTGACAGCTGTGGAAGGAAATGCATCAGTTTATCAATCGTATCCTGGAAGTCGTATAACCGGTGAGGAGAGGGCGGAGATTTCAAGGGCGTGGGAGCCGGGGTTTGAACAAGAGGGAGCGGGGGGGGCGGGCGGGGCGGGAGGCGGGGGGGGGGGGCAACTTAATATGTGCGTGGAAACTATAGATGCTTTAAGGGGACAAATCTGACGGTTGTGGAAGGGACGCATCAGTTTATCGTGTATATCCTGTAAGTCGTACAACCGGTGAGGAGAGGGCGGATTGTTCGAAAGGGGAGGGGGGGGGGGTTCCAATAGCTTTAGGTCGCATAAATGTATATCTGTTAGGAGCTTGCTATACGCGTGGTGCTTGGCGATGGTGCGGGTGGTGGGGAAGGAAGGGGCGTTGGGGGGGGGAGGGGGGGGGGAGGGGGGGGGGATGAATTGGAGCTACGGCATGGATGGCTAGAAAGGTAATGAGGTGATAGCAACTGTCTGGTACAGTTTATTACTCTGGCAGATTTTGATTTTGGGTTGGGCGGCGGGAGAGAACAAAACGAGGAGGGGGGGGTGGGATCAAACCCCTTTAAGTCGCATGAATGTATACCTGGGAGGAACTTTCCTGCACGTGCTAGGTCTAGGCGATGGTGCCGGTGGTGGGGGAGGGGGGGGGCGGAAGGGGGGGGGGGGGGGGGGTAAATAAATTGGAGCTACGGTATGGGTGGTTGGATAGATGATGAGGTGATATCACCTGCCTGGCAGTGTTTATTTTTCTAGCAGATTTGATTTTAGGTGGGGCGGCGGGGGAGGGGAAGAGGGTGGGGCTGTTTTTTGCGTGTGTGTCAGCGGGGGGGGGGGGCAACGGCCTTTTAGGAATATCCCGTATATTCCGACAACCTGGCCTGGCTATTTAAATGAATGACCTTCGGTTTGTTTGTGTTTTACCGGGGGTATTTCTCAGCTCCAGAGGGACTATATATCATAGGTACATTTTTTTTCATCAGTTGCCGTCCACAAGCACTGACAGAAATATGACTACGAATAACGAAAACAGTATGTTCAACCAGCATTCCTAGAGGGATAGAATAGCAGACCGTACTTCGCGGCAACAAGACTAGCAGCACTCTCCTTTGGTTTCGAACATCTTGTTACACAGCAGCTACACCTGGCTTGTAAAATATCTGCACGAGATAGTTACCTCTTCCTAGTAGGTCAGCGGCGTTCGGTGCGCTTACCTTTGCGCTTCATGCTCCCCGCTTTCTACTTTCACATCGTCAAGGTATGAACACCAAAGCACCTGATGGCATCAGAGTTGGAGATTTTCTGTACTCTCTGTACCTCACGCACATAGCGCATTTCAGTTTTTTAGATAATCCAAGTCCATGACTTAATGTAATGGAGTGCTCTCCGTAGAAGGATAGTTGGTAGATTCGACGTGAAACCATGTCATAGTTGAGGTAAAACCACGCGATATTAGATGTCACACTCACTTCAAGGCCCATTATGGATGTAGGTGACGATGATGGGACAAGCAGGACGCCCCTCATCTCACTACCCTGCGCCACCCTGCATTACCGTGCCCTACTATACTTAGCCCTGTCATGTCTGTCTTTTAGTGTTTCATGTAGGCAAATAATGCATAAGCTTTGAGCCTAGCCAGCGAGCCAACAGGAGAGACCAGCCAAAGACACCCGAACCCAGGAGGGGCATGCTTCCCAACACCGACCAACCACGTATCCCCCACTCGGAGTACTGTAACAAATGGCTGACGTCCATGAAATATTTTTTTGGTAACTGGCGTCGTCGGCAGACCATGGGTTTTCGGGGTCGTGGGTTCAAATCCCACCATCTACAACACTAAAGTTTTTCAGACTTTCCCCATCCATGTCGAACTTGAAAAATACTCTCCCCCGTATCCCCAGGAAAGGAAACGGCATGGATAATTGACAGGTCCACCCGTATATTCGGCCGACCTGGTATCCCGCTGTTCGGGGGGGAAGAGTGTTATAAGGCTTAGTTTTGGTTAAGCTATTGGTTAACCTTTTGCAAGTGGTCAAACGGACTAATACCTCACTAATACCTTAACAATTGGCGTCGTCAAGGCAGTGAACGTGTGGACCTCGGGCTTGCACGACCTCCTCCCCGGTGCTCTTCTCTCCCCAAGGCAAAAGCTCTTTTGGCGTTGCATCGCTTTGCCTTTCGACTTTTGGCCCGACGCTTGCGTACTTCTTCGCGTCTTGGTTGTTTATCTTTCACCGTCCAACCGATGGCCCCACGTGAGCTTTCTATGTCCAACGTAGCGTCCTCTGACGTGCTTTTAGGCAGGGTTGCTTGCTTGCCCTCTTGTCTTTCGGCAAATGGTCCGACCTCCCGCCCCTTCGGCACTACGCTTCAGGCCGCAAATTAATCTGACCTTCACAGCGTGACACGTGTTACTCTCTTCCCTTCTGACACAGTTTCCGTGTCTGTACCTTACTCTTGGCTCCCTTTGCATCCTTGCGCTCAGTGGCCGCGCCCTTCGTGTTTTCGTAAGCCGATCGCTACTGGTATACCGTAGGTACATACCCTTCCTCGAGCTCTCACGGTTTTGAGCTCCATCATAGGGTTGTATATCTTGCAATGAGGCATTTTAGCCTCATTATTACGATGTGTGGGGGGATCTATAGCCTCATTTTTGATTGTTTTGAATAGCCGCATCTTCGATCCCCTTTCCAATCATGGATGCTTTGTTGACATCCTTTGATTGCCAGGTGATCTGCGTCTACGATTATTCAGGGTGGCCTAATGTAATGGAGTGCTCTCCACAGAAGGATAGTTGATAGATTTTCGACGTGAAACCATGTCATAGCTGAGGTCACGTGATATTAGATGTCACACTCACGTCAAGGCCATCACGGAGGAGCGATAATGTAGGTGGCGATGATGGGACAAGCCGGACGCCCCTCATCTCACTACCCTGCTTTACCCTGCATTACCGTCCCCTACTCTAATTAGCCCTGTTATGTCTGTCTTTTAGTATTTTATGTAGGGCAAAATGCATAAGCTTTGAGCCTAGCCAGCGAGCCAACAGGAGAGACCAGCCAAAGACACCGGACCCCATGAGGGGCACGCTTCCCAACACCGACCAACCACGCATCCCCCACTCGGAGTACTGTCACATTAACATGCTACCTAAAGCGCACAGCACACTCAGGATTCCTGTTGCAACCTGTACCCCTATATCCACCGTGTTCCAGTCCTATCACGCTGCAATATCACAACCATCTCCTTTCTGGGATGGCATGATCACAGTGCTCATCTTCAACGCCACCACACAACACACACGAGAGGTGCTCGGACAAACGGTTGTTGACGACACGTGTGCACGTTTTGCAGCCTCATCGCTTGTGCGCCTGCACGATTCCACTTTCAGCGAGCCTGGCGCTTTATTAATAGTCGCAGCCCGTACTTTTATCACCACAACCTATCACCTTTACCTTGGCCATACTTACCATCCTGTATCTGCCGCGTTGGCAGCCTGTATTTCCTTGGGTTCACCATAATATCACGGCAGCGAGTCGGACCTCAGCCATTCTACTTCCGCAGGTAAATTTGTCACCACCTTGCTTCCTTCTTGAGCGTTCGTACGCAGGACCTGATAAGACCCGGCAATACGCACGTGTTCTTCCTCCAAGATTTCCACCCAGTTCAGCGACGGCTTGCCCAAACGCCCGGGTTACCAGCAGCGTAGGTTAAGCAGTTGTGTCTCGTAAGCACGGGGGACTGATTCTTCGATAGCCCTCCCCGGCGAAAATAACAGAAGATTTTTCTTTTACGAACGTGCCATACTCGTAGCTGCTCGACACGAAGAAGGGGGCTTACAAAAAACTGTCTCCGTATGCATGTTTTCCTGTTTGTGCAAAGGACTACTACTACAACTATCGAACCATCACGTCCCGGTGGAAAGGGGCGCACCTTATTTGAGGATGTACACCCAAGAGCCGGTTTCAAAACCGGCGATTTCGTGTAGGAAAAGTCGGGGGGGGGCGGGGGGGGGGGTATGCCGCAAACGACTCGGGGGATGGCGTGTGCGTACGAGCGACCAGTGTTTATGCACGGGTGTACAGCAGCAGTTGCTTGCCTTTTCGCTTTTTTCTTTGCGCCTTTTCGTTTTTCACATGAGAAGTGTTTCTTTTAACACTCGTACGCAGTAAGGGGGATACAGCCTGCACTCCGCCCTGGGTCCGGCGTTACAATTCGGCGGTGAAACCCCTCTAAAAACGTCCATCCCACACCCACGGAGTTTATTCCTCCGCATACTCTCCGCCTAGTGCGTTGTGACCGTAAGTCCACGGCACATACTATTTTTTTTTCGTCCTTCCGCGTTCTTTCGGCAACATCTATGGTCGAGGTACAGACGGCAGCTAGCCCGCCTGGTAATACTCCTGTTTCATCTACAATTCATCACGGCCGTTGCAAGGTAGTCTCGGGAAAAGGGATAAAGAGCGTTCAACCTCGCTGTAAGAAATATTCTTAGTTGGATGATGTTGCTCCACCAATATATATAGTCTAGGTCTATATATATATTTATACTGTAGATTGATGCTGCTGCTGGCCGCTGTTTGCGAACGGGAACCAAAAATATGCACATAACACATACCCTTCGCGATTCTCTTTGGACGCTCGGGATCTGAATCTGACAAGACAGGTAGTCTAGACAACCTGGCGAGCATTCCAAGTAAATCTATCAACTCGTACCCAAACTCAAAACAACCAAGGTGTGCAAGCCTCGGGATAAGGGGTGAAGGCGAAAGGGATCCACTTCGCTGAACAGATAGATGCCGCTAGCTGCGTTCGCACGGGGGGAAAAAAAAAAATACTGGCACAAAAACCGAAGCTGGGCACGTGTTCCTGCCTTATTTATCGCCATCATACTCGTCGCCATGGTCAACATTGCTGCCGCTGCGGTTTCTACTCCAGCTGCTATTGTCAAAAGTTGTACATAGGTATATAATCGTGGCTGCAATTAGCTTCCACTGCTAGCGGATGAGCATGCAGGGAAAATGGAAAGTAGGACAAAATTGGGCGCGTGCCCTTCGCCCATCATTATCATCATTGATTTCGCCGCATCCCCGGGGAAAATATTATTAGCATACCGTCACAAAGCAGCAGCCACAAAATCCAATCAATACTTCCCACACAAAACAAAGCCCGGCAGGGTCGTTCTTTGTCGTCGCCTACTTTTTGACTTTCCAGCTCAACTCGCAAGAGCTCTTACACTCAACGACCTTCTGGAAAAACTGTGGTCATGTATTAAGTGACGTGTGCCCGGTACATGCATCTACTCCAATCGCGAATACGGTCGAGCATTTGCACTTGACCCGAGGATTATACACACACAAAACCTTAGGCATCCAGTACCTCTACGAGTAGCAAACCCGGGGAAATTACATGCAAGCAGCTGCTGCAGTCCGTGAGTTACGCGAGAGCAACCAAGATAGCGGGAAGCAGACAGACCCGTGGTTGGTGCATCTTCACGTAACCAAGTCTGGGCGCGTGCTCGGCACGTAGACTAGCGCGAAGCACGTAGCCTCCCTCGAGAAGACGTACAAAAACAGTAAAACTGACGACATTTCCACGAAAATAAAGTGCTATACACGTCACACAAAAATGACAACGGCTCTGCCACCCCCGCGGTGCCTATAATACCACCCGGCCGTAAAAAAACAGCACAAGCAACGCCGTCCTAGCCAAGCAGCAGTTCTAGCTAAGCAGCCCGCCCCCTCCCCCCGTAGGCGGCATTCCTACCTACAGTGCAGGGGCTTGGGCAGCAGTCCTACAGCTAAGCACATGTCTTCAAAGGGAGGAAGCCCGCAAAAACAAAACGAAACACAGCAAAATGTTACTTTATTCTTGCTCCAATAAAAAATCTAAGATATTTACCACCACAGCGCTGCAACATTCGTTTTTTTCTCTTGTTTTCACGACCGGCCTCTCATACGACACCGCCTGCACAACAGCCCATCGTTCATCTTTCCTCTCTTCCTCCCCGCATTCATCAAAAGCCTGCCCCCTCTTTTTACTCATACCACAGCAAAACTGAAACACAGCACAAACCCGCAGCAACACCAAAAGGCAGTAGCGACAAACTCCAGCCTATGTTCTTCACAACCGCCGCACGCGCTATCCAAGTATAACACGAAGCTTGCCACGACGATAGTATTTCCGACATTACCAACCCTTCGAGATGAGGCGTTTTTTTTTTTCATTTGGATAAAAACTCCAAAAATAAAACATAAAGTATACAACACACTTTCACCAACCAACCCCGACGTCAAAGTCCGCCCGTCTCCCTAGCCACTCAAGCAAGTGGCGCCATCGCCATGGCTGCTTTTTTCGCTGTATAACAGCCACCGCCAAAAGCTCTTTCGCTCACATACGGCGCTGTACAAGGCCCTCTGCCCCAAAACACCTAGTTTCTCCAGAGCAAGGACGCCCTACACCGCAGCGCCTAGTTTCGCGACCACTGAGGCCTACGACGCCAATAAGTCGTCCCAAAACACCTTTCGCCAACGAAAAAACTTCTACAAGCTCGCGAGCAAGCGAACAATATCTCTCGACGATATCTACGAGAGTGAGCCGAGTGTCTCAAACCTTCTCTTGCCATTCTTCAACATGCGGAAGATTTAATTGCTTCCCGCTATTATTGCGCGGCAACTCTACTTGTTCCCGCTAAATAACTGCGGGGCAATTAACGGTGCCCACGTTTTTGCGTCGCACTCGGTATGTGGGGCTGCGAAAAAATAACACCAAAACACAGAGAAATGCCGTAGAGAAAGAGACTGCGGGAACAACTTGGGGGAAACAGGTTTTACCGCAAACAAAAACAGCTCGGTCAAAAACAGTGCCCGTTTCGTCAGAAGCAAGCAGTTACGACAAAAACAAAAGTCTTTCGTCAAAAACACAAGCCGTTTGGTCTTCCCCTGCGGACGGAAACTCTCCCCCCCCCCATCCAGCCTTCCTCCGCGACGAAAAAAGGGCAACATCGCGTAGCCGATCGGTTACAATCCCTCTAAACAAACATGCAAAACGGTTTCGGTCGTAAAAGACAGAATCCTCCGCGCGGATACAAAACGAGCGCCGACTTTATTCGCAAATATTCAACAATAAAATTCGGCCGCGTTTTCGATCAACAGCATATTCGCTTGAATCCCCTTCCCTCCGTAAAAAAAATAAAACGCCCCAAAACTATACACATCGCCGGGGCAAATACGTTCCTTCCCCACTGCCGACTCCTCCCTTCACGTCGGAATAGTCACCTTCCCTTCGGCGAGAAACACCATCCCCGCCCTCGTCCCTCCCTCCATCGCCTATCAAATCAGGCCGATGGCCTGAACCGTCTAAACAGGAGGCAAGGCCTCACGCGGTACTAGATAGTACCTTTCAATTCCTCAAGTAATTTCCACGACAGAATGACTCGGACTCGAAAATACCAGTATCGCACTCTTCTCCAGGCAAAACTTCCTCTATTCAGTCGACTATTAACCTAGCCACAACATACAGCAGTCCAAGACACCTACTACGTACAAATACAAAGCAAACAGGAAAGTTCGGTCAGGCTGGATTTCCCACTGAGATTGGGTGCGTTCCAAGCGAAATTCGGTGAAACGGCTTCCGAGTTCCTTTTTTTCCTTGCTTCACAAATCTCAGCCTAACTTCTTAGCGCTCGTTTTCTAGATTGTCTGTACCGTACTTTCCTTTTTCTTGTTATCTTACTCGGGGGGGAGGGGGGGGGGGGGAGGGGGCTACAATTACACCGCGCTGTATTTTGCAAAACCCGCCGAACAATCCACGGATGGTTGCGGCTGTGGCCGTTTCAGCGAAACACCTCCTCCACACCATTATTCCATCCACCCCCTTGCTCATTCCTCCTCTACCCCTATCTAACCCCGCCGAGTGCCCGCAGTTTGTGTGTATATCAACGTATCAACCAATCAAATACTCCGGAGTATATAAAAAGAAAAATCAATCAATCAACCAATCAATCGACCAATCAATCAACCAATCAACCAATCAATCAACCGATCAATCAAACACCACGACAACACGCTCATCTCCCCCGTTCCATAAATCGATCGACGGATGCAGGGATTGACCGACGCATGGATGAACGAATGGATGGGTGGATGGATGAATGGCTGGGTGGATGCATGAATGGATGGGTGGATGGATGAATGAATGGGTAGACGCATGGACGGTCGGGTGGTGCAGACGAATGCCATCAACCAACCAACCAGCCAACCAACCCACCAATCAACTATACCAATCAATCAAATCACCCAACAAAAACAACAACCAAACCAAGTCCATCAACAAAACCATCCAACCAAACAAAAAAACAAATCAAGCCGCCATAACGCGTTCATCCTCCACAACCCCAGAAGGCGCCAACGCCGTCCCCGCGCCCACGCCCACCGTTGCCACACCGGCACCGACACCAGTAGCCGAAGAAGCGACAGAGGCACGGCGCCAAGTAGGCCACGCCCTCGAATTCGCAGAATATGGTTCAGACATAGAAGACGAACCACGTCCCGACAACTGCCCAGTCATAGCTGCCTCCACGGCCACCTTGGAAGAATCGAAAGAGTTACCCCCGCGAATGTACTGAACCGCGGCGGTAGCGGCCCGCTTGGCGTACACCGTCGACCCGGGGATAGATCCGGACCCGACCCCGGCCCAGTTGCCGTACCTGAAGTCCAGTGACACAAACGCAGTAGGTGGGGCGGGACATAAGAAGGGGTAGGAGAGGGGGTCATGGGCGGGGTCGGGGGAAGACGCTAGAGTAAAAAAGAAGAAAAAAAAACGCCCCCAACAAAAATTGGGCTGGTCCACCTGGTAAACTTTTCATAACAAAAAACATCACCAGCGCCAAATACATTCAAGTTGAAACCGAAACCAAAAAATAATTCGAACGCAAAATAACTTTTAACAGCTGAAAAAAAAACATCCGAGTAAAAAAAAAACTCACCCAACCGCAAAAATCCCTGGCATGTCGGAGCCGCCCACATCCCGCCCGTCCATGGCCACCGTCGAATCCTCGCGTACGACGCCCAGACGGGAGAGATGCGACGTGTTGTTCTCGTACCCCGTACACCAGATGATCACATCCACATCAGCCTCGCCCGCAGGCGTGTTCCCATCAGGGGACACGTCCCAGGCAACCCCGGTAGGCGTGAGACGTGTAAAAGAGGGTACGCGTTGCTCGTACACCCCCCTCTCGGCCGCTTCCACGACTCCTCTCTGCATGATAATGCTGGTGTGGGCAAATTTGGGGTGGGGAAAATCGGCGGGTACGGGTTGGGGGTAAGATGGGGGGGTGAGTAGCGGTTAGGGTTGAGGTGGGGGTCGCGGAGAGGGGGGTGGGGAAAGGGGGGTGGGGTGGGGTAAAGCATGGGGGGGAGGGGTGTTCCTTTCATGCGCTGGTGATTCGCGGTTATGGTACAAAAGTATCCGCGGTTGGCTTTCAGTGTGACGTGTTCACAGCTATCCACGAAGCGGTAGTCAAAAACAGTAGGAGCTGGGTGAACGATTTAGGTAGGTACACTATTAATAGCGCGGCAAAGGGGGCATATACACTATTGGTGCACTACATAGCATAATATATAAAAAAAATACACTCCAGCTGTGAGATCGAAGATTTCGTCGAAACTCATATTTGCAAGCTGTGTGCGGCGCGTATTACGGGGTGTGTGTCCTCATTAAGGACGTATGGAGGGTCGGCGACTCCCATTGCAACTACAGTGTAGTGTTATATATACCATCACAGAGAGATCGAAAGCGGACAAGACTATCAAGATACAGGAGACGACATGATTTGTCGTTCATATATCTCACCTGTTAATGGACGGGATATCTTCTTGCCGAACGAAGCCCTGGCTCTGTCTCAGCCGCGCGACTGGACACGCGAAAAAGAAAAAACAGCAGAAGGAGGAACGGGACAAGCGTCGAACCAAAAAACACCATGCAAAATTGGAACGGGCGGTGTAGGGCGGTCGGTTGGTCTCCAATCCCAAAAAACAGGATGCAAAACAAATCTCCCCTGTTGGGGCCCCCACGCAAACAGCGATTAACGCCACCGGGCGATCCCTGAGAACTATTTCGTCAAGCAGGCCTCGACATTGAAAAATAGGCGTTTCGCCAAAAAATACAAACGACTTGGAAATGGAGTCAACAGATTTGCAAGCAGGATCTACCTTTACGGATCCAAAAACTTTGAAAAAATGAAGCAAAATGTTTCGCTCTCTTTTGGCGTTTCTCTTACGAACGTAGCGCAATTCTTGACACCCTCAAACGGTGACGAATTTTCCCTTTCCGAACTATATTCGTACGCGTCGTGTTTCAAAGTATCCGCAAAAACCCCAGCTGACGTTTGGTGAAAACCGTTTCTTCCTACGCGCTGTAGCCGTCGTAGTATATATACACCACTGTAACTCGCAAACGAGTCAAACCGTGAATTTTGGAGGAAATTAACCCTTTTTTTTTTGGGTGGTGCTTGCCAGCAATGTTGACTTGCCGAAATCACCTCGCGACTAATTTCTGGTCGCCTACGACCGCTGCCTGCTGCATCCGACGCTCTCATGCAACCTCATAGTGAGCATGGTCTCAACTTCGATGGCTGTGATTTGTTGTGAGGAGGTGTAGCTGTCTTGGATTGAAGTGCAAACGTTCAGTTGGGGGTCGTTTCTTCGTCTCGTTTGTATCTTCAGAAATTCTACGATCGTCGACCACTGCAGCACCCCAAAAGTCGAGCCGTCTCGCCTGAGGCAATCTGTTGTCGAAGGTCGGAATGTACCGTGTTGAAAATGTGGCGTAATATGGCGGGACTAAACAAACATCAAGAAATTAGAATCCGCCGGAAACCCGGGCAAGGGGGGTGGTTCAAGATCCCCCGCGGCCTTGAACGAAAGTGAAGCACGGTCTGAACACCCGTCTTTTCTCCTCATACAGCATGCGCATCCAGCATACGGCATCACAACGGCGTGCGCACAAGACCCGACCAAAGCAAACAACGCCCTTCCTGCCCCCCACCCCGCTTCCAGGACCCCCCCCCCCCCCCCCTCCGGGAACAAAGCCTCACCAGAGTCAAAAATCTCCTTTCCAGAGAGTCCCACAGGCAAAAAAGACGGTTGTTCCAGGGTAGACCACAGCGAGGACTTCGCAATCCCAGGATAGGACACCTCAGCCAAAATCTGAGCACCGCTGTTACCCGCCCCGACCACCGCCACCCTAGCCCCGCGAAAGTCTTCGGCCGAGCGGTACTGGTTGCTGTGTAGCTGCACTCCCCTGAAGGTTTCGGAGCCTGGAAGGCGGGGTATCACCGGACGGGTGTGGGTCCCCGACGCTGGAAAGCGAAAGACCGAGACACAAGTTGCGGGAGGGGGGGGGGAGGGGGAGGGCGCGGGGGGGGGAGGTACGAGAAGGGGGGGGAAAGGGAGGAGTGGGGAGGCCAAGGTCAAAGTCAACATCGCCCGTAAAGCTAATATGTCTACTTATAGGCCGAGGACTCCGCCTCGGTAACATGGTGAACCTAGGAGATATTTGTCTCTTGTCTCTTTCTCTAGCCGTCTCGTTGCTTGCTTGAGCAACTGGAATAACTGAGATACCTGGTACAAGCCAAATACGCCCGGGAGCTGGTCTGTGGGACTTCTCCGACGCACTCAACCAGAAGAGCAAAGGTCGGTCTCGGGCGAAATGGTTTTGGTATGCTTATTCGCCGAGGACTCCGCGTCGATAAAACATGGCCAACCCTGTGGGTATTTCTCTTTCCCTGCAGCTATCGACTTGATTGGTGGATCCGTTCAAAAACGTAACGCAAGTGCTGGCCTAGCAACGCTACAAGCTGTAACATGGTGAACCTAAACACATCGGAGATCGCCGCCAGATTGGGGATTAACCCCTTTAGAGCCCCCGAACCCCTCCCTATACCAAAACCAAGTAAGTTCGTTCCCCAAAACGGGTTTCCCCCAAAACGGGTTTTCAGTTGTAAAGGGGTTAACGACGCTGATCTGCGGAACTTCTCGCGCGCACTCAAAACACCCAAACAGCTCTGTGTTCCGGTAGGGCAGTAGCATCTCTCCTATGACCTTCTGCCAAACATTCCCTATTTCCTTTCCCCAACTTCGTATTAGCTACTACCGATATAGTATATCCTCTTCCTCATCAACATTCCATCCCCAGGTCATTGGCCGCAGTCCTCCGGCTCCTTCCATAACACATTCACTACAATATAGAGGGGCACCGGGGGTTGGCCAAGGACTCCATCTCCCTGTGACATGGTGAAACTAGGAGATATGTTTTCAACAGTTCCTTGTCTCTCTCCTACAGTCATCGACTCGAGCAGTAGACCTGTTCAACTGGAAGCACGAGTCTCTCCCCCCATCTGAACCACGCCAGCTACCCTACCCCCATACCGTCCATCATCACTGCTTCTCACCGCTGACAACGGTCCTCGCTTCCCACCGGGCGGGGGTGCCGCCGAGGAGACAGTCCGTCTCAACCAGGAACGTTCCCATCGCTGTTCTGGAAACGTCTTTAACAGTCACCGGTCGAACAACGTTCAGCTTCATCACAGATTCGTATTCCTCCATATACCTTTGTAAATAGAACGTACGGCGTTAAGGCGGAGGGGGGGGGGGGGGGGTCACGTTTAACTGGGCGGGGGGGGGCGAAATACTGAATGGTTGTAATTGTGCACTTGTAATTGCAACAGCTTTGTACTGGTGTAGACGACGTGCCAGTACATATATCCGTCCAGCTGTGAAACCCGGGGGCGAACTCAGGATATCCCCTAGCAACTACAGATGAAACGTTTCATGGACATTGTACGACGCCGCTGAAGGAAGACTTCAACTATTTTGTAGACGTGAGCCATTGTGAAATGAAGCGAAGGTTGGACAGCAGTTTTAGCGTCGTTCCCGTCCAACGTGTGCACGTACATCATGCCGGTGCACGGATTTTTCCCTCACATTGCCATTTCCCGGGTCGAAGGGTAGCCGTCTTCGCAGGCACCGTTGGCGAACATCGGGTAACCGGGAAGCGAACTCCACTTCCGGGTGGAGAACAGCTCAAGGGACGGCCAACGATGTCTCCAGGCACCGCCCGCTTCCTGCTCATGTAGGGAGGTGAAACAGGGGTGTGCGCGCGGGAAGTTATACCAGGTATAGCCGTGACGAGGGGGGATCGACAAGCGCACGACTACTACTTGAGATTTAACAACTGGCAACAACAAAAACAACAGAGTCGGTCCAGCTTCTGGAGACCCGGAAAAAAACGACATGACGGCGAAAAGCCCAAGAACAGCCGACTCGCGTCGTGTGTCTTCGTTATTGCTCTAACACTTCTCCCAAGTTTCGATCAAGGAAATACCGGCATGAAACGTCGGATAAATCTGGGGCAAATCCAAGCTCATGTACTACTGTTCGGTCGGCGGAAACCAGATACGAGTACCAGGACAACAGATCGGGACTTGGAACACACCTCCAACACCATCTGCTTCCGCAACAACGCACCTGGTTAGCATCCAGCGTCACGAACCGCAGCCCCCCCGCCTTCTGCAGGTGGTAGGCCACGGAGAGTCCCGCCTGGCCCGCCCCGACGACAACAGCGTCCACCCTCGTCGGCGGCGGCGCCCCCCCTGCCCCCGCGGTGCGTCCCCCGGAGTAAGCTGGCCCAAGAAGAGAAGACTTCGATGACACCATGCGCTTACCGTAAGACATTGACGGCGATAGACCTCCAACCCCCCCCGCCCCCCGTCCTCCGCCAACTCCTGGTGCTCCCCCGCCAGCTCCTTCCCTGAAGCCCCCATTGCTGTGCATGTTGACCCCGGCGCCCGATCCCAGGTGATGTTGGTGGTGGTGGTGGTGGTGCGGGGAAGGATTTCTGCCGCCCCGGCCCCGAGAGTCATCGCCTTCCTGATTGCTGGTGGCATTTTTGTCGTCGACGCTGCCGCTGCAGCCGCCGCCACCGCTATTTGGGGGCGATGGCTTCGCGGGAGCAACCGATGGAAAAGATCGAACAGACGCAGCAGTGGTGGTGGTGGTGGTGGTGGCGGTGGTCGTGGAGATGGTAGACAGCGTACAGCCTTGTTGGGATGCAGCCGTGGCGACGGCGGCGGAGGCGGTCGCGACTACATTTTTGCCGGCGGCGGCGCGATTAATGCAACGTAATGCTCCGGACATTTTGGGACAAGTCTCGTAACGTACGTCGTCTGGCTTACTCGCTCACTCGCACGGTTGCTTCTGCTCGGTAGACAGGTCACTCTTGTTGGTTGATGTTGGTGTTGAAGCCTTCGCTTTACTTTCGAATACCTCGGAAGTTATTCGCGCTCAGGTTTTAGTCGGATTATTTTTTTCCGATACGATAGGAGTATTCGTAGTCAATACCGCTCTCGCTACGTAGACAGCTTCGTTGTTCTAGTCAAACGACGGAATCAAACACAAAATGAGCTAGTTTTTCTTTTCTTTTACAAACTTTTCTGGTGACTTCGGCGAAAGACGGAGAGCGATTCGATTTGAAACTTCGCGAAGAACGGAAATCACAAATGCGATCAATTCGTTCTACTCTTTCGGGAAAGAACAAAAAAGAACAAGAGAAAAGAACTAGCAGCACACAATGTGGAGACAACCTTCGCAACAGACAACAAGCTACTGACGATTCAAGTCTTCTGCGTCTTGATTCACTGCTGGGGGGGGGGGGGATGAGTTCCAATAAAAGAAAAGAGGCGTGCGAAAGTTGGGGGAAGGGCGACAGGGAGGGGGGGGGGGGGAAGGGGGGGGCGAAGGAGGGGGACAAGGAGAAGGAGACAGAAACGTAGAGGGGGGAGGAACAGACGAGGAAAGGATAGATGAGAACAGGAACTGGGATGCGAGAGCCGAGCGGGAAAGAGCCGTCCTTGGGTTGGAAACCCCGGAGCGAAACAGGAAAAAGATATTGAGAATGCGAAGATGCTTTCATATGTATGGAAACCCCTGCGGAAGAGAACGCAAAGAGGCTTCCGCATGTGTGGAAAACCCCTACGGATGATTGCGAGATGAGAACGGCGTGCGAAGTGGGAAAAGCCCTCCTCGGGTTGGAAATCCCGATGAGAAAGAGGAAAAGGACGATGAGAATTCAAGGAGGCTTCCATATGTACGGAACCCCCCCGCAGAAGATTGCGACATGGTGCGAGACCAGGTCTACGTGCCAAGCGAGAAAGAGCCTTCTGGGGGTTGGAAAATTCCGGTGACAAAAGTAAGAGGAAATAGTAAAGAGATAAGTAGGACGGAAATAGACTTCCACATGTATGGATGATTCCCGCCACTGAGAAAAAAAGGAAAGAGACCTTGAACGCATGAGGCTTCCACATATATGGAAGCCCCCTCCCAGCGAGTAAGAGGAAACAGGCGACAAGCGCGGAGAGAGGCGTTCGCTTATACCCCCGCGGATGATTGCGAGAAGAAAAGGGCATACCACGTGCGAAAAAACTTCCACTTGGTGGAAAACCCAGTTTGTCAAAAAGAGGAGATATCACGGAAGCGGGAAAAGCCAAATGCATGGAAACCCGCGCGGAAGAACACGAGATGAGAACCGCGACTCCGATGATCAGAAAGGGACCACGATAATCAAGCCGAAAAGAAATACGAGACCCGATAGAGGGTTTCCCGATGGACGCCCCTGCTGCCGACAGCAAGATGAGAACTGAGCGCCAAACGGGAAATAGCCTTCTTTGGGGTGGAAAGTCGCGATGAGAAAGAGACAAAAAAACATGTGCAAGGAAAGAGGCTTCCAAATGTGCGCAAACATGTACAAATGACTGGAGTACCGCGCAGTTTGCAACGATGAGTATCGACCCTTACATTATTCGATCTCACAGCATACGAATTTGAAACAATTATATGAAACGAACAGGAGCGGGCCGGTTTCGCGGCGGGAAACGCCCACCTTTGGAAATATCGAAACCCTCAAAAAGCAAACGACAACGGGTACGATATACGATATGGAGAAAGCCTTCCTTGAAGGCTACGGTTGAAGGCTATGGAGACCCACGGCAGGCTGATGAAGTAATATTAATAAGAGTTGATGTAAAAAAGAAAAACAGGACTAGCGCTCGGGCAGGAGGTTGGTGAAGGTGGAACCCAGGATCGTCTACAAACCAAAGCAACTGCTGTGAAAGATATTTCAATTGTAGCTAGGAACTCGCGCAGCAGGGTGTTTGTAACTACTGCTGTCATCAACGCGTGCGCGTTTGTTGGGTAATTCATAATTGGGAGGATCGAGGATCTCGGTCGGCGGTCGGTAGAATCGTCGTTGTATATAGCACCCAGACTGCAGTCAGCTCGAAATCGGTTCCTACTTTAACCTCGCGACCAAGATTAACACCTCGAAATCGCTCGTGAGTGTATGTCCAACAAGTGAGAAAAGAGGTTTTGCCACAAAGTGGGAGGGGTCAAGTAAAAAATGTGGACAGGGGTTAGGATAAAAACTGGACGGCGGTTTCTGTAAGAAAGTGGGAAGTGGGAGGCGTTTTGCAAAAAAAAATGGCTGTGCGGATAAATAATCGTGCAACAAAATCTGCAACAGTATTTACTCGTTGAAGTCAGAAATCACAACAAAGCCGGTGGTGAAGGTGACTTTTTTTTTTTTTTTTTTGAACCTCCGGCGGATGGGGAAAAATAAAGCTTTAGCTCACCACACTTCCACGTATTGACGATGTTTCGATCGCGGTGTTATATCTTGAACGTGTGCGTGCGTATGCACTAAAGCTACGTGTGAGCATGCGCGTGCGTGTGTGCGCGCTAGCATGGGAGTTTAACTTTTTATATTGGATTCAAGACGACTTGGCATGTCAGGCCGGTAATTACGGCTGTGGTGGGTGACGGCATGACGATTGTCGCATGGTAACGATCCGGAGACACGGAGATCCCGGAGATATCGGTTACTATGAACAGGTGTAAACTGCTCAGCCAACACCCGACCAAGGTGGCGACGCGCGCCAGTAGACCCATTAAAACCAGGTACGTACGTATGTACCACGTAAACCTGGTACCAGGTCTCTGGTAACTTCGAACCAAGGAGTTCACTGCTGTGTGGAACCCACCCACGGAGCCGGAGCCGCACCGCGACGGACATACTTGCAGAACACTTTTGGACAAGTGCCGTGTGCTGAGGAGCGAAAAACTTCATGTCATCAATCGTGCGGTGCGGTGAGGCGCGGTGAAGTCCGGTGCAGTGCAGAGCGGATATCTAAGCTTCATGTTCGTACTGTGCGGTGCGGTGCGGCGTGGATTATGGATAAAAGCCGAAAGGGAGTCATCATGAGTTGGTTAGT
This sequence comes from Undaria pinnatifida, assembly GCA_012845835.1. Lineage (NCBI taxonomy): Eukaryota > Phaeophyceae > Laminariales > Alariaceae > Undaria > Undaria pinnatifida. Next base: position 13,705,568 of record JABAKD010000001.1, read on the forward strand.
TGTGGGAAAGGGGGAACTCTATGCCGTAGTTGAGTGGATACCCACGGCCATGCGAGTTCAGTTTGCACATTGGATCATTCAACTTGTGCGCCTTCTTCTTCGTATCGTGCGTTTTTAGGCGGGAAGGTGTAGTATTTATTTCCCGGACCAAATTTGATTTAATTTGGTTTTTCGGATCTTCCTACGAGGGCTCCAGCACCTTTGTGTGACCACGGACTCTAGATGTTTGACAAGAGTTAGGGCCCGAATTAACGAGGAACTTGCCAAATCAAATTTCGATTTTTTTTTATAGAATTTAATTTAATTTGCATCTGATTGGTCAAGAAATGAATCACCAAGCAAGCATTCTCAGAATTATTACGAAAAATCAAATTCAAAAAAGAAGTAAAAAAAGATTTTCTCGGTCGAATTTAGTCGAAAATCGAAATTGAATTTAGGGAGTTTGTCCACCTAGACATGGCTTGTTCTGTGTAACCGAAGCCGGCCACGCGAATTGGTGCCATGTCGTCGGCTGATTGAGAAGCGAGAAGCCACCATTGCGAGAGGTAGGACCACCGGAGCAGCCGCAGCGCGGCCTCCGAAGGTCCTTCGCACAGCGTAGACCGCCTGCGACGCTTCGAAAACAACCGAGACCGCCGCAAACCCAATTTTTCGTCGCCCTGCACCTCGAAAGTTGCACGACCAACTACCATGATGACTCCGCTCAGAAGTTCGACCGCTATATCCCCGTCGCTGCTGCCCGTGTCGGGCGGCGGGGTGGCACTAGCCCATCCAAGAGACGCCTAGAGCCATAGCCTCCAAGCCGCTGCCGGCCAAAAGAATCTGCCGCTAACCGCGGCGCTCCGGGGAGGACGCGAGCCATCGCTCGCCTCGGTCGTTGCCCACGGGTGTTCGTTGACCCTTTTGCGTTTTTTTATTTTTTTTAATTCCTAGAACGCAGTACGCCGTTCCTTGATAAGAACCAAAGTTGAATTTTTCGTGTATTTTTCATGAAATAAAAATAAAAAAATCGAAATTCGATTTGGCAGGTTCCTCGTTAATTCAGGCCCTTAATGTGAGACAACAACAACAACAACAACGACAAACAGCAACAACAACAACAACAACAACATTATGGAGTCATGATACGAAGCCATAAACGACGAAAACCGGCTGCCATACAGCATCGTCACTCATCACTCGCACGAAGCAGCACGGGCCGTTGAGGCAAGGACTTCGCCCCAGAGCTATGATAACAAACAAGGAATACCATATATTACAAATTATGAAGATTTAACACGTTATTTACTACACTTTAACACTGGGTTGCATGCTGCATCTAACATCAAACCTTTTAGAATAATAAACATTACAAGCCAGATGATATAAAGGGATGTCTTATTGCTTCAATCGTCAGGTTTGTCCCCTTTGAGGATTTATAGTTTCCGCGCACACATTGAAATGTCCCGCCCCCCGCCCCCCCCCCCCTCCCCTCCCCCTCCACTGACCCCTCTTGTTAAAAATACATACTATAGTTTTTTCTAAAAAAAAAACCAACCCTCCCCCCCCGCCCCTCCGTCCCCCGATTCCCCCCCCTTCCGCCTAGTTTGTCCGAACGCCCCACTCACAATCAAAATCGGCCTGAGTAATAAACACCTATACGCAGTTGATATCACGTCATTATCTTTCTGACCATCCATGACGTAGTTTTCAATTATTCCCCCCCCCCCCCCCCCCCCCCCCTCCAACGCCCCCTCTTTTCCGACCACCTGCACGATCGCCTAGACCTAGCACCACGTGTATAACAAGCTGCTACATATTTTTGATCTCACAGCCGAAGTGTATTTGAATATTATTTGTGACCTAAACCTCCTAAAAAATCTCCCCCCCCCCCACCCCTCTTGCTCTCCCTTACTCAAACGCCCCACCAAATATCGAAATCCGCCACATTAATAACACTTCACGCACAGGATATCACCTCATTATCTTTCGAGAGCCATCCATGCCGCTGTGTCCCCCCCCCCCCCCCCCCGCCTCGAACGCCCCCTTCTTCCCCATCACCCGCACCATCGCCTAGACCTAGCACCACACGTATAACAAACCCCTCACCTAAAGCCCTTCCTCCCCCCCCCCCCCCCCCGCCCCCACACCCCCCACCTCCCCCCCAACCCATCCCAACCCCACCCACTCGAACACTCCACCCTCTCTTTACTCACTGATTGTACGACTTACCCCAGGATATACATGATAAACTGATGTAATATTTCCAAAACCGTCACATTTATCCCCTCGAAATAATGTATAGTTTCCAGGCACATATTGAGCTGCCCCCCCCGCCCCCCCCCCCCCCCCCGCCCCAACCCCCCCCCCCCCCCCCCCCCCCGCCCCAACCCCCCCTCCCCCCCCCCCCCCCCGCCCCAACCCCCCCCCCCGCCCCCAATAATGTACTGGTGCCAAAACCGTCAGATTTATCCCCTCGAAAGGATTTATAGCTTACATGCACAAATTGCCCCCTTCCCCCCCCCCCCCCCCCCCCCCCCCCCTCCAAACCCGCTCGCTTTTGATCAAAACCAGGCCCCCACGTCCTTCAAAACTCCGCCCCACCCCCCTCACCGGTTATTCGACTTACAAGATTCACTTGATAAAAGGATACATTTCCCTTCACAGCTGTCAGATTTTGTCCCCCTCAGAAACGGGTTTTATAGTTTCCGCGCACAGACTGACTAAAATCATCCTGTTGACCCTGATAGCCACACTGCAGTTGTAAGGGGAGTCGCCGACCTATATCCTCAATGAGGACACACAACTCGTAATGCGCGCGATCGGAGTATCACACACAGCTTGCAAAGATGAGTTTCGACGAAATCTTCGATCTCACAGCTGGAGTGTATTTTCATTTTTTATAATATTAATAGAAGTGTATTTTCATTTTTTATACTTCGAAGTAATATATATGTACCTGCATGCCTGGGGTACCCGGGAAGGAAATAGGTCTACTCTTTGGTGGATTCCAGTTCAGTCAGTGTCCACAGGCGCAGCAGCAGCAGGTGCGTGAGTGTTGGGTCGATGAACATTTTCTGTGGAATCATACTCGTATCTCCTATGACGTCCAACAAGCGTATAATACGCATGCTGTGGAATCATACGTCGAACAAACCGCGAACAACGAACGGAATCTACCGGTAAGCGTACCCGCGCGTATCGTGACTAGCCTCAAGTGACCTGACAACCAGAAGTGCTGGGGCTGCAACTCGCTACGTACCTCGCTCGCAATAGATACTACTGTAGCGACACGAGCATTACGCACACACGACAATAATAACCGCCAGATGCGTCATCGAGGTTACGTACACGTACTCAGTCATCACACCTATCAGCAATCTCTCAATAAAATAACAGGAACATACTCTATTTAAATAACAATAGTATCAAATATTAATACCCCATGTAAGACGAGGCATCGGCGCGGATCCTGGGCGCGTTGGGCGTCGACGGGTGGAAGCAATTTGTGATTCACAAAATAATCACTTCTTACTTTACGGCCCAACTCGTACAGAGGTCAACCTCAGCGGCCTTCTGGACAAACCGTGGTCGCGAGGGTCTTCCTTTCTCCCCCGCGGTGCTTGCCTTCATTTTCATCGTGCATAGAGCTCAGCATTCCTACTTTTCAGCTTTTGGTCGATTTCATCGAATTTGCTCATAAACCCACGCTCTCGCGCTCTCCCTTCGCAGCAGTCAATTTTTCACGACGCACCAGCACGAGTACTCGTAGCACTCAGGAGGCTTCATTTTGATGTTATACGAGTAGCGACGAGCTCGACCTAAAAAAAAAAAAAAAAAAAAAAAAAAAAAAAAAAATGCTCCTCAGGGGCCACCTGCGTGGTCATGATCAATTGAAATCGGATGCACAACTAGAACCGAGAGACGCTCAGCGTGGCTGGGGAGCTCGAGAGGAATGCGAAGGTGCCTCGTGCGTGCAGCCTTGCTGTTGCGCTACCATACTGCTGCTGTACTGCTTGCTGTAAGAGGTGTGCACAGCAGTCATTGAAGGCTACACGACCACAAAAGCACAACCAAAACCTCAACAAAGTACCTGCCGTACTACTCATATACTATTGATAATATATACACAGTAATTTGAGTCTGGAGTGTGTGTATTCTTCACACCTTTCCACCCATCTACATCCGGCACAACTTTTAGTAGAGTCAGTACTACACCAGTAAACCGATGCCTCCTTTCCCAAAGCAGAGAGGCGAGCTTTGTGATCACAAACCAACACCAGCCCAACGGGACAGAGGAACACTGCAAATACAGAATTTTGCCTAGGCCGAACCGCAACGAAAACGCTGGCAAAAAATCTGGTGCACATGAGTCCTATTATAGTGAAGTCTAGATGAAAAAATGAAAAAAAGTGAAGATGAAACAAAAAACATGCTGGGGAGACTTGAGTGGAAAGAGCAACTGGTGGGTCTCCGCGTTTACTTCCGCGTTTACTACATTGCAAAGTGCCTCAGGCTGACATCGGCCTGACTCGGGCAATAGAGAGGGTAAGATATCGAGTACGGGAGGGAGAAAGGGTGGGGAGGGGTGGCGCTGGCGCTGCGGAAGGCTGGTCACGCAAATATGCCTTTCACAGCCAACAGCGAGGAGGAACGCAGGTGAAAAAAGAAATCGACGAAAAAAAAAAGACCGACGTAGGGTTCGCGTTCGTACGTGAAGAGAGGTGTTTCGCACCAAAGGGGGAGGATGATGACGACGCCGGGATAACGAGGAAAACAGACAAGACGGATGGACTCCATAGGGGCTGCCGGGGTTATTTGTAGCGCTGCTAGCGTCGGCTGTTGTCAGTTAGAGACCAAAATCAAGCGAGCTTGAGGGGTCAATCGGTCATTATTCGAAAGTGATTTTGAAGGGAGTACAAAATTCGATTGAGAAACAAGGTTGGAAATGAATGCAATTTGGACATGGTGTAAAACGTCAACCACGTACATGGTACAAAAAGGGTCATCAAACCGAAAAACTCAAACCCAAGAGACGCATGGCACTTCCGACTCGGGGTAGAAGGACGCGTCGGCGCCGGCGCCGACCGGTCTGACTCCTGCGCTCGGCCAGGCCACGCGCACCAGACACGGCTCGGCGTCTTGACAAACTGCAGATAGGCAGACTCGTATGTCATACCTCAGACATGCGTGGCAGCGATGGTTGTAGGTCTGGAAAGGTAATCAATCTCGACGACAAGGCACATACCGGTTGTCACAAAGAACGCAAATAGCACGCCGCCCAGTCCCAACCCCCCCACCCCCGGCCACCCATCTGTTGTTCGCGCGCGGGATCGCTCACCTTTGGGGTGAACTCTAGGCTCCTTTGCTGGGGTTGTCGAGATAGGGATGCGAAAGTAAGGCGGGGTGAAGTTCTTTGTGTGGCAGAATCGAATTCGTAGCGACCAGCGTGAATCGCTCGTTTCGTGCGTTGTGTAGCGGAATGGGGATCATCTTATTGCCGTTGCCGGCTATGCAATAACGCGGCGTAATAAAATTTTAATCCCGTTACACTTTTTACCAAACAGGAAAGTTGAACACGTCACACAGCAGTCAGCTGTATGTAAGCTGTGATGAGAGAACGAGTAAAACCTGATACGTAGGCTGCTGTTATTTTGCAGCAGTAGGTACGTACGCATGGTATGTAAAACGAACAGCTATGATACAGCACCACGACCACGCCTACGAGGGGCCGAGTACAAACAGAGAGTACAACGCACCAAAACAGCAATAGCACATAAGGCACAGTACAATCGCAGTACAACCGTCGTACAACACACAACGTACAACGTGCGTACGCGTATCTTGTACCACTTTGTAGGGGCATTTAACTAATTGGGCGCGTCGTCCTGCGTCGTCCATCCTAAAATCGCGCACTTTACTTGCTTTCGCCACGCCGACCGCAATCGCGTCACGTATACCTATGAACTCCGTTGGAGTGCGATAGAACTGGCTTATCTATATGCTCGTACGCAGATCATACAGCATAGAGTGTCAGACGAGTTACGACGTCCCATTGTTCGCTGGGCGTCTCTGTGTGCGCTGTGCCCGTGCACAGAATATAGACGAGCTACGACGTACTGTCTGCAGACCGCTGGGCGTCTCGAGAATCTGCCCGAAAACGTACGTGTGTGTGTTTGATTTTCCTCCCGACGTAAAAGGATGCACCACTAGTCTATACATGTACCAGATACGACGGCTGTAGATTTGTAAAGAAACTGGCGTCCTGGGTCGTACTCTAGCCTCGTACACTGTACGGTACGGTACGGCACGGCGTGGTGTGATCGTGCGTGACGGCGACGGCCGCGGTAACAGCGACGTGCAATCCCACGCAGCACGCGCGAGCAAACGCCGACGAACAAGACAACTCGTCTTTTTCGTTTTTGTTCTCGTTTTTTGTCGTATCGTGGCGCACCGAGAGAGTGCGATGATCCCACCACCGCCGTTGTACGTGGCGCTGTGACAGCAGCGCTTGTTAGTGCTTCGGAAGCTGAGCCACCGCGCACAGCCGTGCTGTGAAAGGCAAACAGAGCCTTCTGGTGTTTTGGAGCGCTTCTTCACCACCGCACAGCAGTACAACATTTTTGGAAACCTTACAAGTTTCTCTCCGCGTTCTACCTCCTCTCGGTGTTCGCCAGCTACCACCACCATCACAACAACCAAAAATGCGATCAAATGCCGCAAGTATGAAGAGCGGCGCGGTATACGGGGGTGGGGTGTACAGCGGCGGTGGCAAGGGCTGGATGAGACAGCAGCAAAATGAGTGCGTGCACGAGTCGGTGGCAATTGAAGGGGCGGCGGGCATTGCCGGCGCGCTCGACCAGCTGCAGCCTTCTGGTCCGCATGGTGGGTTTGCTATACGTACGTCCACACCGCACTGAAATGCCGGTATTCTATCTCTGTTCGAAACAAAAGCATCGCGTGTTGTGATCTTTAGGCGCTCGTTGGGGCAACCCGTTTAGATTTCGGATCATCCTATACGAGTGTATAAAACCGAACGCTCTACAAGCATGTACAAGTCATTCGGCTCTCGTCGTATGCACTATTAACAGTATCTAGGATTCGCGTACGGAGCAACGGGAGATAGCTAAGAAAACGAGCACCGACAGAAGAAGCCAGACCGAGGAACAAGCCAAGCTGAGGAAGAAGACCGGAAATTCGTTGTATTGAAGTTCGTAGTGCAGAACTTGGCCTTTTCTCGCATTGAGGGTCCATCATGGACTAGCGTTCTCCTGCTGTAAACATAGGCGCCACGCTCTGCTGTACTTCCTGTCGCCTACGTGTCAATATCATAGGTGGGTGTCCAGTACCGCACGGGCCCGTCAACAAGACATATCTAAGCTGGGCACAGCAAGGCTTTCACACATCCGACAGATCACCACCTAGTCTATAGATAATAAAGTATCGCCGGTCGCCTCGGTGGCGTATCAGGTTATCCTCGAGCCTGGTATAGGTCGGTTTCGTGAGTTCGAATCCCCCCGAGTGCATACTATAAATTCGTGGGGACTTTTTCTTGTGCGCCAACTGACTTGCGGAAAGCGCGAGAGCGCGAGTTTGCAACACTCGATGAAAAACGACGAGCAGTGAGATTGCTGATGAACCCTATGCGCGATGAAAATTGAAGGCAAGAACCGGGGGGGGGAAAGGGACGACACCTGTGACCACGGCTCGTCCAGAAGCTGGAGAGTAAATGTGTGCGAAAACAAAAATAAAAATAGGAATAGACCATCTACCAGGTACATACCATTACCATATATAAACTTAAATACCTAGACCTCGACCCCCTCGGACGTCTCGCTCGGCATATCCTCCCCCCTCTCAGCCCTTCTCAGCCCGTAATTGCCGAAAAGAAAATTAGTTGCCGGGGAAAAGAACCGTCCCGAAGTTCCTTGCCTTCCTTGCTTTCCCTAGTCTCATTCTTACTTAGCTCTCATTCTCTGGTCTTTTTTACTGCTTGCTGTCTGTCTGATATTTTTATTTTGCTCTTTCAGCAACTTCTTTTTTGTACTTTTACATTTGAAGTTGGCCAATTGCTGGCTGTTGAGAGGGAATTGCCGTTGACGGCTGCAAACAATAAGTAGTAAAAACAAAAAACACTCCAGCTGTGAGATCGAATATTTTCTCGAAACTCATATTTGCAAGCTGTGTGTGATACTCCAATCGCGCGTATTACGGGTCATGTGTCCACATTAAGGATATAGGTCGGCGACTGCCCTTGCAACTACAGTGTAGCTATCAGGGTCAACAGGGTGATGTTAGTCAGTCCGTGCGCGGAAACTATAAAACTCGTTTCTGAGGGGGACAAAATCTGACAGCTCTGGAAGGAAATGCATCAGTTTATCAAGTGAATCCTGTACGTCGAATAACCGGTGAGGGGAGGGCGGAGTTTTGAAGGGCGTGGGTACCTGGTTTTGATCAAAAGGGAGCGGGGGGGGGCAGGGGGGGGGAGGGGAGGGGGAGGGGGGGGGGGCGGGCGGGGCAGCTCAATTTGTGCGTGGAAACTATAAATCCTTCAAGGGGATAAATCTGACGGTTTTGGAAAAATGCACCAGTTTTATCATGGGAGGAGGGGGGCGGGCGGGGCAGCTCAATCTGTGTGTGGAAACTATACATTCTTTCAAGGGGATAAATGTGACGGTTTTGGAAAGAATGCACTAGTTTATCATGTGTATCCTGTAAGTCGTACAACCAGTGAGTAGAGGGCGGAGTGTTCGAGGGGGTGGGGGTGGGGTGGGGGGGTGGAGAGGGGGAGGGGAGGGGGGGAGGGGCTTTAGGTCGCATAGATTTATAAATATACCACTGCAAGAGCTCCGCTCCGCGGGCGGCTAATCGTGATGCCGCCCGCTACGCTCGCGCAAGTAAATAATACAACTAAATGTGAAGGCTGCACACTTAGATGTATGTGCAGAAAAAAGCCCATGATTTGGAGCAACAAGAGATTTGATAATACCAAGATCTATTTACGCAGGGCTGATTGCCCTGTGCTGTGCTGTGTGTGCTTGTTGGCGATGTCACGTTCTGATCGCCAGTACGAGTGTAATTTTCGGGCGAAAAAGGAGGACCGAGAGAGGACAATCAAATTAAGAAAGTGAAAAAAGACGAGTAAACACGTAGACATACATACCGGTCGGTACCTGGTTTCGCATGATACCTGATACTACTGCTGTACGTTCATAAGAAAGCGCAGCGCAGCACGGAACAGCACCGCAGGGCAAGGCACGGCACCGCACGGTACCGCACGGCACTGCACGGCGCTGCGCTGCGCTGCTGAGCTATAGCTGGGATGAACTGAGCTGTGAAAACATTTATTTTGTGATTCGACAATATAGTACCTGGTACGTAAAGCAGCAGCAGTACCGGTGGTATGGCACTTCGAATGATATTTGGCGTGTAGGAAAAGTACAGCAAAAAGCACGCAGCACGGTACTGCATGGCACAGCACCGCACTGCACGGCAGGGCACGGGCAGGGCACAAGCAGGGCACGGCAGGGCACGGCAGGGCACGGCAGGGCACGACCCCGCGCGGCACGGCACGGCGCTGCCCTGCTGAGCTAGCGCAGAGGTGCGCCCTGCTGAGCGGAGCCGAGCTGATGATGATGCGCCAAGCTAGGCTAAGCTGGGACCTTTGGTATGACATGAAACTTAGTGTAACTACAAAAAAACAGGGCAGGAAGAAATCGAAGAAAAGCTGGACCGTTCCGCAAATACGGCACCGCACGGCGCTGCGCTGCGTTGCTCAGCTATAGCTGGGCTGAGCTGAGCTGTGAGAGCAAAATTTTTGGTGAATCAACATTATAGCACCTGGTACGTACAGCAGTAGCACCCGTGGCATCGCACTTCGAATGATACTTGGCATGTAGGAAAAATATAGCCAAAAGCACGCAGCACGGCACATCATGGCGCGGCACCGCACAGGTTTGCTGCCGCACAGTACCGAACCGCACGGCAGGGCACGGGCAGGGCGCGGGCAGGGCACGGCAGGACACGCCCCCGCGCGACACTGAACGGCGCTGCGCTGCTGGGCTAGCGCTGCGGTGCGCTCTGCTAATATGAGCCGAGCTGACCACGATGCGCCAAGCTAAGCTTAGATGGGACCTCTGGTATAATGACATGAAACTTCGTGCGACTACAAAAAAAAGGGCGAAGGAAGGAACCAAAGAAAAGATTGATCGTTCCGTAAGTAATGAAAGGAGGCGGTGTCCAAGTGGGACCCCCGGAGATGCCAGGGATGCACCAACCGAGCATTTTCAGCAGAAATATCAAAATAAGTGTTAGTTCTGTACCTATAGATATCTTTTCTTAGCCTTGTTTCTGTTGAAGTTCCATTCGACGCCATTGACTGGATTGTCGATCGACTTGTGATGCGGAGTGAAACACAGCAGAAACACAGCAGCACACCAGTTGTGTGAAAAAGGACGATGAGGTTGTACCCGTGCAGATGCTCAACAAGATCTCAGGCGCCATGCATCATGCTTCAACATCCCCGTTGGTATTGGCCGCTGTAGTGGCCCATGCCCCGGGCGCTGGTCATGGTTGTCGTGGGTTGCAGTCCACACGCGAGCATACCTAGCGATCTGGTCAAGCGGATGTTTTGAGGCGGTGGGCTGTTCGCGTACCCTTGCGAGCTAGGAAGCACCTCCTGGTGGGATCGAGGTACGGGCGTAGATCCAACCCCTAACCCTAAGCCTAACTCGGACCCAAAGCGAACCCAAAACGGACCAGAAACGCGGCTGCGCCGCTTTTAGAAATTATTATTATTCCAATCTGCGGAACACCACATAGCCTTCAGCCAATTAGAGAGCGTAAAACTACCCTCTAAGATCCGCGCGGCCAGGAAGCTAGGTCTGCTGCCATACGCCTCGTCCAAACAAAGGACCCTCACCGAGGCCTCCAATGCTTTCGGGCATACAAAGTGTACCCCCGGATGCATGTATGTATAAGCGGGACATTGCGCCCGCTATGTCCCGCACCGCGAAGCACAGCAGCACAGCTGACACTTTTTTGCCAACAGGCACACATTATTGAGGCGTGAAAGGACACACGATACACACAAACCACACTCCATTCCGGACAACCTGCACGCACCAAGCTAACATTAAATGAACAGCAACAAAACACAACCCCGCATACAAAAAACATTTTTTTTAATACGTGGAAGTGTGGTGAGCAAAAGCTTTATTTTTCCCCATCATCCGCCGGAGGATGAAAAAAAAAAAAAAAAAAAAATGTGGAAACCCCATTTTCTCGATTGTCCATCGATTGACGCCTGGAACACAGCACAGCAGTTGTTGTGAAAAAGGACGCTTGCACCCATGCAAGTGCCTAGCAAGGTCTTAGGCGCCATGTACCATGACTCAACATCCCCGTTCGTGTTATGGCCCATTCCCGAGCCTTCGTCCCAGTTGTCGCGATTTGCAGGCTATGCTCCTCGCCCCAAAAAACAAAAAAAGAACCTCACCGAGGTCTCCCATGCATGCTGACACATAAATAACATGACATCACTACATACGTCATCGCCACGAAACACGGACGGCATGTTTTTGCCGGGCGGGCGAAGCATGTCGTAGATTTCCGCCTTGCCGTCGCCCGCACAGGTCCCCACGAGGTTGGCGCCGGCTGGGCGGCCGACCCTCCCGGGTGACCGTAGGTCGAAGACCACGCCCCGGAAGAAATCGCGCCAAAACACAGTTCCTGCGACGAGCGGTGTGGGTCAAAACGCTGAGCGCAGGGCTAAGAAAATAGATCTACAGGTATATTTTTAGATCATACAAGGGTTCCGCATGGATGCCGGCATTCGCCGGCACCCATGCTCCGGGTATGGCAGGGAAGCACTTCGACTTGTTCGATTCAATATTCGATGGAGAGTAAAAACTGTTACTGTACCACACAACTCATAGTCTACGCGTGTAGAATGTAAAGTGATGCCTAGCGATCGATATAGACAAACAGTGGACTACTTACTTACCTCTGCCGTTTCTTGCGTGAATCGGATTCCGAGCTTCATCATATTTCAATCGGATAAACCCGAGCCCACACGCAGACGGACCCACTAGTCCGGCCACGAAGAGACGTTTCGAGTGCGTTTCTTGATGTTTTCACTCAACCAAGCATCCAGGGCCAGCAAGGGGGTGGCCATGTTTGCTGCATGTTCTCTACGTAGCCACCGAGAGGCGCGCACTGAGCCAGCTTCTGCTACACCATGCATGATGGTATCTAGATCTGAGGCTCGCAGACCGACTGTCTGTGAGTGTATAGTCTGATCGTGGAGAGAGACTTGCTGAAGGTATTCTAGGCGTGAAACACGGTGTCGCTGCCTTCATCATTTAATTCCTCGAATGCTGTCATAATGCTGCTACTTGTTGCTGTAGATCACTCTCATCTGGTAGGCAGAGTATTGGTAATACGCGATAGCTCACTGAACTAAGAATTTGGCAGTTAAGAATTTCAGGCTCGAGTATTAGACGAAGATAATAAAACATATACCTGGTATGGCCTTTTTGTCTGATCGCTGGTCGCTCATTGGCCGGGGATCGTACATAAAGTAACCGTCATCTGGGGACGATGGGGTCCCATCCCAGGGTAACAATCCCCCACACATATACAATTCCAACAACCCGAGAATGAACACGGATATCTCCAGGATTGATACCTCCCTGCACAGTGTGGAAATCCCCAACCCCACCGACCGGCCGATCTCTGATTGGCTGGGGGTCGTATATTATAGAGACAGCTCCACCCGGGGACGATATATTCCCACCCCCGGTCCAGCGGCCATTCTCTATATCTAAAAGTTAGACGAAGCGGGGAAGACAACCGATTTCTCTCGGGTCCACACCGCCCCCCACTGTGTGGAAACCCCAATTCCATTAGCTAAAATCGCTGATTGATTCGAGCTCCACAGCGCCGCCCCACCCTAGGAGGATGATAGAGGCTCCAACCAATGGGGGGCAGTTCCATCGCACATGGGGGAGATAGGGCCCCATCCCTGGTTCAGAAATCCTCCGAATCTCTACAACTCCAACAACGCGGGAACTATAACTATGATCTCCCGGGTCGATACCTCCCCGCACGGCGTGTCAACCCCGACCCCATTGGCTTAGTCGTGATTGGTTGGTAAGCTTTGACCCAATATGAGCTCACGTTTATTTCGACCGACTCGGATTTTCTCGCATACTTCTTGCATACGGCAAACATTCGCAATGCGAACGCAATTCGACCAAATATTAGTTGCATGATAGGTCGCACAAAAAAGCGGTTTTGAGCCTATATCAGGCTGGTGTGCCGAGCAAGCACGCTCAAAATGAGGATGAGGAACTCTTGAAGAGCAGCAACAGCACCAAATGCAATATAAATGGACGAATTAGAGCGATTCGTATGCAGGATTCAGGGCCCCTCGGTTATGCACATAATTTCAAACAAAAATTAGGTGTTCAAAGAAAAACGGCATACTAAATGGAACTAAGACTGGCACAACTCGAGCATAATAACCGTGGAGAAAAGCCTGAAATAAGGCCAAAACAGCGCGTTTTTAACATTTGACTCGCGTGATCGTCGAATAATCATGGAATACTTGCCCGCACATAATCACCTCTTTGTCGCTTATGCGACACCGAAACATTCTGCTGAAAATCCCGATTTCATTCGCTTATTGGGTCAAAAACCTAAGCACGCTAATTTTTTTGCAGTTTTTTGGCATACTACTCGCGTAGGGCAAAGATTCGCCATGCGACCGCAATTCGCACAAAACGCTCGACCTCAGGATGAATCTATACAGTTGGTGCCCAGAGCGTCAAAGATGAAGCCATTCGGGACATAAGAGCGGTCAAATCGCCATGCCCCGGCATACTCAACAGCAATATATTGCCCACAACAGATAAGAGCAATGAGCGCCTGCTTCGGCTCGTCACGGGGTGATCTTGAATTGGCATACCCCCACTGTACTGCTGTCATTACTTGTTGGTGTAGCTCGTCTGAGAAGCTGTTCTCGTGATGTACCAGTTCTCTTTTTTCCATCCCATTATTATCCTTGCACTACTCTCGCCCTCCCTCCCAGTATGACTCAGATCCGGGTTTCACAGCGGACCCTCCTGCCCCCTCCCCACTACGGTACATTCCTTAATTTTTGTCGCGAGAATTCAGCATTTTCTTCCCTCGTCGATTCGCGTCGAATTGCACCTACCCACGCTGCTAGGCGTTCTCGGCAGTTAGTTGACCCTTTTTTGCATTTCTGCCACTAAAAGAGTCAAATATCTCACAACGGTGGGAATCGAACTCAAGGACCAACGCTAGTAGTATTCGAGGGTAACCACTAGACCACCGGGGCAACCGGCTCTATATAATTCACTAGAGATGATCAATCAGCAATCAGCAGCAAGGAGCACGTCAAGTAGGAAGGAACACAAAACTATGTTCTGAAATTATTCTAACGACGCCAGCTGTGAGTTCGACGAATTTAGGGTCGATAGTCATCGTTGCAAGCTGCGTCTATAATATCGATGGCCTGTCTTTATTTGTCAGTTACGTACCAACACTACCACTGCAGCTACAGAGACAGGCACCACAGCAACAACAAAGCACGCCTTCCACACCGCCCATACTTCTCCAAGAGTCTTCTCGAGGAAATGAACCACCCGCCGATATGATATCGGGACGAGTGCACGCCACTGGTTTCTTCCGTGGATACCGTTTACCACTACGACCTTCGCGTCGTGCAGCTTAACAACAGGAACGATTTTTCCCCTTGTTTTTCTATGTCGAAAAGTTATTCCCTGTTTTGTGGTACACCCTCCCCATGCCATAAGTCAGAGAAAAAGCGTGTGTGTAATAGAGCATCAGTGTGTGTGAGCTCTTCCGCGTACCTATATTACTTGGACGAGTACAGACTATGTCGATTTGCCCGAACGAACTCGTATATACCACCCTCGAGGCCGGGGACGCAGCCACTCGTGATGCTGATGTGTGGCTTTTTCTGGCGCAGTAATCGTAATCACTACTAACTCCTCCTCGTTTTAGTCATGCGTGCGCTTGTCACGTTTATCCATGTACGTATAAACCTACCGAAATTGAATAAACAAATGCACTACTATGATGCCTACCGCGGTACCATGTTTTTTTTTTTTTTCCGTCATATTATTTGTTCCGGGACAAAAAATTACGCCAATTTGGAAATCACATCTTGCCAGGTTTCATTTTCCCGTGTTTTGTTCGATCAAGCTCTGCAGACGTCAAGCAAAACAAACACTCGAGAGTACCACCCCAAAATTAAAAACTTTAGCGACTACCGTTTGGAAATGATGTCAATTTTGGAAATTATCACGCTCTGCAGACGTCAAGATACAACCGAAGGCTCGAGAGTACCTCCTCAGAATACAACATTTCAGCAAATTTTCGTTTGTCTCGCTCAGCCCCCATCCGCGTTCACGTCGAGGCGCGGAACAGAAAACGCAGGGCGAGGGGCATTGGAGCCGCCCCCCGAAGACGGCGCTCGAACGAAGGGATTTTTGACCGAGAAATTCCAGTTTCAAGAAGCCCATACTGAGGCCGAGACGACAAAAACTCCTGACCAAAATCCTTGTTCTCTCACAAAAAAAAAATCACTGTGTATACAGATATAGATCATACACCTGTCGTTGTGATATGTCATTCAGGATCTGTTTAACAACTATACCTGTAGATCTCGTTTCTTAGCCTTGCACTCAGCGTTTTGACCCACACCGCTCGTCGCAGGAACTGTATTTTGTCGCGATTTCTTCCGGGGCGTGATCTCCGACCTGCGGTCGCCCGGGGGGAGGCGGCCGCCCAGCCGGCGCCAACCTTGTAGGGACCTGTGCGGGCGACGACAAGATCGAGATCTACGACATGCTTCGCCCGCCCGGCACAAACACGCAGTCCATGTTTCGTGGCGATCACGTATGTAGTGATGTCATGCTATGTATGTGTCAGAAAAAAATGGGAGATCTCGACGAGGCCCCCCCCTTTCTTTTTTTTTTTTAGACAAGGCGTATAGCCCGCAACTCGCGACAACTGGGACGGGGGCTCGGGGCATGGGCCACTACAGCGGGTAATACGACCGGAGATGTTGAGTCATGGTACATGGCGCCTGAGATCCTGCTAGGAATGTGCATGGGTGCAAGCTCAACGTCCCTTTTCACAGCAACTGCTGTCCTGCTGTGTTTCACTCCGCATCATCAGTCGATCGACAATCCAGTCAATCGAGTCAAATGGGACTTCAATGGCAATACTCGTTGTTTTATGCTTGGTTGTGTTTTGTCGCTGTTTGCGTCGTGCGTACCAGGTGGCCAGGTTGCCCTGGATCGGGTGGTTCACGCATACGTATCGTGTGTCCTTTCACACCTCAATATGTGCCTGTTGGTGAAAAAATGTCTGCTATGCTGCCGTGCTTCGCGGTGCGGGACATAGCGGCGCTTTTTTTTGCGACGTTGTCGCCCACCAGCTTCCACAGCCACCGCCAGCACACTGCTGCGCACTACAACAGCAGTACTCTCCCACTCTCTCGCATCTTTCAATTACCAAGCTTTCCTCATGGACCCGCTGAGTTGGTCTCCGGCCAACAGATCGAAGACAGCCGAGGTCGTGGAAAACATCAGCTGTGAGCTTAATTTATTTCCTGAAACTCATCTTTGCAAGCTGTATATGATACCTCGATCGCGCGTACTACTGAGTGCATAGTTTTTTAGATGTCGGTTTACAATTTCTGGCGCTCTTCATACCAAACAAACTCTCCGCCTATAGATAGCACTCTTAACTCTTGGCATTAGGAGTGGCCTCCATCTTTCACCACATCCATAGCTGTCACTAATATTCTGGGCATCACGCCAGTTTGCGACCGGCGGAGATTCAGGCCGCCGACGAAGCCCCCTCGTAGTACTTATATCCGACCCAGGAAGCACGTGCTAGACAAGTCAGATCATCTGGCTCTCGCCTGACATCATAAAATACCGTATATGATAGCTATGCAGGTATCAGGAATTGAGAATCTGCCCTAACAAGCTTAGATTATGAAATGAAGCATGATCGGTCCGATGTGGGTAAGGCTTTGTGAAACAGTGCTTTGACACCAACTACGACCCGACCCGACCCGACCCGACCAGACCCGACCCGACCCGACCCGACCCGACCCGACCCGACCCGACCCGACCCGACCCGACCCGACCCGACCCGACCCGACCCGACCCGACCCGACCCGACCCGACCCGACCCGACCCGACCCGACCCGACCCGACCCGACCCGACCCGACCCGACCCGACCCGACCCGACCCGACCCGACCCGAACCGAACCGAACCGAACCGAACCGAACCGAACCGAACCGAACCGAACCGAACCGAACCGAACCGAACCGAACCGAACCGAACCGAACCGAACCGAACCGAACCGAACCGAACCGAACCGAACCGAACCGAACCGAACCGAACCGAACCGAACCGAACCGAACCGAACCGAACTGTGAGATTTCAAACGCTTCCTTACCCGACCCTACTCGACCGGTGATGTTTTTTAACCTCCTGACCCGAACCAAGGGCCGGATCATGACCCGCGAAAAGCCTGGATATTTCATTGTCCACGGTCTATACTGTTCTGAATTGTAATGTCCACACTTTTTTCCCGCGAACGTTTTTTTTGTTTCGAAATCGCATCAGGAGGATCCGGTGGGTCTCAGCGAAGTCACGTCAGCGGCACAGAGGCGTACATACCGGTTGTTGCCTCACCGCCACCGCCACCGCCGGGCGAGGGGAGGGGGGATATAATCACCGAGCAGGTAGTAGCGGGAGAGAGGAAGGCCGCCGCAGCTGGAGATCCCGGCGTTACTGGTAATAGTTCAGGCAGCCGGGGCCACGAGCACGGCAATCATATCCCTTTTTTTGGTCGGAGCCACCGCGTAGGGCACGCGAGAGGCGAGACAAGGTGCGCCGAATCGTCGTCATTTCGTCCAAGCAAGTACCCAAACCAAACGTCTCCTCTCCCCCATTCTCCGCAGCCTATAGAGAGGTGTCCGTCCTTGTCCGGTGCACTCCTTCCCGTTTGCAAGGGTACCACGATTACTTATGAATATCATCCGCGTTTTGACGTTTAAGACTTTTGTGGCGCCGCGCGATGAACGTAGCAGTCAATCAGCGACCGATACACTGCTTGTTTTGGGGGGTGTAAAAAACATTATTTTATGTCTGGGTGAGATCCCGCGCGACCTCCGCGTGGGATGCCACAGGATCCCGTCGGTGTATCACGGGAGGAATACCACGGGATCCCACGGGATCCCACTGTGGCACCGCATGAGATCCCATGGCGGGATCCCACCGCGCGATCCCATGGCGGGATCCCACGGCGGGGTCGCACGGCGGGATCCCACCGCGGGATCCCACGGCGGGATCGAACGGCGGGATCCCACGGCGGGATCGCACGGCGGGATCCCACGGGATCGCGCGGCGTCCCTGCGGGAATGTCAAGAAGACCCCGTCTTTGAGTTTATTTCTCTTGAGTCGCCACCACCACTGCCGCCGCCGGCGTGTACACGCTGGGGAAGCGATGAAGTATGGTCGTGGCACTCGTTCGCGACGTTGCAGGTTGCGTGCGTTAAAAGCCCGTAACTTAATAAGCTACGATAAGTGGGGCAAAAAATGCAGGGCGTTCCACGGACCATGACCCGACCCGTGGGTGACTCGCGGGCCGAGTCGGGTCGGGCCAGGAGGCGTTCGGAATCTCACGGGCTGGGTCGGGTCGAGTTAGGATATTTTCAAGTCTTACGGGTCGGGTCGGGTCGGGTCAGGTCGGGTCGGGTCACCCTGGCACGATTCCCAATCCCCCGAGAACAGACTCAAGCCGTGAAAATCCAGGGAAAATTTCTTGTGCGCCCATACAAGGAACGGGAAAATAGGTGACGAGCGTATATATAGGGGGTAGCATATATACAGGGGGTCGATGTGGACACGGTTTGACTTGCCGCCCTGATTGCACCCGCGCCTGATCCCACCGGGACTTGAACCCTGGAAAATGACCCCGGATTGACACAGGGTCTATATCGCCGCCGGCAAGCTTTCGTCTGTGTAAGGCCTCCAAGCAGTGCAAATTTGTAGCGCGCGAGAGTGTAGTAGGTCTTCGTTAACCTTCTTTTTCTGCTGGAAAAATTATCCAACCTTAGTTCCAAGCGGTGTTGTCCCCCACGAAAAAGGGCTCAGTCCTAGAGGGATACAGGAGTGGCTCCTCTGTGGTGCCGGCATAGGCCAGCCGGCAATAGCGGCACTATAGCGGAAAACCGGCACTATTCGGCGTGCTGCCAACGCCGGTTGTTCCCATCTGCGCCAGGCAGTCTCACGGGCACTATGGCGAGCAGCCGGCGCTGCTCACTCGGCACAATAGAGGAATATCTGCCGAACTCCCAAATCATTCACTCCGTTTGTTGCTGCTGAGAGAGAGGAAAAAAAAATGTCGGAATTTGTCTACAGTAGTGTTCCCTATGTAGTGCCGGTTGAGTAGTGCCAGTTGACCGCTATTGTGCCGGTGAAATGGCTTGGCATAAATGAAAACAACCAGCATTGTCAGTACTCGGAGCAGTTCCGGTTGCCGCTATAGTACCGGTGATTCCCTCTACAGTG
The DNA here is from genome assembly GCA_012845835.1 of Undaria pinnatifida. NCBI lineage: Eukaryota > Phaeophyceae > Laminariales > Alariaceae > Undaria > Undaria pinnatifida. The sequence goes on from JABAKD010000001.1 coordinate 13,725,195, forward strand.
CACATACCGGCACAATGGAGGCACCACTACTCCGTAGAACATTACAGCCTCGGCGACGCGTAGCAATCCGAGCGACCTGGGGCGCGGGAGCTGTACGAAGCGCGCGCATCAAGCACGGAGCTGCTTCTGCTGCTTCGTGGACGCGTTTTGCGATAGGGAGCACCATTTTTTGGATGCAATATATTCTGAAAATGACGCGGCGCCTTGACCCACAATCGTCGGAATACCTTTATTTTTTTTTTTTTTGGTATATACCTACGATACGGGAGTGCTTATCAGGTCGCCCTTACCCATTTCTCAAAACTTTTGCGTGTTGGGAGGAGGTATAGAGCTCAATCAAGCGGCGAGCCTCAGAAGAAAATGATACAAGTGCACATCTACCCGTAGCATGCATCCATGCTCTTCCTGTTGCGGGAGACCATACAGTGGAAATCCCAAACCAAGATAGACACAGCAAATTACAACATAGATTCCCGTAGTTGTAGCCTTGAGTGCGGCGCCCCAGTTTAGTGCGGTGAGAACCACTTGTCACGGCCTGCTCACCCTATAGAGTACTCTACTGTGCTGCGCCATCCCCGGTTAGTGCGGGGTGCCGCTATAGTGCCGTTATCGTCGTTGGCAAGGCACCGCACTGTGGAGGGACAACGAACTGCAACCATGTTTAGTTCCGGCTACAGCCCTCCCCCTCTCCCCCCCCCCGCCCGCGATAGACGTTTGATGAGGTCGCACTCGGCGTATTTTTTCGGCTTGCAATGCGGACTAACTATTATTAATAGTCCGACTAATAACTAGTAGGGTGACTTAAGTCGTGCCGACTCACAGCCCTAGTGTTTTCGAACAACCAAGGTATGGTTTGGGTAGGATTTGTGGTAGGAAAGTGTGTTATAAGAATAGTGTTGAAACCGTCGAACGCCGCAATCCAAGGCCAACCCAACCCATCACGACAGAATCGTCGAAAACTTGGGTTAGAAGTACGTTTTTCCTAACATTTTCATTTAAAATATATATATATGTATTAACCTGTTTGTTTCGTGGATCGGTTGGCCGTGTGTCACGATGCACATCGGTTTGTTTTCTGAACTAATATACTCGTCCTCCTTATTTTTCCCCCACCCGCTAAAGGTTGGAAATCGCAAACACCCTACTTCATGGGCGCCACAAGAATGACGTCTTGCTGCGTACTGTGTGCTAACCCGTCGCTCCCATTTTTACGGCCCGTGTTCTTCTTAAACGAAGGTTGACGGATGGAAGAGGCGACGCGGTAAAGGTGGCCGTGCGGGTGAGGCCCATGTCCGAGATAGAAGGGGCTGCCGGCTTACAGGTGCAGGGGTTGGCGAGGGGAGGGAGGGATGGGGGGGAGGAGGAGGAGGGGGGGAGGGGGGTTCTCATGGGGTAAAATTCGACAATCCGACCAAGCGTTTTCGTCAGCTGCCTGCTGTCAGTGCGACGATTTGTTTGAGGGTGTGGAGCTCGCGCGGGGGGGTTGGGATCGTGTTTCCCGGGGGTATTTATGTTTTATCGTGCGAAAAAATGTCCTGGATTTATGTTTTCCTGCTTTTCACTACCGCCGTACCGTTGCCTTCCTGCGCTCTGTTTGCCACCAGGCAGTCGCACGCGTGAAGGATGAGGAAACGATGTCTGTCGTTGACTCTGTTGCCTTTTACTGCGGTGGCAACGACTTTTCTTCTCTCGCAAAGAAATCTCCTGCGTAAAAAAAACGTCGCTTCTGCGCGTCACCGCTGCCGCCATGTTTGCCTTACTGCGCGCTGTTTCTCCTTCTTGTAGGAGGTCGTACGCGTGAGAGACGAGGAGACCATGTCGGTGGTTGACCCAGCTGCCTTCGCCGCAGCGCTAGCGATGGAGCGAGATGGAAAAGAAAAGGTGGCGTTTTCACGTCATGGATAAGAGACCCTTTTGTATGGGTTATAGGGGTGAAAACACTATGCACGTGCATTTTTAGGACACGATGTAATACATCACTAGGTAGCAGTGTGCGGGTTAAATAGCTTATCAACTTCTACCTTCGAGTGAGAGGGTACATCGTTACAGAGGGATATGCTATGTCTTCATTGGTGTTTTCCTGCCTGCTTGTGTCATAGGGTCGCTTACTGCGAATGAAAAAACAACAACTACTACTAGTACTACAACCACAACAACTACAACTACAACTACAACTACAACTACAACTGCAACTGCAACTGCAACTGCAATAACTACAACTACAACTGCAACTACTAGTACTAGCAATAATACTACTAGAATCTCGTATAGGGTAAAAACTTGGGGGGTATATGATATTGATATAGACCCCCCCCCTCAAAATTTGACTTTTTAGTAAGTGATACAGGTTGATATTTCTAGTAATGTCCATGTCACGGTCACTTTTGGATATATCGCTATGAGATGTACCGTATATGAGATATCATATTATACATCACATCCCCCATGTGTGCACATATCACCTGGCATCTGACCCATATTGCGCGTTTTTGTGTGATGTTGTGGACTACATACATTGCTCTACACGTTTAGACTAATTGCCGTGGTTGGGAGCTGTGCCACAGCAAGTGATGAACCACTAACTCGGTGTCGACCATCTGTGCGCGTTGTGTGCACAGCAGTTCAGTATGCATGCACGACACAGTAAACGCCCTTGCTCCGCGAGGGTAAACTGTATTGCATGCACATGCATGTGCGGTGTGGTGTAATTTTCACGCAGACAGCCTGGCACATGATACGATGGTAAATACTTATTGTTGCTACCTTGCTGCTACCCATAAAGCGACCCCCCCCGATCCATGTCACAGGCCAGCGGGATATTATGCCTCTCGCGTCGACTACAACCGTCGCATTCCCGAAAACGAACCAACAAGAGACAACAGCAGAAAAAAACTACAGCCAATTAAACTGAACCGAAACTTGAGGGACGAGGAACAACATCAATAACTCGATTCCGCTGGCAAGTATATACAACGCTCCGAAACAGCGAGAAAATGGACTCCACCCTTTGACAAAGAACAAAGCCCCTCCCACTATAGTAGCTGCCGCCCGCCGGCCACTCGTCAAGAGAAGCAGCTGCGGAATCTGATCCGATTTTCACTGGTGCTATTTTAATACTGCACCATTTCCCAGACAAAAACACGACCGTGAGAGTGTTATAAGGCTTAGTTTGGGTAAGCCATTAGTTAACCTTTTGCAAGTGGTCAAACGGACTAATACCCCACTAATTTCCTTAACAAATGGCGTCGTCGACAGACCATGGATTCTTTGGGTCGTGGGTTCAACATCCCACATCCACCATAATAAACTTTTTCAGACTTTCCCCACGTCGAACTTGGAAAATACTCTCCCCCGTATACCCAGGAAATGAAACGGCTTGGATAATTGCCAGGTCTGTCCGTATATCCGTCCGACCTGCTATCCCGCCGTTTCAGGGGGGAGAGTGTTAGAAGGCTTAGTTTGGGTAAGCTATTGGTTAACCTTTTGCAA